>CM037094.1:60928931-61269091 GCA_020916435.1 Oxytropis ochrocephala | reverse complement strand
TTGCAATATCTATTGTTAGCTAAACCTCTCTTAGTTGGAATGTTCTAATCATTTAATGAGCTTTTAAGTAAGTATGTTTGCATGTATGTATGTTTGTACTTTAGTTCTTGCTTGATAATCTTTTCAAAACTTATTTTGAACTTGATCACTTAGAATAAGTAGATTTGTAGAAGCAGACATAGCTTACAATTAAGAAATCAAGAACTAATATGGGTGAGTGTTTTACATAAAAAGAAAACTTTGTAGAAAACCATGCTAAGTCCTAGAAATAGGATAGTATAGTCCATAGGATGAATTGTAGGTACTTAAAAATACAAGAGTGAATTTATTTTAACTTGGATAATTGTTAGGAGGCAAGAAAGGCATTGGCAGACCCTTTCTTTCTTGCAAGCAAGGATCATAAGATTTGGTAGTGAAACTCGAAGACCTTGATGCAGTTGCATCCGCATCTTGCATCACACACTTAGAAGTAAATTACTTGGTGAAGACATTCCAACTAGCTTTTCTCATTTGCATTATCACTCTTTACTTTGCTTTCTTTTAACTTAGTTGTGATCTTAAACTCCAAATTATTTTGTTACTTAGTTACTTTACACTTTATTACTTTATATTGATTTTAAAGTGAGTTTTTCAATCTCTATGAGTTCGATCTTTTTACAACTTGTTTTTGGATTTGTGTATACTTGCACATTTGTGTTATTATTCCAAACACCAAATACAGCATATCGATGCACGCCGTACAAATAGGTTAAGCGTAGTCCCTTAGGCATTCACGAGATCTTGCTTAACACTCGGGTAGGTCATTACTAGCTTCACTTTGTCTTTCTTGCAGGTAAGTCGCTGACTATACATCTGTCGATTCCCCATGAGGCTCGGCTTTTTAATGTTCTTTAGCTCGGGCTAGAAGTCGTCATCATTGTCCTCGGGTGTGCAAGCTATACGGCGTGGCGGGCGTCGGATCAGCGAGATTCATGGTGACTTTCACTAACACTTTTAGCGCTTGGACGATGTCTGGCTCAGTCCTGAAATATCTTGATATAGATAATGGCCCGCTAAACAGCGCTTCTGTCGTGCCGCGGAGTATTATCTGAGTGCGTCTTTTCTTTGTAAAACTTCATCTTTAAATGCATAGTGGAAGCAACGACCTCCGGTTTACCCAGTGAGGTCTACCAATGATACAACGATAGCAAGATTTGATGGGAAGTACAAGAGGCGTCGTCCGGACCGTTGCGTACAAAGGTGCTTTACTGCGATGCTCGTCTCCGAAAGGTGACCAGAGTTCAATGGTCCCCAAAGGATAGGTGGTCGCTCCATTGAAGCGTTAGCGGAGTAGGATCGGCTTGCGGGATTATTTCGCCCGATCCACCTTCACTTGTCAATCCAACTCCTCGAACATAATGTCGTGAGCTTCCTTGGTGAGACCAAAGTCTTCGAACCTGCTGTATTGGCCATAAGCGCTCGACCCTGAAATGGGCGTGTTTGTTTGGCACATATCAGCAGATCTTCATCCCCAAAAGAAATAGGCGGTCTATTCGAGGCCGGTCGATTCTGCTTTGAAGTCGTCCCGAACCATCGGATTTCATCCCACTTTCTTTTTGTGGCTTTGTTGGAGTCCTACGATCTGAGGTTGCCACTGCTGAATTACCATAGCAAAAGTGCGGCCGCGATTCTTAAGTGTCTCGATCTTCTTGAGATCCATCTTTGTCTTAGGCGGTCGTCGTAACGATGGCGCCCTTTCCTCTGTTATGGGCGTAGCTCCTTGTTCTTCTCTTGAAAGTCGCTCGTTTTCCTCGGACCTCACATACTTACTCAATTTACCGCCACGGATAAGGTCTTCAATGTCGTCTTTGGGGGCCATGCGATGCGTTGGTGTCATGTCCCTTGCTCTTCCATGATAAGCGGCGGTATCTCTTGATGGCCATGCCCCCTTTTTGAGCACAAGGGGTCGGTCGCTTTACACCACAAACTTCGTTATTACGGCATTCCATGTAGATCTGGGCAATGGCGTGTTCAAGCGAGTCTGCTGCTCGTGCTTATACTTCTCTCTATAGTCCGGCCGGTTGTCTCGGCGCTTCTTGCCCACTGGCGGTCTATTCCCGATCTTCTTTCGCGCGCGCCTGGCGCTTTCTTCTTTGCCGGGGAGTCTCTTCATAGGCCATATGATCATTGGCCCGTCTTAGGAACATCTTTGAGGTCTGATAGTGATTGAGGTGAATTCTTACTGCGAACCTATGGTCGAGTCGAATACCACAACTTGAGGTATTTGGCTTGTCCTTATCGGATAAATCGCGTATATTCTCGCCTCGGTGTTGAATCGGTCGATGTCTTGTCTTAGCGTTTCATTATCACCTTGAGCAGCCGTGTCCAAGTGCTCCTGTCAAAATCTTGGCGGCGATTGGTTGTGTAGTGGGCTAAGAAAGTTACGATAAGGCCTCCCGACGAGATGGTGTTGGAATTCCACCATTCTAATGCTCGGCCGATCCGGCGGCGGGAAAAAGCCGGCATTTCATGGTCGATCCCACTCTCGCCATTTGCCAATAATTATTGAAATATCGGACATGCTTATCAGGATCTCCCGGCCATCGAAACTTGTTTAGATTGGCGGCTTTCTCAAGTCTCTTGGAATTCTATAGCGCTGATTTCTCACGGTAAGCGGCCCATGGCGTTTGGGATGTCGTTCGATCAAAGAAATTTTGCATGGTGAGGCGCGCCTCGTTGCTGTCATTCCATAGAATCCTCTGGTTGGCCCGAGGTGGAAGTTGAGGGTGCATACGGGTGCTCATTGTGACCCGCTTCTTGGTGTTGTGAGCGTCCTAATTCTTCCATCTCGATAATCTTCAAACTCTTGTTGTGAATCCGGGATCTACTTCTCAGCCCCGTAGTGAACCGGACGACTCATAGGAGGTATCACGGTGAAGGCGGCGTCGAGTTCGGGGCGGTATTTTGGAATCTTACATTATTCATCATAAGAGAGGAGCGGCGTCTGCGCCTTGCGTTCCTACTCGAGAGACCTATGTGCCACGATTAAATGCGTCTTGCAGGGATCGGTGGGTTGTACTTTTCCGGCCGGTGAGGCTCCTTGAGGAGGTGATCGGTGTCTACATCTTTGGGCGACCTAGAAGCGAGAAGGTTCTCCGTCTCCCAGCTTTGGCGGCTTTGGAATTGACCTCTTTCATAGCGGAGAGATCGGCTCGTCTCTATCTGCGATGAGCTGGTTCTTATTCTGCAACATTTGCAGGACGGCCTGAGTGATGTGCTCTGGCAATGGTTCTTCGATCCCTGCCTCGATCAGCTCGGCCGGTAACTGTTGAGGAGCGGGCGGTTGCACCTGCTCTAGGATTGGTCCGCGGCCTCCATGCACCGATGGTTCTTGGCGCGGATTTCCTTGAGATTCATGAACGGTGACGGCTACGCCCTCCGGGGTTTGCTGATGAGGATGGTGCTGCCCGGAAGGGTTTAGTCGAGATGAGGCCCGCATTTGGGGCCGGTCGCGTGGAGCCATGGATGAAGTAGGATAGCGCTCGGGCCTCCCACTGTGGTCGCCAATTGATCGTACCTTAGACCAATGAAGTGATGTTGTCTGCTGGATTGGCCGGTCGTTGAGTAAGGTAAAGGGCCAGGTCTTGGCTTTGCCACTGTTGAGCATACTCGGGTGATACTGCAAAGACAACTCAGGCGCTCGAGTAAGTGGTCGCTCGGGCGGGGTATCCCGAGTAAAGAAGAAACGTGCTGATGCCATATCACGAATGGCATATATATCTTCTTTGTTCACCAAGTAGTATTCGCGAAGATTTAGTAGAGCTAAGCGCAAAGTCAGCGCTCCAAGCAGCAGAGCTTGGGCGGTTATCTTGATATGGGACCAGGCCCAAATGCTAGTAGAACCTCTCGGTTTCTTTGATACACACCGGAACATTAGTCTTTAAACTTTTCTCTTCTATTTAGTCTCTTGCTTGTTTGTTACAAATGTCAAAAAGACAAAGGAAAAAGGATGGCTCAAAGCCTTACAAAATTAGTGGCCAAGGCATTAGCCTTAAGCAACTCAACCAGCCCTCTAGGAGGAGGTAGACAAAGTAACCAAAGGCTCAGTGCAATGAGAGCCAAGCTTTGCCAAAAATATCAACATAATTATGCTCTTCCCTCAAAATGTGGAGAATTTGACAATCCCAATTACTTTGAATTAAATTCGAATACTAGCTATCTCATTTCCATATTTATGGAATTTTGCATTCAGTTTCCACCATAATCAAGTGAATAACAAGATGAAAATCAGAATAGCAAACAATTTTGTTATTCTCATGTTCCAACACATAGATAGACCATGAAGGAGAGCCATTAATTCTCCATGAATTATATCTGAGATACGAGAGAACAAATTGCGACAAATTGCGCCAATGACGGGGCATTGCCAAAGAGACCAACCTAGGCGCCAAGGAATGCTAGCCACACCATAGCCTAATGCAGGGATACTGTCTTTGTAGAGAGCTTGGGCCTGGACTACAAATGTGTAAGAAAAATATACTCTCCTTCAAAGATAAGAGCATTGCGGCTGCACATAATTTCCACATTGTACACAAAACCAATATGCTATGATCCTTCACAAAACCAAGCATGCACCCACAAAACCTATTTAATAAAATTTAAGAATTTGTTCCCTAACTATTCCTGGAGTAGGATATAGCAAGAACACAATGAATAGAGTAAAAGTATCGAGCGATCGAGAATAACATCAGTCATTTCTATTGGCCTCAGGGCTTATATTTATATTACAAGGTGTCATTAATGCTCATAAGTATTACACATGAATGCAGCGAGATCTCAGGCGAGATTCTCGGGCTTTCCTAATATATCTAGCTATATTCCTGCTTAAGGCCGAGCTTGTGGGAGACGTCGGCCCTTTTGGCGGCGGTCCCTGCGCCTGCGTGGCCAAACCCGATATCTCGGCGATGTGGGGGAGGCGGTCTTCGTGCGTCAGTCTTCATCTTCTAGGCTCAGACGAGTCGACTAGGAAGTGTCGCGCATCTGAGCCTTCCTGGGCGGTCGGCTGGGAACAAGAACTAAATTAATAAACCAAAATAAATTGTCTAAAATATTTAATATATTTTTATAGTCTAAAAACTAAATAGGAGAGAATAATATTTTAAAGACTAAACGTGAGGATTTTCTTTTTTGGTACAATAGTGAAAGTAAAAGGAAAAAGCAGAAGCAGAAGAAAAAACTATCTAGTGAAGACAATCCCACTATCATCTGCTAGTAGGGTGAGGATCCTGCGGGAGAGGCTTATAGCACGGCACATAAAGTTTCATGAAACGATTACCATACTTGGTTAAGTAATCGGCACAAAATTGCCCTTTCTCAAAGTATGAAAGACATCATTTCGCCAATCTACGGATAAAAGCTCCTTTATATTATGAATTATAGTTGTGTAATGATGCCTTGATTAGTTGGTTATGAGATCAATTTGATAACTAACGTCGAATCGGAGTAACATGATAAGTCCTTGAAACCAAAATCCGAGCCATCTTCAATCCATGGTAGATCACCAACAACTCTTGCATGAAGAATATTGAATAACCAATATTACCCGCAAACCCGTGAAACAAAGCTCCATCACGAGTTCATATCGACCCGCCAAATCCGAAACCCTCGAGTTGTCAAGGCTACTACCATCAACATTCAAAACCATTGCATTTCTTTTTCGGTGTTCCATGTTATTAATCGGTGGAAGGAGTCCACTTGAGGAAGCTGTGCTTGAAAAAGTCCCAGGAGAACCTTCCTCGTTTACAACTTTTCTAAAAAGAAATCTTTCAATGAAACCGCCACTAACATTTATTAAGGAAAATATTAGGAAAACCTTTTGGAAAGCAATTGGTCTTTGAAAACTCGGAGATGTAGGTTAGAAATTCGGTTAGGTGTGGGGAAGGTATTAGCACCCACACCTCCTTTCTCTGAGAAAGGAACCATTAATTCGATATGTGGTTTTGAAGTGTTTGATTTGAAATGAATCGTTCTACTTCTTTTCTTTTCCTTTTTATTTGAAAGAGTTTTTAGAAAACAAGAGAAAAGAAATCTTTTTGGGATCTTTGAAAAGTGAAACTAAACTTAGATTTTTAAAAAGAGTGCTTGACGGGATGTGACCAGCTCCTCGTACCCTCGATGAGATGAGGATCAAAGCTACATAGTTCTTGGTTCTTAATCTTGAGAAAATCATGTTTTGTCTTTATCTTATCTTTTGAGTTTTGGAAATATGACTCAAGCGTTCATGAATACCAAACAAACAATGGCTTGGTGGCGTTCATTACTAACTTGAAAGAAAAGTGTTGGGCAGGTAATCAATCGAGCAATTACTCAGTGATCACTTTAGTTGCAGCGTTTTATTATCTTTTTGAAAATGTTTTGGAAAAGAATGAGTCTTAGTGATAACTACCACTAATAGCTCATATTATTTTTAGGAAATTTGAATTGGGTTTTGTTGTTTAATTAATGTGTGGGAGCTTTCATAATAGTCAAACAAGCAAAGGCTTGATGACTACCACTAGTAACTCCATCATTGGCGATCAAACAAGCATCGGCAGTGATGGCTAATGATTTTGTTTATGAAAAATGCCTTAGGGTTTTTATTAGAAAACATTTGATTTTGGACTTGAAAAGAAAGTAGAACATTACAAATCCTTTTTTATTCAAAAGCAGAGACAACAATGAAAGCATAGGCAAAGCAAACATGAAGAATATTTACAAGTCGCCATGAACAAATGAATACATGATTGAACAAGCATATGAGTGTACAAGTATGCAATTGTAAAATACAAGGCATAACATTATTGAATGCATAATTAAATGCATGAGCATATAATAGTGGAAGGCAAGGCATGGTATTATGGAATGCATGAGTAGGCAAGTATTAAAATGCATGAACATACATGTGTAGAACACAAGACATGAGATTAATATATGCATGGGCATTTAAGAGTATGAATGCAAAGATATAAACTTGTATGAGTGCATGAATGATAGGATGCAAAGTGTAAAAATCTTTTGGGGTATTTGTGCAAATAAACAAGTGGTAAAAACTTGTGGTAAAAAGTTAGTAAAGAAAGTAAAACAAGTATGCATGAAGTGTAAGGTAATTACTTAATGAAATGGTAAAAGTAAAAAAGTAAAAATGTTTTCTTTCCTTTTTTTACTTATGGTAAAATGCTAGTAAGTGGTAAAGTAAACATGAAAATGGGTGGTAAAAAGTTTAAGAACACATTCACATTCTTACACATTTCTACACAAAATCAAACACACATTTTAAGCATTAAAATGAACCACTAAAATAGCCTCTAAGGCGAAACCTTATATGCACAAATCATCAAGTTATTTCATGCCTAAGTTTATTATCAACACATGAAACAAGTCATACAAATCAAACATTTTATTTGCATAACTCAAAAGAGAAAAGAAACAACAAACCCTAGTTTTTAGGACCTTGAGGCGAAACCTCACATGACATAAACAACACATTATTTCATGTTAAGAATCATAACTAGCACATAGAACAAGATCATAGCAAATTTAGGCACATCAAGCATTTATTTACACAAAATCAAAGGGTGAAAAGACAACAAAAACCACTAAATTTTAAGGTCTAGAAACAGAACCCTCACACTCAATGAATCAAACCAAAATCTCAACTTGCAAGTTATGACATGAACAATGGGATGCATATATCATGTGGAAATTTTTATTCATGCAAAGGGTGACAAAATGAGTATGAAAAATGCAAGAACATTATGATGAAAACACAAGAAACCTCTCCTTAAGGCCAAGGGTTCACTTCAAACACCCAAGGCTCCCAAAGTCCTTGACATAGTGTTTGAAATGAACCCTCTAAGCCTCTTAGAGAGGATAGAGGAGTAGAAGGGAGATTCACATGCTAATAATGAAAAATGCAAGAGATTAGGTGTTTACCTCAAGATCAAAACTACAGAGAATAGAAGAATGAAGATCAAGAACAAGTCAACAATAATCTTCACAAATCTACACAAATGTCACGCAATCTTCAAGAAAGTAAACTCCTTTATGGTGTAAAAATGGAATCAAAGGTGAAAAGAAGAAGATCATGAAGGTGAAGTAGGTTTAAGGTGATTTGGTGGATGAAAGTTGAAAAGAGGGTGGAGAGATGAAGGAGGAGGGTTAGGCCAAGAAGAGAAGAGAGGAGGAGAGGTTGCTAGCTAGGGTAAAATGAGAGTGTGTGTGTGTGTGTGCTAGGTCTTATTTTGGGCTTTTATATGAAGTGAAAACTTAAAGGGTAATTAGGACAATGTAACTCTTTGCATGAGCCAATAGGATTTGAGATAAGTTTTGAATCAATGGTCAAGATGCAAGATCACAAAGGATTGAGGGTAATTAAAGACACAAGGTCGCAGCCTAAGGAGAGGTGGTGAAGGATAAGCTCAATTACAAAATTGTAATTTTCTACAAGGCTTATTACCTGAAGTGCCATTTTGATTCAAATGAAAGGTGATGATTGATTTTCACATTTAAATGGAAGGCCATGATTTAATACAATTTGCAAACAATAAAAATAAATGGAAATGGGGTGAAATGGGGCTGATTATGCGCAGCAAGGAGTGTGAGAGAGTGAGTGGAATTGCAAATTGTCTTATTGTACTATCATTATCATTTGAAAATTCAAAAGGATGTAGAATATTCCACTTCTAGATTATTCTTCCTAGTTCATGCCATTTTGGGCTATATCCATGATTCAATGATTGGGCTCTGAATTTTATGATCTCACCAATCCCAAAATTGATTTATTTACCCCACCTCAAAGGAAAAGACCATTTTACCCTTACATCCAAAAACTAGGCTTTTAGGCGAAAGGTTTAATATTTATGCACAAAAATAATCACAACTAAGCACAAATATTCCTCAAATAAATCATTGATGATTATTCAAGGATTTGGGATGAAAGACCATTTTATTGTGAAATGACCAAAATGCCACTTTCACTCACTAAAAACCCTAGTTTTTGCACAGAAACACATCTTCACTTCAAAAATGATTTTCACCCTAGGGTGACCTCTAATACTTTGAAATGCATATTGGATGACTTGTCTTGAGGAGCTTGTCCCTTATTTGTGAAATGACCAAAATACCCTTTTGTCTTGAAAAACCCTAATTTGTCTAAAAGTGCATTCCAACTCCAAAAATGATTTTAGAAACTTTGAAATGACTTGAAAACCTAAATGCAATGCATGATGTTTTTACTTTTAAATTTGATTATTTTGGGGAAAATTAGGGTTTTGACCTAAAAGGGACAAAATTGGGGTATGACAAGCGCCCCTCTTTATCTAGATTTTAACAAGAGAATATGAATTGGCGAAACATATTTGAGGCAAAATAGAGATAAAGAATTTCGAGAAAATATACCGATTTTGTCCACTTAGGAAAAACACGAATTTTCTTTTTCTTTCTCTTCCTCCTTTTTTTTTCTTTCTCTTCCTCCTTTTGTCCACTTAGGAGGAGCACGTTTCCTGAAATCTTTGGTCTTTGACGGCCCAGGGGATGGTTATCGGCTCGGAGGCGATATCTGAATCAATCTCTGGCGTCCACTTTGTATCTTAGGTGTCTGACTATTAGTTTCGCCTCGCATGAAATTGCGGTCCATCAGCGTTGCTCGTATCGATGTGAGACCTCTCTTTTGCACACTTGGGTGCTCTCTTTTCTCTTTTGCGCACTTGGACGCTCTCTTATCTTCTTTTGCGCGCTTGGACGCTCTCTTTTCTTCTTTTGCGCACTTGGACGCTCTCTTTTCCTCTTTTGCGCGCTTGGGCGCTCTTTTCTTCTTTTTTGCGCTTGGGCGCTCTCTTTTCTTTTTCTCTTTTCTCTTTCTTCCTTTACGATCTCTCCTTTGAGGAGTTCATGCGGAACTTGAAGTCGAACATTGATGCAGAAGTACTATCCTCTTTGTACTGCAGTGAGATGAACAAGCGCATGCAATGCAAATGCCATGATTGCTATTTTCTTTTTCTTTTCCTTATGGTGAATGTAATGCAAGCGCTGAATTTTTCTTTACTTTATGATGCATGGTGATGAGTGCGTGATCTTATGCTTGATGCATGTAATGCATGACTTTGTTTATTGTCCTTTGTTTTTTTCAACCTCTTTTTCGTTTTTGGTTAATATATATTTTTGCTCTTTTGCTCTTTTGGCTTTTCTTTTCTTGGCCCGACCAGCTCGGAACTTGTATCTGCGACACCACAACCATCTATGATAGCGATTCGAGAGCGAGCTCCGCCTTCTTGTTCTAACGCAATCAGTAACTTCTTATTTGATTTTGTGAGTTTACTTGGTGAAAGATCGTCTCTTTTGTTGTTATTTTCAAAAATTTACTTAATGATCTTAATGCTCGACTTATGCACATTTCCATGATTTATCTATCATCTACCATAAAGCGTAGTTTTAAAGCGAGAAATGAAAAAGCAACAAGCGATAAAGTGAAAAATTTGGACTTTTATTCATATGGAAGTCGGGCGTGCGAAATGTCACTGTATTGAAAAGAATACATTGGAAATTTTCTCGAAACTAAAAAAACAAGAGAAGCTGGGCGCAATAGATCTTATGAATATTCTTTGTCTGGAACATTTGATGCCAGCTGCTCATACTTATAACTTTGATCACCACTTTTATCAAGCTTTTGGAGGCCATTTGCTTACCTCTCTTACCTCCTTAAGTCCAACTTTTAGGCCACTAATTTTTGCTGGATCATGCCACTTTTGGGTTTTTCAATCCAAGGGTCGCTCAATTTTGCCTAGGTAAGCCTCTCTCGGGTTTCAACCTAGCGAGCTAATTCTTGTTTGGCTCATCTTTCTCTTTTTCCTTTTACTTTTCTCGGGCGTAATACTTCTTGAATCACGAGATTGGTGGGTTTACGAGTTCTTCACCATCCATCTTTGGTGAGTATTAATGCTCCTCCAGAGAAGGCTTTCTTTGCCACATATAGTCAGTCATAGGTAGAGTCCATTTCCCACGAGAGTCACTTTGAATAAGCGAGAATCTTTTTGAGCACAAGTCTCCTCATTTGAATTCTCGGTGAACTTTCTTGTCAAATCTTTGTTTTCATCCTTTCTTTGGTACAATGACCATGACACGAGCTGCAACTCTCTTCTCTTCAACGAGTTCAAGCGATCTAGGCGAGTTTGAACCCATTCGACCTCTTCTAACTTGGCTTCCATGAGCACTCGGAGAGATGGTATCTCGACCTCGATAGGAAGAAGCGCCGACCCGTACACTAGAGAAAAGGGGTTGCCGGTCGAAAGTGCGCCAGAAATCTGATAGTGCAAAGCAAAGGAAGCATTTAGTGCAGATCCTTGTAGGTCACTACCATTTTACGCACAATTCTCTTGATATTCTTGTTGGCGCTTCATTTGCCCCATTCATCTTTGGGCGGTAGGGAGAGGAATTGTGATGCTTAATCTTAAACTTTGTGCACAACTCTTTCATCATTTTACTATTGATTGCTACCATTATGCGTGATGATTTTATCACAGGAGACCATAGCGACACACGAGTCCTTCTTTACAAACTTGGCAACCACGGAACTAGTTATCTTTGGAATATGAAGCGAGCTTGACCCGTTTAGTGAAGTAATCAATTGCAACTAGAATGAAGCGGTGCCCGTTTGGCGCCTTGGGCTCTATGGGACCAATGACATCCATGCCCCACATTGAAAATGGCGAAGATCACGGTCAAGACATTTAACGAAGCCAGGTGGAACATGAATATGATCGGCCTCATCGACATTTGTGGCACTTTCTCCTGGCCCGTATGCGATCACCTTCCATCTGCGACCGATAATAACCGACCATAATATCTTTCTTGCCATAGTATGCCCGGCTTTGGAATGAGTCCAGAATGTGCCTTCATGCACCTCTCTCATGATCTTTTACGCTTCCTCCTTGGCCACACACCTAAGAAGTACTTTATCATGGTTCCTCTTGTAAAGTACTTCCAGCTCGAAAAATTCATTGACAACCTTCTAAGTGTTCTTTTATCATTTTACGATGCCGCTTGGAGGATACTCTGCATTCGGATGTCTTGCTTGATGTCATGATACCAAGGCTTATCATCTTCTTCATCTTCAATTCTTTGTGCGGGAGTGGTGATAATGTCTTTGGCAAACCGATCTTTGAATTACGATGCAGGTCAAGTTCTTATCGCGGTGATATTAAACATTGAGGACAAAGTAGCGATCATCGGCCCGGTTGATTCTGCGAGAGGAATCTTTGAAATGTGATTTCTTGAAAGGTTCAACCAATTCTCGGATATAATCCTATAGAGTATCAACTCGGGATCTCTGGCCTCCCGATCTCCATTCATTTGATGAATGACTAAAAGTGAGTCTCATTACACATCTAGTCTTTTGACTTTCCACTCTAGAAATTTGCTGAATACCCGAATACATGCGCCGTACTCTGCAATATTGTTTGTGACATAGAAACTTAGTCTAGTGGTGGTAGGTATGAAGCGATTGTCGGGGAAATCAACCGCTTGCTTGACTCAGTGCCCATGCTTTGTTGGAAGCACCGTCGAACACTACTCTCCACACCTTTCGTTCTCTGGGGGACTTTCCTTCTTCAAAGCAGAGCCATAATGTCCTCATCACGAAATCACATTGCATTGGTGATAATCTTGATGGTGATGTGCGGTGTTCGACGGCCAACGCACTACCTTTTATGGCTTTTGAGTGACATAAAGAAGATCATATTCGACAAGCTGCATCGCCATCACAGCGATTCTTCTGTGTGTGCGAACTTCCGAAGATATACTTGATAGGATCCATCTTTGACACTAACCAAGTGGTATGACTTAACATGTCTTGCGCCAAGCGGTGGCGGCCCAGCCAAGGCACAACAAGTCTTTCTAGTAGTGAGTACCTCGTTTCCGCGGTCGGTGAACTTCTTGCTCGGATAATAAATTGCATGCTCTTTCTTGCGGTTCGTCATGTTGCCTAGCACACAACCAGTCGAATTTTCTAACACGATCGAATCACGAGGATCAAAGTCTACCACTGCTGGAGGCATTAAAATAGGTGGATTACGCAAGTATTTCTTAATCTTCTCAAAAGCTTCTTGGCGATCATCATTCCACTTAGTCTCTTGATTCTTGCACAATTTGAAAATCGGCTCACATGTGGCGATTAAGCTGGAAGATAAACACGGAAATATAGTTCAATCTTCGAAAACCCGAACTTCTTTCTGTTCTAGGAGGCGGGCATTTGAGAGTTGCCGCGTGCTTTGCAGGTCCACCTCTATCACTTTTTGGTGACAATAAACCTAACGATTTTCCTGACCTCACCCAGAAGGTGCACTTGGCGGGTTTAACTTTGAGCTTGAACTTTCTCAGCCAGCTCGAAGAGCTACGCAGAGTTAACAATATGCTCCTCATCGGTTTTGGACTTTGCAATCATATCATCCACATAGACCTCTATTTCTTTGTGCATCATGTCATGAAACAATGTGACCATAGCCGCTTTGATACCATAGCAGGCGTTTTCAAACCGAGCGACATGACTTTATAGCGAGCGTCCCCCGAAAATTCGTAAAAGTCGTCGTCTCCATATCCTCGGGAGCCATTTTAATCGATTATAACCCGAATACCCGTCCATGAAGGAGAAAAGGGAGTCTTTGTCTTTGTCTTTATCTACTAGGACATCAATATGAGGCAAGGAAAGTCATCTTTGGGGTGGCGGATTGGATCTCTGTAATCAGCGCACATTCTAACTTTCCCATCCTTTTTGGGCGGCACAATGTTAGCAACCTTTGTGGGTATTTAGCTACGGCTAGGAACCCGTCAAGCTGCTTCTTCACCTCATCTACGATCTTTAAAGACATCTCGAGCTTCATCCTCCTTAACCACATTTAGCAGGAGAGCACTCGGGCTTGGTGGCGACTTGTGCACCACTATATACGTATCTAATCAGGGCATATCCTCATACGACCATGCAAAGGCGTCAACATAATCACGCGAGTTGGACCCGACCTCTCATATTCCGCTTCACTAGTGCAAAATAAGGAAAAAGAAATAGACATTTAAAGTCACGCTCGGATACTGCCTTGATATAAGGGCGCGTGTGCAAACTTGTAATAAACTCGAAAACTTTTTTAGGCGCTAGTTTTTAAGTCAGCGTAAAATATGCGTGACTTCAAAAGTGGGCCAGATGGCAAACTTGTAATAAACTCGAAAACTTTTTTGGCGCTAGTTTTTAAGTCAAGCGTAAAATATGCGTGACTTCAAAAGTGAAAGCGTTCTCGAGTTGAGCGTTCTCGGGTTTTAAGTCGGGTTTTTAAGTCAGCGTAAAATTGCTTGACTTGAAAGTAATAAAAGCGTTCTCATTCTCGGGTTTTTAAGTCAAGCGTAAAATTGCTTGACTTCAAAAGTAATAAAAGCGTTCTCATTCTCGAGGTTTTTAAGTCAAGCGTAAAATTGCTTGACTTCAAAAATAATAAAGCGTTCTCGGGTTGAGCGTTCTCGGTTTTAAGTCGGTTTTTAAGTCAGCGTAAAATTGCTTGACTTCAAAAAACAATAAAAGCGTAAAACACATCAAAGCGTTCTCGGGTTGAGCGTTTATTATTCTCATCGTCTCTCGCGCTCTCATCGTCTCTGCGCCTCTCTCTCTCGCGCTCTCATGCGTCTCTCTCGCGCTCTCATTACGTCTCTCTCGCGTTTCGGGCAAGCCCTCTTTCTCTCTGCCTCTCTCTCTCTCTCTCATTTGCTCTATCTCTATCTCTTTCTCTAGGGTTTTTATGGTGTTTACTTTTTATTGATTGTATAAATTTTAGGTGGAGGATTTAGGGTTTATGAGGGTATATGTACCAAAGATGCTGTATTTGCTTTATATTCTTACTTTATCAAAGCTCGGTTGCTTCAGAAATCTGAGAATCTGAAGATTCTGGTGATGAAGATGACAGGGAAATCAAGGAATCTGAAGATTCTGGTAATGAAGATGACATGAAATCGACAAACAGGTATCACTCTCCTGCTCTCCCCATGTTCACATGTATATGATCATGAAGAAGATTTGTATTTGAAACTAAGCTTTCATATTTGTTTTTATAACGTATGTAGAAGAGATGGGACCGCTTCTACCCATGAAAAGCAACTGAAAAAATTTCAGTCAAAGATAGAGGAGATGGAGAAAGCTAATATAGAGCCAAAAACTTGGACAATGCAGGGCGAGGTAACAAAATTTTCCTTAATTTTTAACTGATTTTTGTAGGTTTCATGTAGGAACATTTGTGTTAATCTGTTATTAAATTATTACTGGTTGTCGATTTTACATAGATAACTGCTGCAAAGAGACCAAGAATAGTGCATTGGGAGTTGATCTTGACTTTGATCATAATGTGAGACCTGCTCCTGTAATCACCGAGGAGGTCACTGCTCTAATTGAGGATATTATTCAGAAAAGGATTATTGAGGTAAATTAGTATTCCGAACTGACACGATTTGGGCTTCAACTATAATGCATTGTGTTTTTTACCCAAGAGTGGAAACTGGAAACTATATGAATGGCATCATGTAATTATTGACTTCTGAGTAATGCACGAGACATGCACATGCACACACAAAGAACACAAACGCTATCTGTTGTTCCTAATTTACACATCTATTTTAGGGGGATTTTAATGATGTTCAAAGAGCTCCTAAATTGCCATCTAAAGCGCCGCGAGAAGTTAAAGAATTGGTAAGTCTCGTTCTACTGAAATAAATTGATTTTGAGGTTCAACTTATTGTCTATCTATATTTGTATTTAACTAACTTGTACAAGTCATTTCCATGAATACAGGATGATAATAAAAGCAAGCAGGGTCTTGCCGAAATTTATGAGGTTTGTATTTCTTGACTCTCTGTATTGCAACATTGGATACCATATTAACCTCCAGTTTCTTTTTTCCCCCTTTATTAATTATCAAGGTGTTGTCATACATTTTCTCCTTCACTTGTGATTCACCTCAGTTCTTTTTCTTCTGACAGCAAGAATATGTTCAGAAGATAGACCCAACTTCTGCTCCATTGTCATTCAAAGATGAACTAAAAAATGAGGTGCAACTCTTGATTGCATTGTGTCATTTCTGCTATTACTATTCAATCTCTTTCTCTTTCGGTTATTAGCTTCATTTCCAATTATTAGCTTCATTTCCAATTATTTATTGAGTGTAGCTATGGATCGTAGTTGGATGCAAGCTAATAAGTTGAATGATGAGTATCACGAAAGGGTAGAAGAGTTTCTAGAGTTTGCTCAAAAAAGCTTGTAAATAGTGGTGGAATTTTGATTGTCCTTGTGTTAATTGTGTGAACCGGACACCTGGCCGGTTGACACAATAAAGATCATCTTCTTGTTGATGGGATTTATCGTAGTTATACAACTTTGGATATGGCATGGTGAGAAGTTAAATATCCCAGTGTGTCAGAAAGAGATAATTTAGCGGATGCAAATATGGATGACCAAATGGAGGACATGATCGTGATATTGGGCGAGTCTTTTAAGAAAGCACATGCCTTTGATGCATTGTGCAAAGATATAGAAGAAACCTTTGTATTTGGGATGTACAATGACACGGTTGGCTAACGGTGATAAAATTATTCAATCGAAAGCGATAAATGGGTGGGCGAGTGATAAGTTTCAGCGAGTTGCTTGTGTTGTTGAAAGAAATGCTTCGAGAAGGTAACACCTTTGCTAGTGTAATAAATGCGTATGAAGCGAAGAAGATTTTGTGTCCGATGGGTGTGGAGTATGAAAAAATACATGTTTGCCCCAATGATTGCATATTGTATCGGAATGAGTTTAAGGAGGCTGCGTAATTGCCTACGTGTAATAATTTGTTGTCACAATTTTGTGATTTAATATGTTTTAGACTTATAACTTACTATTTATGATGTTTCCCCACGAGCTATGGATGGATATAATAGGATGAAGGGTTTAAGAAAATCAAAACCTCATTGGTTGACACTTCAAGTAAGTATTGAATACATTAATTTTTTTTCATTTTATACTAATTCTTTTTGTAAATTATATTCGGTTTTGATATTTGATATTCATTTATAGGGACCAAACAAAATGATGGTTATTCTTGTGGCCACTATGTGATGATAAATATGATGACCATTGTCTGCTGCAACTATCACTAATAATTGGAAGAAGGTATATAATTTTCAACTTTTATAGGATGATTACTAGGTAATTATTATGTTGTTGGTATTAGGTTAACCATGTGATTCATATTGAACTTTTATTTTTGTAGATGTTTAATTAAGTCGATCGTTCACACTTGAAGAGTTGGCGCATGTTAGACAAGTTTGGGCGGAGTTCTTTATAAAGTTGTATGAAGGCGTAAACCAACTTCAAAGGAAGAGCGAAGAAAACAACTTAAGTGATGTTCGATCATTTGTCTTTAATCTTATTGTTGGTTTTCTTGTGGTATTTGGAGCTTAATAGAAGCATATAGTTGTCTTTGTAAATTCGGGTGATGGTTGATTTTCTTATGGTTTTGCTACATATGTATTATGGTATACCTTTTGACAAGATATTAGTGAAATGAATGTTGAATTGGTAGTGATAAATTTTTGGAGCAAAATATAGTAATTTTGTAATTCTATATAAACCAAATATATATATATATATATATATATATATATCTCGAGGAATGACCAAAAGGCAAAAAAAAAAAAAAAGTTTGAAGTCGGTAGTCTGACCACGACTTTATAATGTAAACACATTTGAAGTCAAGCAATGTTGAGTGCGACTTTAAAAAAACATATGAAATCGCGCTTTAAGCTTGACTTTAAAGCTCACGACATCTGAAGTCGCCTTAATAGAAGTCACGCGGGCGCGTGAATTTAAAAAGCCAATTTGCGTGACTTTAAATCCCTTTTACGCACTAGTGCTTTTTCATTGGCGTGCCAACCTTAACTTCTTTCTTTTCACCTCTGTTGCCTAAATTGGCGGTCTCAGCGGTTTCCTCGTATGGTAGAATAACCTTTTCTTCTTGCTCGACCATTCACATCAGTGCGGAGGAGTCTCGGTCATCCTCAACATCCTCCTCGGCTTGATTAGCGGGTGTCGAAATTAACATATGAACCATTGGCATTATTATTTCGAGAGACATTCATTTTTGATGCGCATTTGCGGGAATAGAAAAGCAATGAACAAGCAAAAATGGAGACACAAAATGAAGACACAAAAAGCAATTTTTATTCATTTGAGAATTCAAAACTACATTTTATTGATAGATGATATCTTAAATGAAAACATGCATGCCCTTATGAAAATGTCCTAAGGCCTTGGCGAGCCAAAGGTTTGCATTACAAAAATCATTACTTTGAAATGAAAACAACGGGAAATCGGCGATCTTCCGGTTGCCAACTTCTTCTCTGCAACAACTGCGACAAACCATATCCAGGCCACCGCTTTCTTGACTAACTCTTCCTCGGCATTGCTGCTCTGATTGCATTGCTCATCCTCCTCACTGACACATGTGGTTTGGATATCTTCAATTCGGATTCGAGCACTCTCGGGAGCATCGTATCGACGAAATAGTCAAATTTTCCGCTAGGCTCTCTCAGGGTGTCCCAGCATCCCTTTTTTTGCGAGGAGCAAAGTTTGTTATGTCCTCAATGATTTCTTCTTTGCATGAGAGCGGGCCCGGGTCTTGATGGCTTGTTGGTTAGTCTTGACTTGAACCATTCTTGGATCGAGTTGCCGCGAAATTTCAATTGGCTTTTGGCCTCCCCACCTTTGTGCGAACATAGGGTCGACCTTCATCCCCATAACATGAGTTCCTACAGGCCATGTATCGATCCATCAAGTCTGCAAGATCCTCTTGAAGGTTTCACAATCTCCACACACAAAAGTCGGTAACGTCCTTCCTCATGGCAACACCCTTTTTATGACCTCGGCCGGCATAATTCGGCGTAAATGACCTTTGAGAGAGTCTTGATCTCGTGTACTTTCTTTATCAATCGCCCACGGAACTTTCTATAAGCGTTGGTAGGCGGCCTCGATGACCGTGGCGGGTTAGTAGTAATATTTGGATCCTCTTGCTTGAAAGTTATGCCTTTTGCATCTATCAAATCTTGTACCACTATCTTGAAGGCTTTGCGGTCTTCCACACATGCCCACTTTGCTCCTTCATGGAAAGCCACAGTGCTATTGGGATTGTACCCCTTAAAGTAAGGTGGTTGGAGCGGAGTTTCATGGGCCTTGTGTTGATGAGCTTGTTGGTGATGAGGTAGTTAAAAGATGCATGTGTAGGACATGGGAATTGGGTCGAAGGTTACATTTTGGTAGGTCTTTTGGTAGTTGTTTTGGTGGTGTTTTGGAATGGGCCAATTTATGCATGCGGGAGTGGGGGCCTGGGATATTAGGTGGGTGATATGGTGGGTTGATGGTGATGGCATTGGTTTCTCCTTCCTTCTTTTTGGGAAAGCGAGAGAATGACTTTTACGGGGTTTGCATTCTTGGTGAATCACATGCGATCTTTCCACTTCTCGATCCACTTTCCAACCTCTCTCCCACGATCACCG
This sequence comes from Oxytropis ochrocephala, assembly GCA_020916435.1. NCBI lineage: Eukaryota > Viridiplantae > Streptophyta > Magnoliopsida > Fabales > Fabaceae > Oxytropis > Oxytropis ochrocephala. The sequence continues at coordinate 61,249,522 of CM037094.1, read as the reverse complement.
TCGAGAAATTGGGCGAGACACTTTACTAATCGGTGGTCATAATACAACGGCGGCAAGGTTTCCATAAACATAGAAACCAATTCCTTGTCTAAGCGAGAGGGGGTGTAACTTGCGCGACCAAAGCCACTCCATCTCGGGCATATTCCTTGAATGATTCATTGTCTTTTTACTCATGTTACGCAGCCCATGTCCGATCTGGCGCCATATCGCATTGTATTGATCTTTGTTTGAAAAAGCATCGCCAAATCCTTCGGCCCGGCGGTTTGGGATGGCTCTAACTTCATGTACCAATTAAGAGATGCCCAGGCTAGGCATGTCTTGGAAACAATGGATTAGCGATTTGTCATCCGGGAGTAAGTAGACATTTTCTGCGATACATCGTCGGATGACTCTTTGGGCATGTAGCACCTCTATACTTGTCAAAGTCGGGGACCTTGAACTTTGGGGTAGCACCACATCGGGGATAAGGCATAAATCTCTAGCCTCTTTAGCTCTGAAGCCAAAACCTTCAACCATCCTTAGCCTTTCTTTTAACATTTGGAATTGTTCCTTGAGTACTGCTGTTTGCTCAGTGGAATAACCGAGGAGAGAATTGCTTACAACATATTGCGGTGGCGGCATTGAGTGTTGAACACGGGGATAAGCGAGTTTCGGACCACGAAGCCACGAGTGCTGGGAAAAAGCAGTGGTGGTGTAGTGAGATTACGAGGAGTGGGGGCGAGGTATAACAATTGGATGGGAATCGGACCGGGGGTTGTGATTACTCCTTCGGTCTAGCAGACATTGGTGCACATTCTCAGCTATCGACCACAGGACCGGCATCTGATTTGCTTCTTGACTTGGGGAGTGTATCCCCGAAGGAAGGCGTGTAGCGAGCCAACTGGCGATCTGAAAGTCATTCCCATCTTTCAAGGACAACAAAAAGCCTCATCACCTCGCTCATCTGCGCTTTTAAAGCATTCATCTCATTCCTCATTTCGGGATCACTCATTTGGAGCTACGGGGGTGGTAGTTACGATTACGTGCAGTGAGTCGGGTTTGCTCCACTTCCATTTCTTTGATGCGGAATAGGAGGATTACGATTCTCTGGCTTCTTTGGTGAGGTGGATCGATATCTGCTAAGATTGCCATCCTACGGCTTTGTGGCGTGTCCATCTGGAGATGTTGTCGCACGACTTGCCTTTTACATTTATTTAGACTTTTATTACATAAGGCGAAAAAAGAAAAATGCATGAATGAATGCATGAATGTATGCATAATGTTTGTAGCGTCAAGAACCACGTAATGCCTCATCTTGTCTTAGTAGCGTCAACTTTCCTTCCTTTCTCTTTTCTTTTCTTTTCTTTTTTTATTCATTTTATTTTTCTCTTTTTCTTATTTATTATTATTTTTTTATTATTCTTTTTCTTAGAAAGTGAAAGGCGAGGAATCAAAGTAGCAAACCAAACACTTCATTCATCAAGGACAAAGAGCTTCAGCGACTTTTGCCAGGAAAAGGTGGTACCATATTCATAATGAAATAAAGTAAAGAATACAATACTTGAGAATACAATATTCGAGTAAATGCTTTAGATAAAAAGTACATCTAATCAACTCAATTACAAATGGCTTTAAATTCTTGACTCTCTTCCTTTTCTTGTTGACTCTTGCTCCTGAGATTGTTCCACTGAACTCCACGACCAATGCCGGCAATACTTCACAAACTTGTACACCTCGGGAGGGTGTTGAAGAAACACATTTAAACCTCATTGCCACTTAGATTTACAGGAACTCTGTCATAGCTTGACTAGCCGATTCGGATAACTTGGAGAATTTGTCCTTCCACATCTGGATTTCCTCCTTTAGCTCTTTAATGATCTCTTGCTCCTCAATTTTCCCTATCAAGTCGGGAGCGCTTTTCCCAATCTTGACTCTCGGCTCGAACTTGCTGTAGGCCTCCTCCAGGCTACGAAGGTTACCTTTTAATTCACCAAATATTTCTCTCTCAAAACTCAAGGCTTCTTGATATTCTTTGAGGATCTCCTCAGCGACATTTTCTCTCGCTCGAGGTTCCTAAGTGACTCTTTAACTCCTCACCAAGTGTGATTCTTGCTCTGTTGGTGGGCTAGTGTCTTCCCACTCTTGGGCCTCCTCAGCGCCTTCCTTGCTTCTGTTTTGTATACAGGTTCTTCTGCAGGCTCTTTTAAGAAATCACAGGCCTCTATCTTGCTTTGTTCTTCTCTCTTGAATCGTTTGACACTTTCTTCCACGGTCATCTTGATAGCATTTTCTTCCTCTAACTTTTCCTTCTCTAGAGTCATCTCTTCTAACTTGGCATGCAGGCTCTCTTCTCTTCTTCTACCTTTGCTAAGGTGAATTTGGCTTAGTTCAACTCTTCATAAAGTAGGGACATAGGGTTACGGAATCTCCTCCTCAAGGGTAAGCATCCGCCCGACTCGGTGATCTCACACTTTGAAGCTTGTCCTTAAGCCATTGATTGAAGGTGGCGTCTGTAACACCCCCTTTTCTTTAATAAACTAATTAAGTTAATAAAAGTCGAGTTTTCAAAAACTTTCCACGCACCTCAAAGAGGGTGGTACATTTAATGAAAACAACATCAAGACATATTTAAAATTCCAACTCATCAAGCGCATAAAAGGCATATCACGGTCATGTGAATTAAAACCATCAAAAACAACTTTGTTTAGTGTTTACGATAATCCATCAAATAGTTTTACGGCCAGTGGAAAATGGCGAGTTCACATACTCAATACTTAGTTCAAAATCAGTTTAATACATAACCAAAATAAAATAATACTAAGATCCACCCGAGGTGTTACTATCGGTGACTCGATAAACCCGAGCGTGGCACCTTCACTCGGAATCACACATTGGTGCATACGAGAAGCGAGCAACACAAAAATGCTAGGGTGAGTCTCTTTACATAAATAATAACAAGTAAGATAAACATCATATTCGGAAAGTATCTAGTAACAACAATCATTAACAATTTAACATTCATCATTCAATTAGCACATCAACAAGTTGCGACAAGGATTAATTAAGCATTAATGAGAAACCAAGTAATGCATGTTCATATGCATGTATCACGATATGCATGTGGATCCATAATCATCACCAAAAACCCGTCGAACACTCACCTCATTTTGGCGAAGCCACATCATCATTCATCATTAAATCACGTAATGCATATGGTTCATGTGACACTATGACAAATGCATCACACACAATCCATCACAATAAATATTACATCACCTTTTTGGCGAAGCCACATCATCATTCACCTCAATTATTAATCATCACCTCATCAATTATTAATCCTCACCTCATCAATCATTAATCACCATCTTAACAATTATTAGATTAAATCCCACCTTGTGGCGAAGCCCTCATCAATTATTAAGCGAAGCACCCACAAGGACTAAGCAGGTCACCTAAGGGACTAAGCAGTCACATAGGAACCAAACAACATTTTGAAGGACCAACGGTGCATAGGGACCAAGATAGTATTTTTAAAGACTAAAAAGTTGGAGGACCAAAACATCATTTTAGACACTTTGGGCAACATTGGCGACAAGTGCTGGATTCCTACAGCAGTACTCCTACTTGGCGTTTTATTTAAAATACCAAGCGACATCGAAAAATTACAAAAGACCACTCATTGGAAAGCCCTCTGAGTGTAGTTTCTACCTATGATTTTAGTTTCTCAAAATCAGTGTCCAGCTGTTACAGTTTTTCAAAACACTACGCTGAGGTGCCAAAATCGGACAGAACGTTTTACCCAACTTGCAGCAAATTTTCTTTCTCATTTCTTAATGGAATTCAGTGAAATCAGTGCCTATTTCGTAGAGAAATTAAGTCTATTTTTCAATGAAATAAGAATCGTTCAAAACGGAGTTCAATTGAGCACACAAAACCTGCAAAAACTGAACCTACTCCCAGTTTGACTCCAGAAAATTGACCTAACCTTAGAGACTCATAAGCTTTGGAGCTACACAACTCCGAATTTAACGAAACCAGTGCCAAAACGACCGGCCTTAAGTCTATTTTCAAAAACAATTAGCCACATAATTTTTGGATCAACCAAACAGTGCCAGTTTGAAAAACCGAAACAGTGTCAGAAAACACACAAAAACCATAAACAAGCAAGACTCATCATCAACCCCAATAAATTCAACAACACTTAAACACCATTTAATCCAACAAATACATGAGCATCAATTTAAGTCCCACAACACTTGGGCATTTAATCAACATCATTAAATCAACATATTCTCATATTTCACCACATTGAAGCATTTTATCAAACACTTTGCATGCACATTTAACAACACATTTAATTCCAACATCAAGCATCATTGTATAACCAAATTAAACATCAAATACAAGAACAAACATATGATGAACACCAAATTCACACAATTAAACATCCTAGAGCCATTCCACACATAACACATATCATACAAGTTATTATATAGGTAAAGTAGAGCCCCACTAACCTCAAATTTGACAAACCAGAGAACTCCTCCAGTAAATAGCAGAAAACCCAAGTAACTAGCTTTCTCCAATATTTGAGCTCCAAACCCATCCATGGAAAAAGGAAATGGAAGAGGATTAATGGTTAAAACTTATACTAAGAGATAGAGAAAGAAAAATGGAGTTGTTTAGTACAAAAAACACTTACCCAAAGCTAGGAGATGAATTTTCTCTCCCTCCCTCAAGCACATCAATTGCGCCTCTCTCCTATCCCTCTCCTCTCTCTTATTTTTGTTTTTTCCTTTGTTCTAATGAGAGAAACCTTTACCTAGTTTAAGTCTTGACTTTGAGCCTATTTAGTGAGGCTTGGGCCTTATTTACACCCTCTAGGTCTTATCACATCCTCCCAACCTAATTAAAATATTCCCCATCTAACTAAAATACTCACCATTTATTTCAGCGCCCTCACTCCTTAAATTAATTACTTGCTCTATATTTATTTTAATATAGACAACTAAAATATTACTTAATTAAATTGGTCAAATAATCACTTAATTTAATTAGTTAAATAATCACCTAATTAAATTAGTTAAATACTCATCTAATTAATTTTGGGGTGTTACAACTCTCCCCACTTAGAATATTTTAGTCATAGAAAATCTAACTATCATGGACATGTAACTTAAACACTCACCATAACAAACAATAGATTTCTAGTACAGCACCTAAATGGAACTGCGTACCCCTAAGTACTACCATCACTCCTCCATGAGCTCAGAATCCTTCAAGGCGAACACTTAGTACTAATATGCCTCAATTCCTCACGGTTGTAGCGGACCACATACTACTTCTCACAGCTTATGGCTACATGACCTTCCTTTCCACACTCGAAACACTTGTTGACCATGCGATCCTCGCGATGGCGTCTCCCCACTTGGCGTTTAGCTTGAACTCTCCTCTCCCTTGCCACTTACCACTCTCGAAACATCATATGGCCTCCCACGAAATGAGAACTTTTCTTCCCCTTCACTACCTTGTATGAGCGATTGCTATCCCCTCGAAAATCTACGCTAAACTCATGCAATCAACATCCACTCATTCTTATCTCAGCTATCCGTTATCATCAAGGTCCTATCGTTACATAGCGGATCACACACTCTTCCCCACACTCTTACTCCCCAATTAGGTATTCTAACACAGTAGGTTGTCAAAATCCTACCCGACCACCCAACACAAGAGACAACAACAATTATGGCGGGGGCCCAACAACTAACAGCTGTAGTAATTAACACAACAATACCAATCCCATCAAGTTATCGTATCTCTAACATCATTCACATCAACAATTAACATGGTCATAATAACAAAATTCAAGTTCGACCTATTCTACAATCAATCATTTCATTCCACGTTCTATTATTCTTTTTAAACTTCGGTGCAGAAAAATTCTGCTACTATGTGTCTACTTTGGCGAATTAATTAAAATAGTAAGCGACCTCGGATTTACGACAAATAAATACTTGTTGGAAAGCCACGGATGTGTAGTTTCTGAATATGTCATTAGAGTTTCAAAACAGTGAGCCAATTAGTACAGTTTTCAAAAATACACATACTAATTTCAAAAGATGTAGTTTTGTCCTTCAAATTCAAGCGATCCTATAATGACCAAAACTCAATTAATTTGCATGAAACTTGTGCATAAAATGAGGCAAATTCCGTCAAGTTTTCAAAGAAATTGGATTCGTTCGAAAATGAGTTCTTTTGAAAGCATTGGTGACCCAAAACACGACACATGTAAGAGATTGTTTTCGAATTTTAACCTAACTTGTTTCACCTATAACTTTCGAGTTCTACAACCCCAAATGCAACCAAATCGGTGGCAAATTAACAAGCATTCAATCAAGTTTTGAAATGGCGAACCACATAATTTTTCAATTAGCAAAGCGTTTTAAGTCACTGAACTACTGGACTCATGTCGAACATCTCAAGCGAGTGAACTCAACAACACAATCAAACATCATAATTCAGCCACCATTACTAATAATCCTACACGGCTTTATAAAAGCGACATTTTGAAAAGTTCGCAAAAGTATGCATAACTTTACGGTCCCCATGACTCCAAACCTAAGACATTGATTACGACACCATTACTACTCTTAGGTTGTATAACAATCATGCTTTCATTCTAAGTACAAAACCATTAAGCAAGTAAAACTCATCATGATCAATTACCAAAACCATTTATAATCATCACATACTTTTGCATTTCATCAAGCGCCAAACAAGCATAACCAATCATGCAACTAATTTACACCGCAAGTGCGAAAAGATTTAAACACGTAGGCATCATCTTCAATCTCTTTATTCCTAGGGATTTGGCTAACATGCGATTTTACAACTTCCTAGAACATATCATGGATATATAATTCTACTAAGTTTAATAGATTTCATATTACCGAAATAATATGGCCAACACATGCTTTATAACACACTTGTTTTGATACAAGACTTGATATTAGTTTTAAACAAATGGAATTAAATCTCTTTGTCAATATTTAGCAAAGAAAACTAATTCAAGTAATATAAGTGCACAAAAGATCTTGCCTTACGTTTTCATCATTAGATTTTAGGAGCCACATAACATAAATCAAGGAGTGACAATTAACAATAATAATAGCAACAACAAAGTCAAGCTATGTCATCAAGCGAACACACTTATACAATTGTAGTTCACGATCAAGAAGTACTTAAAATTATTTACATTTGTTTCTAAAACCTTGCCAATCATTTTTGAACTCACCTCCCCATATCATAAAAATTCTATTTTATCTAACCTTGCTATTAGTGTAAAACTCCCTCATTTTCAAACAACATCAAACCACAACCTAATCCGTTCAAAAGCTGAATTTATGTCACATTTTGAAATAAAATCTTAGAACATTTTGGAAAGCAGAATTTGACATTAATTTGACATCACATTCATTCCCAATAGCACAAAATTTTCCAAATACCGTTTCTTTTTGAAAATCATAGAACTCACAATTTTGTCCCAAAAGGAAAACATATGCAAACCCCAAATCCTACTATCACGCGTACATGCAACCACATAAACAACTACTTATTAGTTCAAAATTTAGTTTCAGACATAAACTCGGAAGGTAAGAAAGTTAATCATTTCATTTTTGACAAATCACATCATGCTCACGAAACAAACCAAATTGGAACAACTTGAAAATGTCAAAAACTTCAAGTTATGCAATCTTAATTGAGTTAATGAAAATATAGCCTTACACAACATTCATTTTAGCATACTAACCGAGAAAATTAAGCACAAATCAATTTTAACTCATATGCATTACAAAACAATCAACTTATGGCAAAGGCGTCATTCAATGCAACAATTTTCAACAAACAATCTTCCAATATTGTTGGTGTATACTTACCACGGTTAGGTCATATAAAAGTACTCCCTATATTCTAGCAAGTTAATCAAGCAATCAATCAAATTAAAATTAGTGCATGCATCCAAATTTAATATTAACCATGAGTTATTATCGCCTCGTTCATTGGGGATGAGTGATTGGGGTGATCGAGTCCCTCTACTCATATAACCAACTAATTAAGGTCACAAAAACTACTTCTTTCAAATTTATATCTACCACATTAAAGATTTTTAACGTGGTCGGAGTCGAAAGCGTCGTCACGACTTTCACTCCTTTGACATCGTTAGAATTCTTTTAATCGCACATATCTTAATGATACAACAACGATCACAAATAATCAAAATCAATGATACAATCAACGATCACATATTTCAATCACACCTACCTCGATAAATCAATATAATCTTTCAATAAGCTATCCATCAAATAAATTGCAAGGCATGTCAAGGAAGAACAAACCAACAAAGGTACTTGATAATAAGCGACAACATAATTATGATTTAGAAACAGTACTAAGACTAGAGGTTAACGACTCGGCGACTTGGCGGACGGACGAGCGCTCTGATACCACTAATGTAACACCCTCTTTTCTTTAATAAACTAATTAAGTTAATAAAAGTCGAGTTTTCAAAAACTTTCCACGCACCTCAAAGAGGGTGGTACATTTAATGAAAACAACATCAAGACATATTTAAAATTCCAACTCATCAAGCGCATAAAGGCATATCACGGTCATGTGAATTAAAACCATCAAAAACAACTTTTTTTAGTGTTTACGATAATCCATCAAATAGTTTGCAACCACGGCGGAAAATGGCGAGTTCACATACTCAATACTTAGTTCAAAATCGAGTTTAATACATAACCAAAATAAAATAATACTAAGATCCCACCCGGGTGTTACTATCGAGTGACTCAATAAACCCAGCGTGGCACCTTCACTCGGAATCACACATTGGTATACGAGAGCGAGCAACACAAAAATGCTAGGGTGAGTCTCTTTACATAAATAATAACAAGTAAGATAAGCATCATATTCGGAAAGTATCTAGTAACAACAATCCTTAACAATTTAACATTCATCATTCAATTAGCACATCAACAAGTTGCGACAAGGATTAATTAAGCATTAATGAGAAACCAAGTAATGCATGTTCATATGCATGTATGCGATATGCATGTGGATCCATAATCATCACCAAAAACCCGTCGGGTACTCACCTCATTTTGGCGAAGCCACATCATCATTCATCATTAAATCACGTAATGCATATGGTTCATGTGACACTATGACAAATGCATCACACACAATCCATCACAATAAATATTACATCACCTTTTTGGCGAAGCCACATCATCATTCACCTCAATTATTAATCATCACCTCATCAATTATTAATCCTCACCTCATCAATCATTAATCACCATCTTAACAATTATTAGATTAAATCCCACCTTGTGGCGAAGCCCTCATCAATTATTAAGCCGACACCCACAAGGACTAAGCAGATCACCTAAGGGACTAAGCAGTCACATAGGAACCAAACAACATTTTGAAGGACCAACGATGCATAGGGACCAAGATAGTATTTTTAAAGACTAAAAAGTTGGAGGACCAAAACATCATTTTGACACTTTGGGCAACATTGGCGACAAGTGCTGGATTCCTACAGCAGTACTCCTACTTGGCGTTTTATTTAAAATACCAAAGCGACATCGAAAAATTACAAAAGACCACTCATTGGAAAGCCCTCTGAGTGTAGTTTCTACCTATGATTTTAGTTTCTCAAAATCAGTGTCCAGCTATTACAGTTTTTCAAAACACTACGCTGAGGTGCCAAAATCGGACAGAGCGTTTTACCCAACTTGCAGCAAATTTTCTTTCTCATTTCTTAATGGAATTCAGTGAAATCAGTGCCTATTTCGTAGAAATTAAGTCTATTTTTCAATGAAATAAGAATCGTTCAAAGCGAGTTCAATTGAGCACACAAAACCTGCAAAAACTGAACCTACTCCCAGTTTGACTCAGAAAATTGACCTAACCTTAGAGACTCATAGCTGGGCTACACAACTCCGAATTTATGAAACCAGTGCCAAAACGACCGGCCTTAAGTCTATTTTCAAAACAATTAGCCACATAATTTTGGATCAACCAAACAGTGCCAGTTTGAAAAACCGAAACAGTGTCAGAAAACACACAAAAACCATAAACAAGCAAGACTCATCATCAACCCCAATAAATTCAACAACACTTAAACACCATTTAATCCAACAAATACATGAGCATCAATTTAAGTCCCACAACACTTGAGCATTTAATCAACATCATTAAATCAACATATTCTCATATTTCACCACATTGAAGCATTTTATCAAACACTTTGCATGCACATTTAACAACACATTTAATTCCAACGTCAAGCGTCGTTGTATAACCAAATTAAACATCAAATACAACAACAAACATATGATGAACACCAAATTCACACAATTAAACATCCTAGAGCCATTCCACACATAACACATATCATACAAGTTATTATATAGGTAAAGTAGAGCCCTAACCTCAAATTTGACAAACCAAGAGAACTCCTCCACCAATAACCCAGAAAACCCAAGTAACTAGCTTTCTCCAATATTTGAGCTCCAAACCCATCCATGGAAAAAGGAAATGGAAGAGGATTAATGGTTAAAACTTATACTAAGAGATAGAGAAGAAAAATGGAGTTGTTTAGTACCAAAAACACTTACCCAAAGCTAGGAGATGAATTTTCTCTCCTCCCTCAAGCACATCAGCTGCGCCTCTCTATCCTCTCCTCTCTTATTTTTTTACTGTTTTTCCTTTGTTCTAATGAGAGGAAACCTTTACCTAGTTTAAGTCTTGACTTTGGGCCTATTTAGTGGGCTTGGGCCCTTATTTACACCCTCTAGTCTTCTCATCCTCCCAACCTAATTAAAATATTCCCCATCTAACTAAAATACTCACCATTTATTTACAGCGCCTCACTCCTTAAATTAATTACTTGCTCTATATTTATTTTAATATAGACAACTAAAATATTACTTAATTAAATTGGTCAAATAATCACTTAATTTAATTAGTTAAATAATCACCTAATTAAATTAGTTAAATACTCATCTAATTAATTTTGGGGTGTTACAAATCAACTGGTTCTTTTGACAATTCTTCACTTCCTTTTTGCCTTTGCATTCCCATGGTTGTTGAACTCTTGAAGCAAATCACCGCATTTAGGCATCCCCTTATAGAGGTAGACACGGGACGACATGCTTTCGGAGGGTGAGTTCTTCATCGAGATGGCAAGGTTGCCTTAAAGTCAATGAAGGGTTATAGTTGATACACCCTTGAGTCCCCATGAGAGGCACGTTACGAAATCTTCCACAAGCTGAACAACACCATAGATCTGTCATTCCAACATGCGCGGTATACCATCAATTTGGAGATCATTAAGGTTTTGAAACTCAAACCATTACGAGTAGTTCGACCTTCACCTCACAACTTAGAGCATAGGAAATTAACTCTTTGACATCTGAGCGGTTATGGACCACATGAAGAATGAGCGGGCATAGAGGGCGTGAGCAATGCATATTTTCTTTATGCAGGCCCGGCGTGGCGAGTGAAGGCATGATCGTGTTAGCAAGAATAGCGAGCCGCGGGATTGATAGGGTTCTTGGCATCTTTGAAGGCTAAGAAACGCACCAGTTGCATCTTCATCAATATACCTCTCTATTTGAGGAAAAGAATGACCCCCAAATATGGTAGAGCTAATACCAACTTGAATGGACCCCGATTCTTGGCGAGCATAAGATTGCATCAGTCTTGAAGTATTCTTGCGGATACGGCTATACCATTTCTTTTTAGCCTGTAACTTCAAGCCCGGTCTTACCAATCCTCAACAACGTTGCTAACCTCTCATCGATGTATGTCTGATCCACGGAATAGGTCTTGCATGAGGCAGGAGAATCCCAAAGCTGCTCATACTCTTCTAATGTGGCGAAAGTGAAAGTTCTTGAAGAAAAAGCATCTCATATCGAGAATCATAGAATTGGCTTAAAGCCACAAGAGCATCTTCTTGAACATTCAAGCTGCAGAGCTTGCGGATATTCCCGTATGTTAAATCGAAGAATCCTCTCAATTGGACCCATGAAATTTGCACAACATCTCGAGCTACCAACATCCACTTTCTTTCTGATCGGGGCGAGAAGTAAGTGAAGCTTTGCTACTTGATTCCATTTTGATACACATGACAAGGCGGTGCATTATTCGGTGGTCTCGACAAGCAAATGCAAATGAGATGCACTATGAATGCATGAATTGCGAAACTTAAGTTTTATGCAATGCGGGGATGTATGCAAATGACAATGATGCTTTATGCAAATGCAAGGTTAGAAAAAAAACTTTATTTGCGATAACTCGGGTTTCCTTTTTGAAAGTCACGGACCGTACAACTTTGCTTCATATAGGCAGGTAGGGAGAAAGCTACATCGGTAACTCTTTCTTCCCTTTTTGAAATAAAGTGGGTCATATGTAGCTTTATGCAGAGCGGCAAAAAAAAAAGGCTACAGCGGCAACCACTTTCTCTTTTTTTTTTTGAAAATCTTTTTTTTTTTTAGGAAAGACATGTCTAAACTACAATGCAACACACAATTTGTATGTCCTCGTGTCCTACTGAGGTGGAAATCCTAAGTTCTAGGGCAACTTCAAAGGTTCCTCCCATGTAGTTCTAATTCACACCCTCACATGGCTACAGGCTATAGAATCCTCCTGTTGAGACATCCACAAATGTGAGAACTACCAAGTGTGAGCGTCATAAGAAAGCGTACTCTGGTTGAGACTTTCATGAGTATCAGACAGACAAAGGTCTCGAATGGCGATCCTTGTCGTCTCCACTCTCCTAGGTGTTTGTTGGATCGGGTATAGGCCCACTCATAACATACAAAATGTAAGGTGTGAAAGTGTGTGATTGAGGACATACTTTCTAAAATCTACCCTCCCCACTTTGCAGGAAAAAGCGGACCGGTCGGATAGAAGCAAAGCGGTAACATGTGCGTCTACCTAGGTTTAGCATCACTTCAAAACAAATGAACTAACCTAAGGTGTCATCAACAACCATATATAGCTTACCTCAAGAAAGGAGTAGAAGAGAAGGGATTATAATAGATGGGGAAAGCATGCATAATTACAAGCATATGAAGAAAGAAAAGGAAAAAGGTAAGGAAATGAAGAAGTAAAAGCGAAAAATAATTCAAATCAAACACTTTGAACCACACAGCGGATTAATTAGGTTTGACCCACTTTTTTAAAAAAAAATTTGTCCCAGTGAAATCGCCATTATTGCGCCGAAAAAGTCCCAGGGAGAACCTTCCTCGTTTACAACTTTCTAAAAAGAAATCTTTCAATGAAGCCCATGCTAACATTTATTAAGGAAAATATTAGGAAAACCTTTTGGAAAGCAATTGGTCTTTCGAAAACTTCGGAGTGTGTAGGTTCGGGGGTCGGTTAGGTGTGGGAAGGTATTAGCACCCCACCCTCCTTTCTCTAGAAAGGAACCATTAATTCGATATGTGGTTTTGAAGTGTTTGATTTGAAATGAATTGTTCTACTTCTTTTCTTTTCCTTTTTATTTGAAAGAGTTTTTAGAAAACAAGAGAAAAGAAATCTTTTTGGGATCTTTGAAAAGTGAAACTAAACTTAGATTTTTAAAAGAGTGCTTGGCGGGATGTGACCGGCTCCTCGTACCCTCGATGAGATGAGGGATCAAAGCTACATAGTTCTTGGTTCTTAATCTTGAGAAAATCATGTTTTGTCTTTATCTTATCTTTTGAGTTTTGGAAATATGACTCAGCGTTCATGAATACCAAACAAGCAATGGCTTGAGTGGCGTTCATTACTAACTTGAAAGAAAAGTGTTGGAGCAGGTAATCAATCGAGCAATTACTCAGTGATCACTAGTTGCAGCGTTTTATTATCTTTTTGAAAATGTTTTGGAAAAGAATGAGTCTTAGTGATAACTACCACTAATAGCTCATATTATTTTTAGGAAATTTGAATTGGGTTTTGTTGTTTAATTAATGTGTGGGAGCTTTCATAATAGTCAAACAAGCAAAGGCTTGGTGACTACCACTAGTAACTCCATCATTGTGATCAAACAAGCATCGGCTTGGTGATGGCTAATGATTTTGTTTATGAAAAATGCCTTAGGGTTTTATTAGAAAACATTTGATTTTGGACTTGAAAAGAAAGTAGAACATTACAAATCCTTTTTTATTCAAAGCGAGACAACAATGAAAGCATAGGCAAAGCAAACATGAAGAATATTTACAAGTCGCCATGAACAAATGAATACATGATTGAACAAGCATATGAGTGTACAAGTATGCAATTGTAAAATACAAGGCATAACATTATTGAATGCATAATTAAATGCATGAGCATATAATAGTGGAAGGCAAGGCATGGTATTATGGAATGCATGAGTAGGCAAGTATTAAAATGCATGAACATACATGTGTAGAACACAAGACATGAGATTAATATATGCATGGGCATTTAAGAGTATGAATGCAAAAGATATAAACTTGTATGAGTGCATGAATGATAGGATGCAAAGTGTAAAAATCTTTTGGGGTATTTGTGCAAATAAACAAGTGGTAAAAACTTGTGGTAAAAAGTTAGTAAAGTAAAACAAGTATGCATGAAGTGTAAGGTAATTACTTAATGAAATGGTAAAAGTAAAAAGTAAAAATGTTTTCTTTCCTTTTTTTACTTATGGTAAAATGCTAGTAAGTGGTAAAGTAAACATGAAAATGGGTGGTAAAAAGTTTAAGAACACATTCACATTCTTACACATTTCTACACAAAATCAAACACACATTTTAAGCATTAAAATGAACCTAAAATAGCCTCTAAGGCGAAACCTTATATGCACAAATCATCAAGTTATTTCATGCCTAAGTTTATTATCAACACATGAAACAAGTCATACAAATCAAACATTTTATTTGCATAACTCAAAAAGAAAAGGAAACAACAAACCCTAGTTTTAGGACCTTGAGGCGAAACCTCACATGACATAAACAACACATTATTTCATGTTAAGAATCATAACTAGCACATAGAACAAGATCATAGCAAATTTAGGCACATCAAGCATTTATTTACACAAAATCAAAGGGTGAAAAGACAACAAAAACCCTAAATTTTAAGGTCTAGAAACCCAGAACCCTCACACTCAATGAATCAAACCAAAATCTCAACTTGCAAGTTATGACATGAACAATGGGATGCATATATCATGTGGAAATTTTTATTCATGCAAAGGGTGACAAAATGAGTATGAAAAATGCAAGAACATTATGATGAAAACACAAAAACCTCTCCTTAAGGCCAAGGGTTCACTTCAAACACCCAAGGCTCCCAAAGTCCCTTGACATAGTGTTTGAAATGAACCTCTAAACCTCTTAGAGAGGATAGAGAGAAGTAGAAGGGAGATTCACATGCTAATAATGAAAAATGCAAGAGATTAGGTGTTTACCTCAAGATCAAAACTACACAAGAATAGAAGAATGAAGATCAAGAACAAGTCAACAATAATCTTCACAAATCTACACAAATGTCACGCAATCTTCAAGAAAGTAAACTCCTTTATGGTGTAAAAATGGAATCAAAGGTGAAAAGAAGAAGATCTATGAAGGTGAAGTAGGTTTAAGGTGATTTGGTGGATGAAAGTTGAAAAGAGGGTGGAGGAGATGAAGGAGGAGGGTTCGGCCAAGAAGAGAGAGAGAGGGAGGAGGGTTGCTAGCTAGGGTAAAATGAGAGTGTGTGTGTGTGTGCTAGAGTCTTATTTTGGGCTTTTATATGAAGTGAAAACTTAAAGGGTAATTAGGACAATGTAACTCTTGCAGACCAATAGGATTTGAGATAAGTTTTGAATCAATGGTCAAGATGCAAGATCACAAGGATTGAGGGTAATTAAAGACACAAGGTGCGCAGCCCTAAGGAGAGGTGGTGAAGGATAAGCTCAATTACAAAATTGTAATTTTCTACAAGGCTTATTACCTGAAGTGCCATTTTGATTCAAATGAAAGGTGAGGATTGATTTTCACATTTAAATGGAAGGCCATGATTTAATACAATTTGCAAACAATAAAAATAAATGGAAATGGGGTGAAATGGGGCTGATTATGCGCAGCAAGGAGTGTGAGAGAGTGAGTGGAATTGCAAATTGTCTTTATTGTACTATCACTTATCCTTTGAAATTCAAAAAAGGATGTAGAATATTCCCTTCTAGATTATTCTTCCTAGTTCATGCCATTTTGGGCTATATCCATGATTCAATGATTGGGCTCTGAATTTTATGATCTCACCAATCCCAAAATTGATTTATTTACCCCACCTCAAAGGAAAAGACCATTTTACCCTTCATCAAAAAACAAGGCTTTTAGGCGAAAGGTTTAATATTTATGCACAAAAATAATCACAACTAAGCACAAATATTCCTCAAATAAATCATTGATGATTATTCAAGGATTTGGGATGAAAGACCATTTTTATTGTGAAATGACCAAAATGCCCTTTCACTCTAAAAACCCTAGTTTTTGCACTGAAACACATCTTCACTTCAAAAATGATTTTTCACCCTAGGAGTGACCTCTAATACTTTGAAATGCATATTGGATGACTTGTCTTGAGGAAGCTGTCCCTTATTTGTGAAATGACCAAAATATCCTTTTGTCTTGAAAAACCTAATTTGTCTAAAAAGTGCATTCCAACTCAAAAATGATTTTAGAAACTTTGAAATGACTTGAAAACCTAAATGCAATGCATGATGTTTTTACTTTTTAAATTTGATTATTTTTGGGGAAAATTAGGGTTTTGACCTAAAGCCCAGGACAAAATTGGGGTATGTGGGAACCAATTATAGAGCATTTGCAAAGTTAATAGTAACAAGTTGTAGTATATATTGAGGCACTGCTCATTACGCAAGGCCTGACTTATACCTAGCACGCCCTGACCACCAGCGGGCCCCCGAGAACATAAAAATATGATCTCCATCAAGACCTCATTCAACCAAGCATAAAGACTATCCTTTTGGAAGAACATGAGTCTTTGTGAATCTAAGGGATCTCCAAAACCAATTTGCAAACTCCACGATCTCTTAGGCAATGCATAATAGTTTGACAGCAGTTACATCGAGGACATATGTTAGAATGAAGCATACATGATTAACTTCGGCAAAGATCACGGTGGGAAGAGACTCGTGCAAAGTTGTCCTGAAGAAGAATTCCAATTTCTCGGGAGCAAGAATATGCCAAAGCCGGGTCGAGACACGGTGTCGAGGAGCATTTCGGCCAAACTTATGTTTGTTGAGCCAATAATAACCATATTTGGCGATATATACACCATCTAAATTACCTTTCCATGTAATGCTTTCGGGAACGGGGAATTTAAGCACGAGGAAAGAGGTTTGTGGAGATTGCAAATTAATAACGGGGAGGAATGTTTGTGTATAGCGATTAAAACTCCATCGCTTGCCCAGTATACATCACTAACTTTCAAATTAATATTATGTATATCCACGTAGAGAACATGCTCCATAACTTATCCACCTCGACCGGCTAGAGAACTTTGAGGCGGGAGTTACCATCTCCCAATCTAAACTCAAAACCATCCTACGGTGCATTTACGGCTCTCATAATGACATTGCAAGTAGCTAAACCAGTTTTTTCGGATATCAAGGAAGGAATCATCTTTCACATACTTGTGCTTTAGAATCTGAACCCAAGCGTATCATCACCCTCATGGAGATCCCACACGGCTTCCCCACATCAAAGTATTTTCCTCCTCGATTTTACGATGCAAGACCACCCAATTTTTTGGGCCTAGTAATTTTGTTCCAACCAACAAGGTGAATACCAAGCGATGAATTCCCGCTTCCAAAAAATTTGCGAGACATACTATGAATAAAATTACAAGTGATTGATGTAACTAAACCAGCGAAGATAGTAGGTTGGGATGGAATTCAAAACAAATCTCACGAAGGTGACATGGTGATAACTTCGTATTTATATGAGTTATTTATACTCACTCACGAATAAATCACGCATGAAGTTCTTGAGCAATACAAGGTTTAATTAATTAGTTTTATAATGATTTACGAGTTTTAGGTGAATAAGAGTTATAAAGATAAATCTGTGCATTTAGGCACCAATTGGTGCCACTTGAGAAGCGTTTTGATGCTTTTTGTGCATGTGCGGGAAATTCGATCTTTGAGCGTTACCACGTCCTCACCCACGTCTACAATGGAGCGCGAGCGAAGCGAAGGATCTTAATTTTGGCCTGTATTTGAGCAATAATAGTCAAAGATATAAAAGTCGAAGATCTTCGTTTTCCCATGGTGACACGCGAAGCAACGTAGCGATGAGCGATGTCGAGGAAAAAGCGAGGAAGCGGTGGTAGGTGAGCAAGTGACATCGGCACATGTAAGCAAGGTGGCTATTTAATGAAGGTTCGACCTTTCTCTCGAGGCATCACCAACCTCACTCCACGATCATCATCTCTTCCACGACTTGAGAATCAACCGTCTCCATCCGCTTCACCATCTCCACCATTAAACTCGAGAATTTGTTTTGTAAAGAAGATGCGAAGCAGGACTTACGAACTTAGTTTATTTTACTGCGATGAGTGTAAGGCTCGGGCGTTGTAGCGTCTATCACGTATACATGCTTAAGAGCTACTTAGTTGCATCTTGTGCACTTAGTTCCTTTTACGTAATGTATGGTATTTGGATTCTAAATCCACTTCATTACGTAAAGATGCTCGGCATGAGCTAAACACCTTGTAGTTGAGTTGTTGTTTTGCTTTTAATGAATTTCTAGTTAATGTCATGAAGTGTTTCGTTGCCGTTTTAAATCTTTGTGCAATAATATTTCCAAACTTGTTTTGAGGTTGGCCTCTTAAAATAGGTAGATTCATAGAGTGCAGGACATGGTCTATGAAAAGAAATCAAGATTTACATGAATGAACAATGCACTAAAGACATTTAGGCATCTTTATCTAAAATCTAGACATAGAATGGATGATAGTTCATGGAACATGGTTTGTGGGTACTTAAAATACGAGGAGTGGGCCTATTTAGAACCTAGACATAGGATTTCTTGTACTTGAAACTACGGCGTTTTATCTTTGAAAAGCATAGCTCTTTTTACTGCGACGTTGAGGCGTGGCCGTTCACCGCAGTTAGCATTTGAGCGTCATAGCGTCTAGAAGCGTTATGACGTCGACTAGGAAGGATTTATTTGCATACAACAACTCAACTCATTTCTCATCCTTTTTCCTGACCAACTTTAATTTCCTTGTTTTAATTACATCTTTAGCTTTACCATCAACTCTTGTGCCGATTTGTTACTTGATTCTCTTGTGTTTTGATCTTGAACTTTGAAAATACAACCAATCCTGCGTGAGAGCGATCTCTTACTTAACTCCACTTTATTACTTATGCGATGTGTATACTTGCACTATAATTGCGAAAATTATACTACTACACTGGCGCGAACAAGTTTTTGGCGCGCCGTTAGGGATTGTAGTGATTTTATTGTTCAAATTATTAAAGCACAAGTTGAAGGAATTTCTTGTGTTGTTCTTTGTGTTTGAGCAGGTGAAAGCGTTACGGCGTATGCTTAGTTCCAACTCAAGCTCTAGTTCAAGCTGAACCCGCAGTGAATCTGAACGAGTTCGATCCGAACACGAAAGGACTTTGAGACAACTAAGGAGACAACAAAGGTTAAGAAGAAGCGTGACAACAAGAACAATACTGACCATATGCGAGGCATAACACCAGGTTCTAGAGGTGGACACACCCCAAGAGGAGGTAGAGGACATGGTCGTGGACCCTGAAACTCACCTTTGAGACAATCATTGTAGATGATGAACAACCTTACCAAAGGCGACAACTCATCAATGCGGGACCACAAGACATGGTCGATAGCGAGGGGCGAGGCCTATGCGTGATTATCGCGTGCTCGACCACTGCTCATCTACAAGCGGGCATTGCAAGACCAACCCTTCATCTTTGGTCACTTTGAGTTCAAGCCAATGATGTTCCAAATCTTTGCCAAGCTGCGAGGCCAATTTGGAGGTTTCCCTCGAAGATCCATACTCACACGAGACAATTTACGGATGTGTGCGGCAACTTTATCATCCACAGGTTTGAGAGGGCGCCTTTAGATTGAAGCTCTTCCCATACTCACTCAAGGATAAGGCTAAAAAATTGGCTGAACTCCTTGGGAACCAAATTCCATTCACACTTGGGATGAGCTAGGTGAGAAATTCCTTGCAAAATACTTCCCTCCCGACAAAAATGCTAAGTTGAGAAATGATATCACTTCCTTGAAACAAAGGGAAGGGAATCATTATTTGAAGCGTGGGAAAGGTGGAAGGAATTACTAAGAATGTGCCCACACCATGGCATTCAGTGGTTATTCAAATGGAGACTTTCTATAATGGTCTAGATCATTACAAGGTTGATACTTGATGCTTCATCGGTGGTGTCATTACGAACATGTCCTTCTGCGAGGCATGCAAGCTCATTGATGACATAGCCACCCATAACTCTCATTGGCCATCGGATAGATTTACTCACGGAAAGAAAGCGGTGTGCATGAGATAAGTGAAGTGGTTGCTCTTTACTGCTCAGTGGCTGCAGCGACCAACATGATCAAAACTTTAAATACTTGAAGCGTGGCCCACGTGCGAGAAGCGACTATTGCGGCCAGTTGAACCTACTCGATACAGTGGGTAGCTTGTGTTTCTTGTGAAGAAGGGCATGTGTATGAGGAGTGTCCTACAACCTCGATCGGTGAACTTTGTATCTCGAGAATAAGGGAATGGTCCACTATTCCAACTCCTACAATTCAAATTGGAGAAATCATCCAAACTTGATTGGAGAAACAACAATGCATTGAATGCCAACAATCTTTGCTCTGCAATACCACGAGATTTCCTCCTCAACAACGGAGCGGTATGTGCGAGAATAACAACAATAGCAACTTGGAGGCCATGATGAAGAGCTTCATAAGTATTGTAAGACTACTTTGCAAACTCATGAGTCTTGATCAAAACTCTGGAAAATCAAATTGAATGAGATAGCTTGACCCTCACACAAAACAGAATGGAACTCTTCCTTCCACAAGCTGAAGCTCCATCATCATCAACCCACAATAGGTAATAATGGAAATGGGCAGAGTAAATTCAATTTCTTTAAGAAGTGGGAATGAATATCTGAACCACTATACACATGGATGAAGAAATGCGAGGATAAGCAAAAGAAATATCGGAGAAAAAGAAAGGAAAAGAGACAAGCTCAGTGGTGAGAAGGATACTCCGGACATTGTAATGTCCACCAGGGCGTTCTGACGTCTAACTTTGAACCAGGGAATCAAAAGCTGTACCCCGAGTTGTACACGAGTATCCTCCTCCACCATTCCCTCAAAAGATTGAAAAAGGCTCGTGAAGACAAGCGATTCGGTAAGTTCATGGATATGCTAAAAAGCAACTACACATCAACCTCCACTTTGGTTGAAGCCTTACATGAGATGCTAACTATGCCAAGTTCTTGAAAGATATCATCACCAAAGAAGAAGGCTAGGGGAGTTTGAAAGCTGTTGCCTTAAGCGAAGAATGTAGTTTAATTATGCGAGAATAAGCTTCCTAGAAAACTCAAGGATCTGGCGGTTTCACTATACCATGCTCCATTGGAGATTTTTACATTGGAAAAGCTTTGTGTGACTTGGGAGCAAGTATCGACTTGATGCCCAAGTCCATTTATGATAAACTTGGTATAGGAGGCGCTAGACTACTTCTTTAAGTTTAACTTTGGTGATAAAAGTAGGGTTTACCACTGAAGGAATATTAGAAGATGTTTTGATTAAAGTTGACAAGTTTGTGTTTCCGGTGGATTTTGTTATTTTAGACTTTGATGCGGATAAAGAAGTTCCCATCGTTACAGGAGACCTTTCTTATGGCTGGAAGGACAATCATTGATGTGCGAAAGGAGAGTTAATCATGAGAGTCGATGACCAAGAAGTCAAGTTCAACGTCCTCGATGCGCTCGAATATCGGATCAAGTGCGGAGGAGTGCTCTTATGTAGTTGCCATTGATCATATGGTCCAGCGGTTCAACAAAGACAATGATCATCTAGAAAGATCTTTGGACAACAATGAAATACAAGAGTTGTTAACGGAAAGAAGTTATTCCTCTAGGCGTCGTAGCGTCTGTCGCGAGCGATGGTCACGTCTGAGACCCTACACAAAGTCGTGGACAAAAGGTATGAATCTCTAGAGGCAGAGAGGATTCAAATCTGAAGAAAGAGTGTGCCATCCATTAAAGAGCCACCTACCTTGGAGTTAAAGGTGTTACTGATCATTTGAAGTATGTCTTTTTAGGGAACATGATTCCTACCGGTGATCATTTCTTCCAAGCTCACTCAGAAGCGGGAAGATGATCTCATTACTACTGAAGAGACATAAAAGGCAATTGGTTGGCAAATGGCGGACATTAAAGGTATCGAGTCCCACAATCTGCATGCCTGGAAATTGTCTTGGAGGAGAATGCCAAGAATAGCATTGAAGGCGAGAGGAGATTGAACCCCATAATGAAGGAGGTGGTGAAGAAAGAAATCATCAAATGGTTGGATCACGGAAATCATCTACCACTATTAGTGATAGCTCTGGGTAAGTCGATTACAATGTGTGCCAAAGAAGGGTGGAGTTCTTGTGGTAACAAATGATAAAAATGAATTAATTCCAACAGAGACGATGCAGGATGGAGGATATGCATGGACTACTGAGAAAGCTAAACAAAGCAACAAAGAAGGATCATTTCCTCTTCCATTCATTGATCAAATGCTAGGCGGTGGCGGGAAAGGATTTTCTTGTTTCCTTGATGGTTATTATTACAACGGATAGCCATAGCACTGAAGATCGAGAAGACAACATTCACTTGCCTTTTATGGTACCTTTGCTTTGAAGGATGCCATTTGGGGTGTGTAATGCTCTGCAACATTTGAGGGTGCATGATGGCCTTGTTTTACGATTTCATTGAAAATTCCATGGAAGTCTTTATGGGCGATTTCTCGATCTATGGAGATTCATACAAAGCATGCTTGGATAATTTGGAAGGAGTTACGATAAGGTGTGAAGAGACCCGACCTAGTGCTCGATTGGGAAAAATGCCATTTCATGGTACAAGAAGGAATAGTATTGGGACACGAGAATATCAAAGAAAGGGTTAGAGGTGGAGCGAGCAAAGATTGAGGTTATTGACAAGCTACCTCCACCCACAACTATCAAAAGAAGTCGAAAGTTTCTTAGGACATGCGGGGTTTCTGAGAAAGATTCATCAAGGATTTCTCAAAAATTTCAAAACCTTTGTGTGCATTTGTTGCAGCGTGACCACGTCTTCCAACTTTGATGAGCAATGTCATGAAGCTTTCAACAAGCGAAAATGCCTTGGTGGCTGCTCTGTAATAGTCACTCCAGTTAGTCCAAACCATTTGAGTTAATGTGTGATGCAAGTGATTATCTTTGTAGGAGTTGTGTTGGGGCAAAGGTATGGAAAAATTTTTCATTCTATCTATTATGCGATAAAACCTTAGATGATGCCCAATTAAATTATCTTTGTGGTGAGAAAGAACTCTTGGTTTACATTGTGTTTGCATTTGATAAATTTAGATCATACTTAGTTGGTGCAAAAGTTATTGTTTTTCTTGATCACTCGACCATTAAGTACTTAATTTCTAAAAAAAGATGCAAAGCCAAGGCTTATTAGATGGGTTCTCCTCCTCGAAGAATTTGACACAAATCCCAAGTGACAAAAGGGTGGAGAACCAGTTCTTGATCATCTTTCTAGGCTTGAGAATGTTGATGCGGTGCGAAGAAGAAGAAGAGATAAAAGAAAAATTCACGATGAGAGACTATTGGTGGTAGCCTCGGTAGTTGAAGGCGTGGCCGCGTCTATGACACTCTCGTCAAAGCGTCATAACGTCGATACTACTACACCATGGTATCTTGACATAGTTAACTTCCTTGTTAGCAAGATTGTGCTGTAGGATTCAACCACCAACAAAGAAGAGATTCTTCCACACTCTGAAAGCAATATTTAGGATGAGCCATACTTGTACAAAATGTGCCCCGGATCGATTACTAAGAAGGTGTTTAGGCGAGGAAGAACAACTCCATGTGCTCTGACAATGTCATTCGACACCTTATGGTGGACATTTTGGAGAGTACGGGGCAGTGCAAAGGTCCTACAATCAAGCTATTCTTGGCCAACATTATTCGAGAGATGCGCATGAGTGGTTAGGAGATGTGACGGTGCGAAAGAGCGAGGGGAATATATCAAGCAAGCGGGAGATGCCTCTCCATGAACATTACGGAAGTTGAATTGTTTGATGTGCGGGAATGGATTTCATGGGACCATTTCCTATGTCCCATGGGAATTTATACGATACGGTAGGCTGTGGATTACGTATCAAAGTGGGTTGAAGCGGTGGCACTACCAACAATGAAGCTAAATCGAGGTTAGCAAGTTCTGAAAAGAACATATTCACAAGGTTTGGTACTCGAGAGCCATGTCGGTGATGAAGGCTCTCATTTACGCAATAAGTTAATTGAGAACCTCTGGCTAAGTATGGAGTGAAACACGGAATTGCTCTGACTTATCACCCCCGAGCGGTGGCGGGCGAAATATCAGCGGGGGAGATCAAAAGAATACTTGAAAAGATGGTTGGTCCCAGCGAGAAAAAGAGTGGTCATTACACCTAGATGATGCACTTTGGGCCTATAGAGCGACATACAAAACACCATTGGGTATGTCTCCTTACAAGCTAGTTTATGGTAAAGTTTGCCACACACGATTGAGCTCAACCACAGGCTTATTGGGCAATAAAACAATTGAATCTAGATCATGCAAAGAAATTTGGTGAAGCAAGATTATTACAATTGAATGAGCTAGAAGAATTTAGACACCATGCCTATGAAAGCTCGGCAATGTATAAAGAAAAGACCAAGAAGTGGCATGATCGGAGAATCCAAAGGAGAGAGCTAACGAAGGGCGGGTGTTGCTATTCAATTCAAGACTTAAGTTGTTTCGGGAAAATTGAAGTCAAGGTGGTCGAGTCCATTCGATTAATGAAGATCTATCCTCGTAGTGCAGTGGATTTATTTGATGAAAATACTAACACCATGTTCAAAGTTAATGGCCAGCGTGTGAAACAATACCATGGAGAGCATGTGAAAGGACAAGATCCAAATGTCCTTCAGCAATTCTTGAATAAAAGAAACAATAGTGCGGTGAAGACTCTTAAAGCATGGCGCTCTTGGGAGGCAACCCGATGATTTTTAAATTAACAATTTTTGTGTCTTTTTAATTTTTGTTTTGCGGGAATAAAGAGTTGAAATAAAAGTGAAAAATGGCGGACGTTGTAACGTCTCGGTAATTACGGGCGTGGAGCGCGTGCGGGCGATCGAGCAAAAATTTAAATTAAGTCAAGGCGTAAGTGATGGCGTGGCGAAATGATTTCCTACTGCAAAGCGAGCGTGAGTAGCGACCACGGCGTCACCCCTCTCACTTAACATGTCTAATCAGCGGTTACTTTCTCCATTACTTCACTCTTCCATTTCTCGACTCCCATAACCCATTTCCCCATAAAAATCTCACCATTCACCATCGTTCCACCTCCTGCAACTTATTTCTAATCCTCTCTCTCTACGAACCAAAATCTTCCTCTCTCTTCCTCGAGAAAACCTAAATTTCGAAAATTCCCATTACCTTCCAAGCAATTTTACTGCGCAAACACCATGACCAAAGTGAAGCGATCGACCACGAATCCTGCAGGAAAGGCAAGCATCTTGACACGAGTTCATCCTCGACCCCCATTCTGAAACACCCACCCATCCAAAAAAAAGCCCTGCTACGAAAGGGGTTTCGGTTTAAAAGCCCGATCCTAATTTTCTATGGCCGTCGCGGCGTTAGGTTGGCGAGAAATTTGTTGTGCATAGAAAAGAATACATAGCTACTCTGGTCCATGATTTCTGAGGGGATCGTTGAGAGGCTGAAGGAGAGCCATCTATCGTCTCAAGGTGCGAGGAGAGGAAGTCAAATTTGGGGTAAGGGTCATTAATGACTATTTTGGGTTGGGATACTATGGCGAGCGGTAGAGACCAAGCGAGAAGAGTTATGGGTTGGTGAAATGGATGCCATTAAAGATAGGATATGTGTAGAAGGTCTTTGTGCAGGAAAGAAGAGCGAGCATGGGAGCGAATTCAAGATAATGAAGAAATACGTGTGATGAAAGCCAACACTTGGTTCCATTTCATAAGGCATTATGCGATTCCTACCTCTCACACATCTGGATTGACAAGGAGAGAATGATTGTGATTGATGCAATCATGTCAAGAGACAAAGTGGAGGTGGGAAGCTAATCAGCCAGTGAAGCTTAACAAATGGAAGAAACAGGAAGGGCGGCTATTTATACTTCCACTTGTTTGATAAGCGACTTATGCATGGAGCGGGAGTGGAGATAGAAGCTTGAGCTTAGGGAGCAACCTCGAGGCCCGCTTCCGACAAAATTTCAGCCTAGAGTGAAAGGCTGCGGTGCTTGCAAGTTACGTTGATGCTCGAGCGTTACAGCGTGCGGAGGAAAAGCAGAATTCCACTGGCGAAGTTTATCAAAGAGCAATTTGAATGGCAAAGAAGGTGTTTGCCCGGTGTCTAAGGAAGAAAGCAATTGCGAGCTGTGTTGCTGAATGGATGCGGGGAAGAAGATGGCGATGAAGTGCCCACATCCACAATCAAAGAAGAGGTGTCCAAGAAGGAAAGGGCAAAGAGAGCAAAAGCCCACCAAAAAGCGAGCCAATGAAAGAGACAAAAAGAAGGTAAGTAGTGAGGAAGATTTTAACTCGATGAATTGGATGATATTTACGATTTTGATCTGCGGAGGAAACAAAGAAAGCAAGTATGGAAGCAATTAGTGAAGAAGAAGAGGAGGCCACGAGGAAAAAGGGAGCTCTAGTGAAAAGGCGTAAGTGAGTCTCGACCAATCAGGACAAACAAAGAGCCAACCCCGACAAAATCCAAAAAGTTAGCCCCGAACCATCATCCCCACAAGCCACCTGACCACCACCATCACCAAAAAACCTCCACCGCGACCAAAACACACGAAGACCCCACAATCAAAGGCGAGGACCAAACCATTCCCCTGACCACCCCGCTGACACTGAACCTCAAAAACAACCTTCACGAGCGCAGGCGTGGCAGCGTGCAGACCAACAATCGAGAATCGACCCATTTCCCCACCCAAAAGACCGAGTCAAAGCGCGCGGCATCTGACCCATTTGGTAGGAAGAAAAGGCAAGAACTAGGCTGTTGAGTCAAAACAAGCTCAAGGGAGTGGAGAGAAGAAAGTGCGGCCCACATAAACCTTAAGGCCAAAGCTACGATGAAGAAAAACTCAAGGTCTTTGCGAGAGCACACTCTCTGCTACTAGTCTTTGCATTCGTAGCCACTGAGTGTATCTGAAAGCCAACTTCTGCTATTCTTTGAAGAATTGCTGCGAGCGTCGTAACGTCTGTGCTGAAAAGAAGAACTGCGACCAAACTTGCGAAATGCAAGTCACTAATGAAAGAAAGGCTGCCATGGAGAAAGTTAGGCAACAAAGCAATGGAGGAGGCCACTCGGAAGGTGGCGAGCACTGTTGAAACAAGCTCGAGGAGCGATTCTTTGGGCGGAGTATCATCATCGAGGCGTGGCGGCGTCTAAAGAACGCAGTGGAAAAAGCCGGGTGATCCCGGTGAACCAATGCAAGTTAACCACTGTGATCTAGCTATGAGAATGTGGGAGGAGGCCAAGAAAAGGATTCTTTGAGCATCAGCTGCTGCTGGTGGAAGTATTGGAGCAAGTACAAAGAGAAAGAATCAATTTGAAACAACAACAACAACCACCAGAGCAAGGAGGAGTGAAGGTCGAGAAGAGAAGAAGGAAAAGAAGAAAGGTGAAAGTCGAGCGGGAGTATCCACAGG
Source organism: Oxytropis ochrocephala (assembly GCA_020916435.1). NCBI lineage: Eukaryota > Viridiplantae > Streptophyta > Magnoliopsida > Fabales > Fabaceae > Oxytropis > Oxytropis ochrocephala. The sequence goes on along the minus strand of CM037094.1, from coordinate 61,221,508 downwards.
ACAAAGCGGAAGGCTTAGATGCAGTCTTTGCAAACTAAGTAAGTCCTATTAATCCAAATAGTAGTTTTAGTTTTATTTTTCTAGTTTTAAGCGTAGTGTAGTTTAGTAATTTTTAATTTCAATGTCATGAATGAGAATCCCCCTTCTAAAAAAAAAAAAAAAAAAAAAAAAAAAAAAAAAAAAAAAAACTTCTTTGTTTGCTTTTGGCGGTGAGGACCTTTGCTCAACTTTATGTGTGGGGGGGGGGAAAATCTCAATGTTTTATGTAACGCCCCAAATTTTATTAGAAATTATTAGGAGTTGATTTGATAGGGGAGTGGACCAAATTGGAGAGTTTTTGGCATAGGGACCATGTTGAGAAGGACTAAAATTGTTGTTAGAATTACTTAATATAAGATGATTATTATTATTATTATTATTAATATTCTTATTGTTATTATTAAAAGCAAGTTTCTAGGGAAAACCAAAGTGGTTATGGGAGGGAGGAAAAGTAGGAGGAAAAGTAGCGTATGGTTGGGAATTAAAAATCAAATAATAATGGGGTATTTAATTTAATTAAGGAGTGGGGTGTAACAAATAAAAGGGTGGTATTTTAATTAAATAGGGAGGATATGAGAAAGTAATTAGGGAGTGCAATTAAGGCCCATTGGAGTTAAGTGGCCCAGCCCATTTAATAAAACCTTAGGGTCTTAGGAGAAACCCTCATTAGAGAGAAAAATCAAAAATTAGAAAGTGAGAGAGAGGAGTGGCGCGGCGGCTAGAGAGGAAAAAGGAGAGGAATTTCGTGAAGCTTGGAGAGGAATCAAGGCTTGGAGTGTTGGTGTTTTGGGAAAGTTGCTTAGGGTGGTCTTCTTCTTCAAGTTTTAACAAGGTATGGGGTTTCTCTAGCATACTTAATAATTTATAAACCTTGAAACATAGGGATTTGAGGTTAGGAGTAATTTAGGTGGATAAATTGTAATGTATATGTGTGATTATGTGATTATATGCTGACTTTACGTTAGTATATGGGTGATTATACATGTATATATATGTTCTTAGTGATTATTGAATTAATTGGTGTATGAAAAATTGTATGGGGGCTCTCTAATCATGGTTAATAATATATAAACCTTGAAATCATAGAGATTAGGGGTTAGGAGTAATTAGGTGACTGATTTGTGATGTATATAAATGGTTTGCGAGTATATGATTGATTTTCATGATGTTCACGGTGTTGTTGTACATGTAAAGATATTTCTTGTTGAATCTTGAATTACTTGTTGTATGTCAATGGTATTGGAGTGGCTAATTGTCAATGTAACATAAAATAAATAGGAGGAATTATGTACACACTAGGTGTTTGGATGGGTGCTTGAATGAAGATATTGTTTTATGTTGAAATTGAAGTGTTGGTTTATGTTGAATGGGTATTAAGGTGTTTATTGTGGTAGTTCAATGAAATTAAATAGGAGAGAACATAGTGATTGTTAGGTGTGGTCAAATTGCTTGAGTGAACAATGTTTTGAAGGTGTGGTGCTTGGTGTTGCGGGATGTCTGCGCGTGTGTCATGAGGAGGCCTTATGCCTTATAGCAAGTGTTGTCTAAGTGCTGCAGAATTTGTCTAAGTGCTGCAGAATTTGTTTAAGTGCTGTCTAAGTGCTGCAGAATTTGTCTAAGTGCTGCAGAATTTGTTTAAGTGTTGTCTAGTGCTGTTGAACATTATTTAAGTGCTGTCTAAGTGCTGCAGAATTTGTCTAAGTGCTGCAGAATTTGTCTAAGTGCTGCAGAATTTGTTTAAGGGTTGTCTAGTGCTGTTGAACATTATTTAAGTGCTGTCTAAGTGCTGCAGAATTTGTCTAAGTGCTGCAGAATTTGTTTAAGTGTTGTCTAGTGCTGCAGAATTTGTTTAAGTGCTGTCTAATGCTGCAGAATTTGTCTAAGTGTTGTCTAGTCTTCTTGAATATTATTTAAATCTTTGTCAAGTGTCTTTGAATATTGTCTAAGTGTGGGTTCAAATTAGTCCCTAGGTGTTAAATTAATTATTATGGTGTCAAAATAGTCCCTAGGTGCTAAATTAATTAATAGGGTGTTAGAGTAGTCCTAAGTGTCAAAATGGTCCTTATGGTGTCAATTTAGTCCTTAGGCGTCAGTTAGTCCCAGGGTGTCAATTTAGTCTCTAAGTGTTAAACTAGTCCTAGAGGTGTTAAAAAGCTGGTCCCTAGGTGTGGGTTTAGTCCAGGCGTCGACTTTAGTCCTAGATGACTTAGTCTTTTGGTGTTCTTTAATCCTTATAGGTGTACTAATTAATTATGGTGTTATAAACTAAATGGTGAGTATATTGGTGATGAGAGGTCTATGACTCTCCTTGGTGATTTAGTGAACATACATGTAATTATAGGTGAGTATGTTATTGTTTTATATTGGTGTATTGGTGTTTTTGGTGCATAGTCATGGCGTCGCATAATCATATGCATTTTGGTGAATAGGCTTGGCCTCTTAAAATATTTTGGTGTTTGGTGAGTGCCCACAAGGCAATTTTTGGTGATGGATCCACATGCACGTGCCCGGTGGAGTTTTGGGTTGCATTGCATACATTGCATACATATTACGGTGTGGCCCCATTGCGGTGTAATTGCTTTACAGGTGTATTGTAGTTAGTGTATGCGACTTTGGTGTAAATACTTTAATAATGTATCTAAATGTGTTGTGTTATGGTGTGCTGTTTCTCAGTGTTTCTCGCTTTATTTATTATTACCTATGCAATGAGACTCACCCATTCTTTGCTTGGAATGTTGCTCTTATGTAGCAGCAGCTGCGGTGTGATGGCGAAGGTGACTAGAGATCCTTAAATCTAGTATGGTCGAGTCGCTCACGATCACGTAGCAGGGGCGTTTATCATTATTTGTTATATCTTTGAACTATGTGTTAATGTTGCTTTTCTTTGCCACGGTTGTAATAATTTCCCCGGATATTACTTAGTGCTATGTATCCTGCGTTTGGAGTTTTATTTCAATTATTCTTTTTGGAGTTTTGAAAAGGCGTTTTGGTTTAAATGTGACACCCTCAAGTGTTCACTCTAAAAGTTTTATCGCACTCGATTTTCAAATAGTAGTTTATGTAGAAGGGGGTGTTACATTAGTGGTATCGAGCAAAAGTTCGAGTGCAATAAGAAGCCAAGTTATCAGTCGTCGAGTCCATTAACCCTCGAGTCTTGGTACTTTCGTTCTAAGTTTTAGTTATGTTGTTGTCTATTCTTTGTCAAATGTTGTGAGCGTTTAAGTCTTGTATTATGCTATGATTGATCTTGTATTGCACAGTGTGTTCTCTGTGTCCACTGTCGATCTTCGACAAAGACTTTGTTATGAATTTTTGTTTCTTAGTTGGGTGGGGTAATTGTAATCTTGGGAGTGGTTTAGAGCATAACCATGTTCCTATTAGCTAAATTTTAGAGGGCGAAAATATTCTAAGTGGGGAGAGTTATAGCAGCCCCAAATTTTATTAGAAATTATTAGGAGTTGATTTGATAGGGAGTGGACCAAATTGGAGAGTTTTTGGCATAGGGACCATGTTGAGAAGGACTAAAATTGTTGTTAGAATTACTTAATATAAGATGATTATTATTATTATTATTATTAATATTCTTATTGTTATTATTAAAAGCAAGTTTCTAGGGAAAACCAAAGTGGTTATGGGAGGAGGAAAAGTAGGAGGAAAAGTAGCGTATGGTTGGGAATTAAAAATCAAATAATAATGGGGTATTTAATTTAATTAAGGAGTGGGGTGTAACAAATAAAAGGGTGGTATTTTAATTAAATAGGGAGGATATGAGAAAGTAATTAGGGGAGTGCAATTAAGGCCCATTGGAGTTAAGTGGCTGAAAACCCATTTAATAAAACCTTAGGGTCTTAGGAGAAACCCTCATTAGAGAAAAATCAAAAATTAGAAAGTGAGAGAGGTGAGGCGCGACGGCTAGAGAGGAAAAAGGAGAGATTTCGTGAAGCTTGGAGAGGAATCAAGGCTTGGAGTGTTGGTGTTTTGGGGAAAGTTGCTTAGGGTGGTCTTCTTCTTCAAGTTTTAACAAGGTATGGGGTTTCTCTAGCATACTTAATAATTTATAAACCTTGAAACATAGGGATTTGAGGTTAGGAGTAATTTAGGTGGATAAATTGTAATGTATATGTGTGATTATGTGATTATATGCTTGACTTTCGTTAGTATATGGGTGATTATACATGTATATATATGTTCTTAGTGATTATTGAATTAATTGGTGTATGAAAATTGTATGGGGCTCTCTCTAATCATAGTTAATAATATATAAACCTTGAAATCATAGAGATTAGGGGTTAGGAGTAATTAGGTGACTGATTTGTGATGTATATAAATGGTTTGCGAGTATATGATTGATTTTCATGATGTTACGGTGTTGTTGTACATGTAAAGATATTTCTTGTTGAATCTTGAATTACTTGTTGTATGTCAATGGTATTGGGTGGCTAATTGTCAATGTAACATAAAATAAATAGGAGGAATTATGTACACACTAGGTGTTTGGATGGGTGCTTGAATGAAGATATTGTTTTATGTTGAAATTGAAGTGTTGGTTTATGTTGAATGGGTATTAAGGTGTTTATTGTGGTAGTTCAATGAAATTAAATAGGAGAGAACATAGTGATTGTTAGGTGTGGTCAAATTGCTTGAGTGAACAATGTTTTGAAGGTGTGGTGCTTGGTGTTGCCGGATGTACGCGTGTGTCATGAGGAGGCCTTATGCCTTATAGCAAGTGTTGTCTAAGTGCTGCAGAATTTGTCTAAGTGCTGCAGAATTTGTTTAAGTGCTGTCTAAGTGCTGCAGAATTTGTCTAAGTGCTGCAGAATTTGTTTAAGTGTTGTCTAGTGCTGTTGAACATTATTTAAGTGCTGTCTAAGTGCTGCAGAATTTGTCTAAGTGCTGCAGAATTTGTTTAAGGGTTGTCTAGTGCTGTTGAACATTATTTAAGTGCTGTCTAAGTGCTGCAGAATTTGTCTAAGTGCTGCAGAATTTGTTTAAGTGTTGTCTAGTGCTGCAGAATTTGTTTAAGTCTTGTCTAATCTTTTGAGAATTTGTCTAAGTGTTGTCTAGTCTTTCTTTGAATATTATTTAAAATCTTGTCAAGTGTCTTTGAATATTGTCTAAGTGTGGGTTCAAATTAGTCCCTAGGTGTTAAATTAATTATTATGGTGTCAAAATAGTCCCTAGGTGCTAAATTAATTATTAGGGTGTTAGAGTAGTCCTAAGTGTCAAAATGGTCCTTATGGTGTCAATTTAGTCCTTAGGCGTCAGTTAGTCCCAGAGGTGTCAATTTAGTCTCTAAGTGTTAAACTAGTCCTAGAGGTGTTAAAGCTGGTCCCTAGGTGTGGGTTTAGTCGGCGTCGACTTTAGTCCCTAGATGACTTAGTCTTTTGGTGTTCTTTAATCCTTATAGGTGTACTAATTAATTATGGTGTTATAAACTAAATGGTGAGTATATTGGTGATGAGAGGTCTATGACTCTCCTTGGTGATTTAGTGAACATACATGTAATTATAGGTGAGTATGTTATTGTTTTATATTGGTGTATTGGTGTTTTTGGTGCATAGTCATGGCGTCGCATAATCATATGCATTTTGGTGAATAGGCTTGGCCTCTTAAAATATTTTGGTGTTTGGTGAGTGCCCACAAGGCAATTTTTGGTGATGGATCCACATGCACGTGCCCGGTGGAGTTTTGGGTTGCATTGCATACATTGCATACATATTCTGGTGTGGTATTACGGTGTAATTGCTTTACGGTGTGTTGTAGTTAGTGTAGCGACTTTGGTGTAAATACTTTAATAATGTATCTAAATGTGTTGTGTTATGGTGTACTGTTTCTCAGTGTTTCTCGCTTTATTTATTATTACCTATGCAATGAGACTCACCCATTCTTTTGCTTGGAATGTTGCTCTTATGTAGCAGCTGCTGCAGTGTGATAGCGAAGGTGACTAGAGATCCTTCGTCTAGTATGGTCAGTCGCTCGATCACGTATGCAGGGGGCGTTTATCATTATTTGTTATATCTTTGAACTATGTGTTAATGTTGCTTTTCTTTGCCACGGTTGTAATAATTTCCCAGGATATTACTTAGTGCTATGTATCCTGCGTTTGGAGTTTTATTTCAATTATTCTTTTTGGAGTTTTGAAAAGCGTTTTGGTTTAAATGTGACACCTCAAGTGTTCACTCTAAAAGTTTTATCGCACTCTGATTTTCAAATAGTAGTTTATGTAGAAGGGGGTGTTACATTTTAAGCTCTGTACATGAAATGAAATACAAAAGTAGTCTCTGTTCTTACTCTGTCAAGCATGAAAATAATTCTCTTTGGGCTAAGGTTAATGAAAATGTGTGTGTGTGAGTAACCTATGCATGATTAGATGTAAAGAATTGATTGTTGCTCTACACAAACTCTGTTTTTAAGAGAGAATCTAGTTAGCTAGGAACATCTTGTCTTTGAAGCTAGTTTTGGTGAACTTTGGTGAAAATAAAACTTGATTAAAAACCTAGAATAGCGATTAGAAAGCTAAGTTTGGGGGTAAATCAAGTCGTACTAAGAAATGGGTGCAAAGACTATAGGATGGTTAAGTGCGGGTGTAGTGTGAGTGCAGCGTTATAGCGTCTGCAGTAGCGTTATAACGTCTGCCGTGTGTGTTGTGTATTGTATTCGGGCGTTGCAGCGTCCACCCGTAAGCGTTATGCGTCTATTCCCAAAAACACCAAAAGAGTGCATTGATACAAATAAGTGGAAAATCCACATGTGTTCCTGTAATACCACAGAAACAAATCTTGAGCACTCCAAAGCTAAAAAAAAAAAAAAAAAAAAAAAAAAAAAAAAAAAAAAAAAAAAAAAGAACTCCAAAAATGGAGCAAAATAAAGAGGAGTTGCTTTCGATAATGTGAGGGATTCTGATCCTTTTTGTGTGTGAGTCAATAAATTAGTAGCACTAACCTAGTCCTAGCACCCAATTAAGACCCTTTGTCATGCTTTAATTGAATCCCCATTTCTTATGTGAAAATGTTAGCCTATTCTTTGTTTTGAAAAATATTTTCTTTGTCACCATTTGGGAACCACTCTCTCATTAGCTAAGGTAGTTTACGAACTAACTAGAGGAAGAATTATCTGAGAGGTCACACACACTCACTTTGAGCTTTAATGAATCTGGAATTTAATTATGCATTGGTATGTGAGTATGTGAAGAAATAGCCCGTTGAGAATGAATTTTGACTGTTGGTGAGTAACCTGAGACACTGCTAGTGTAGTTGATTGCATATTCTTAATTGTTTTGTTGTCTTGATTGCTTGAGGACAAGCAATGATTTAAGTTTGAGGTGTGATAACTCGTATTTATATGAGTTATTTATACTCACTCACGAATAAATCACGCAAGTTCTTGAGCAATACAAGGTTTAATTAATTAGTTTTATAATGATTTACGAGTTTTAGGTGAATAAGAGTTATAAAGATAAATCGTGCATTTAGGCACCAATTGGTTGCCCTTGAGAAGCGTTTTGATGCTTTTTGTGCATGTGCGGAAATTCGATCTTGAGCGTTACCCGTCCCTCACCACGTCTACAATGGGCAGCGTGAAGCGAAAGCGAAGGATCTTAATTTTGGCGTGATTTGCAATAATAGTCAAAGATATAAAAGTCGAGAAGATCTTCGTTTTCCCGTGGTGACCGCGGAAGCAACATGGCGATGAGCGATGTCGAGGAAAAGAGCGAAAGCGGTGGTAGGTGAGCAAGTGACATCGGCACATGTAAGCAAGGTGGCTATTTAATGAAGGTTCGACCTTCTCTCGAGCATCACCAACCTCACTCACGATCATCATCTCTTCCACTTGAGAATCAACCGTCTCCATCCGCCACCATCTCCACCATTAAACTCGAAATTTGTTTTGTAAAGAAGATGCACGGAAGCGGACTTACGAACTTAGTTTATTTTACTGCGGTAGTGTAAGGCTCGGGCGTTATAGCGTCTATCTGACGTACATGCTTAAGAGCTACTTAGTTGCATCTTGTGCACTTAGTTCCTTTTACGTAATGTATGGTATTTGGATTCTAAATCCACTTCATTACGTAAAGATGCTCGGCATGAGCTAAACACCTTATAGTTGAGTTGTTGTTTTGCTTTTAATGAATTTCTAGTTAATGTCATGAAGTGTTTACGTTGCCGTTTTAAATCTTTGTGCAATAATATTTCCAAACTTGTTTTGAGGTTGGCCTCTTAAAATAGGTAGATTCATAGAGTGCAGGACATGGTCATGAAAAGAAATCAAAGATTTACATGAATGAACAATGCCTTAAGACATTTAGGCATCTTTATCTAAGTCTAGACATAGAATGGATGATAGTTCATGGAACATGGTTTGTGGGTACTTAAAATACGAGGAGTGGGCCTATTTAGAACCTAGACATAGGATTTCTTGTACTTGAAACTCGGCGTTTTATCTTTGAAAAGCATAGCTCTTTTACTGTGACGTTGAGGCGTGCCCGCGTTCACAGTTAGCATTTGAGCGTCATAGCGTCTAGGCGTTATGACGTCGACTAGGAAGGATTTATTTGCATACAACACTCAACTCATTTCTCATCCTTTTTCTGAACCAACTTTAATTTCCTTGTTTTAATTACATCTTTAGCTTTACCATCAACTCTTGTGCCGATTTGTTACTTGATTCTCTTGTGTTTTGATCTTGAACTTTGAAAATACAACCAATCCTGCGTGGGAGCGATCTCTTACTTAACTCCACTTTATTACTTATGCGATGTGTATACTTGCACTATAATTGCGAAAATTATACTACTACACAAGCGCGAACAATGGCCAACCTTATTCAATAATATGTGTTGCCAAGAAGCTAACCTCTGACTTGTTTTCTCTTCCAGGAACTCAAAATCCTTCCTCTGAAGGCGACCATGCAGCATATGGAAGCCCAAGTACTTTCCTAAAGATAAGGTTTTCCTGATACCATTTCTAAAAGATTTAAGAGGAGTCACTACTCCGCGTGTTATCCCCATCGTGTAGTTTCTTTTTTCTGAGCCTTGGTCCTCTATCTATTAAAAAAAGTTTCCAAAAAATTACAAAACGAAAAAAAAAAAAGAATTAAAAATAATATCCAAATACAATTAAGGGTAGTTTTGGTATAAATAGTATTTTTATAATATAATGGTGTATGCATAAAACATTGTTGTGTATGTATAAAAAACTGAGGTGCACATAGCATTACCCTTTTTAAAACAATGTAAATTAAGAGGTTTGAAACGGGTCAGGGAAAAGCCCAAAAAGAATAGCCCTAATGTTTCGGTGGCGGGTTTGAAGGTTGGCAGTTGTTGTGCTTCGGTGATGGAATCGAAAATGGATGGGAGTGGGAAGAGACAAGAGGTGGATGCGTTTCTAGATATCTCCCTCCGCCGCACCTTCTACTCCTCACTCGCCGGTGCTTTCGCCGGTCTCCTTCTTTTCAGTATGTCTCTTCCTCTTTTCCTCACTTTATTAACATAATAATATCAATCATTCACTTCAATCGACTAACACATATCATCATCATCATCATCATACTGATAATTAAAATATCATTCTGTTGCATTGAATTTGTATTGCATTTTTGGATTCGTGTTTATTGTTTTGAGTTTGCGCTTCTCAAATTGAATTGAAGTTTAGGGTTCTTAATTTTGAATGTGTGATTATTAGGGAGTCCTAGTGCTCGATGGGCTTCGTTTGCTTTTGGTGCTGGATTGGGAATTGGATCAGCATATACACAGTGTTATCCAGCTAACCCCTCTCATACTCCTAATCAGGTATGCTTCTGCTGCCTTTCTTTTTTGTTAATTTTTTTTTCAATTAAAATTAGGTTACTGTTATTCAATTACTAAATAATTCTTATAGTTTTAATTGTTTACTGAGATGATAAATGAGAGAGATTATGAGGAAAAAAATGATGTGTAGAACTAGAAACTAGTCTCAACTTATATTATTGTTTAAAAAAACTTATAATTATTGTAAATAAAGAAATCATTTTTCTTTTTCTATAGGTATTTGTTGGAAAGTTTACCAAACTAACTAACTTTTTGACTTGCTCCCATGATAATTATTTATCAAAAAAACTATGACTCTAACATGTGCATTAGATACTACGAAATTTTGGAATGAGTTTAAGATGAAGGGGGGGAACCTGAACTAAAGGGAACACTTGATTGTCTAGAATGAAAAATAGAAATTTCTCATCCTGCTGCTTGCATCTCATGTTGTATTGTATTTTCATGTGCACTTGATTCTCTGTGTTATCTAAATTGATTTTAGGTCTGTTTGTTTTCTAGCGAAGAGTGTAAGAAATGATCTTGCCTCATGTCAAATGTGGTTTTAGTGAAAATATGTGTCTAGAATCAGATACTTTACTGTCAATCAAACTTGATTTTGCCTCAGAACCTCATTTTGATTAAAGCGATAAAAATGGTTTTTCATTGTGTTAAAGTAAAAGTATTCATGTAACCAATAAAAAGTAAAGATATTCAAATATAAATCACTTCACTCTAAATTCCATTGACCAAATCAATTTCATTCTAAATCGCGTTTATTTCTACCAAGCACACATTTATTTCTGCTCAATGGCACCTAAAGCTGATCTGTTGTCCATAATCTAGGACTACTCTCATCTACAGAAGAAGCAATGATGGAAAAATCTTATAAACAAAGTAGTTTTTCAATTCTGCATATAAAATATGGAAAAAGTGTGCTGTATTTATTTGGTGAATGTTTTCCTCTTTCTCATCTGAAATTAGAAGAAAAAGAATCTTCTATGTTCGTAATAACTATGACCCATAAAAGACTAAATAAAGAGGTTTAGGTCGTTAACTGTTTGCTGGTATTGAAGTGAAAGCATCTAAACTGGCCCAACATCTTCTAAATTAATATGCCTAAGCTAAGCGTGATCTATGTCAGTTAAAATATAAGATTGTGTAGTTGGTGGATCTATACTCCTAGTCTCCTCCATTGGTTGTGATAGTCTAGTCGAGTTGTTTTTATCTGCATTGGCATTGGAATAAGACAAGAGAGTGCATGAGGAAAGGAATCATCTTGTTGGTTCTGAAAACTCGTGGTCTAGGTATTCTACTATTTTTATATTTAACGAGTGCTTATTTTATATGCATTGTTTAGGCTGTTCACTTTTATAATATGCCCCGTTAATTAAATTTAGTCAAAATTAAGATTTAAACTGGTCCTATTTATACAATTGATACATGATCCACGTGTTACATTGTGATTGAAGAGTAATAAAAACAACACAGTGAACTGCACTTAACAATAAACTGCACCTAGCTTTAGTCTGTAAGTTTATATTACAATATAAAATATTTTACAAGTATTTTGAAGAATTTATAAAAAATAACTTGTTACATGTTTCTACGATATTTTCAACTTATTTTATAAAATCAACAAATGCAAAGCTCTTCTTTGATTTTCATCTACCCCAAATTATATCTTTCCGTTGAAAATGAATATTGACAACTCAAATAGTTCTAAAACATGTATTCAAACACAAATACAGTGTTAGCTTGCATATGATAAAATACTTGAACATGGAGCTATTCAAATGTCTCCTTAATTATTGAATAGCAGTGGCAGGACCCATGTTAGCTTTTTTGTCTTTAAGGCAACACATGTTATGAATTCGATTAGGAACTTAACTTGCATTTTTTTTTTTTGCTTTTGTTTCCAGAATGTGCCTGACTCTGACTAGATGTCCTAATGGATCCTGCTGCTGCCTGCTTGGACTACAGAAATTTCTCGTAATCATTTGTGGTTTTTTTTAACACTCTCCAATTTAGGCTTTTGAAATGTTAATAATATAATGAATTCATAAGCAAACAACTAGATGAACCTAAAGTTCATTCCCTGTCTATTATTGTTTGATTGGAAAAAAAAAGGCATGTGCTTTTTGCAGACTTCTTTCTTTTCTCATCATTTTGAATCTGATGCTTGTATGATTTTTTCTTCTCAAAAATGAAAAACTGCGTACGCACGGGTATTTGTGCATATTCATGTATGTCGTTATGATTGAATGGACAATGTTCTTATCTGGATTGAATGTAGAAGCTAGTAATGTTTGTAGCAGAAACTTGTATCTTCTAAGGACTGGGTTTTGAATTTTGGTGTGGTCTTGGAAGCTATTGCCTAGCTAGAAATGAGAGGATTTCCATTAACAAGAGTATAAGTGTTATAGGACCTGTGACCATGATTACGTGTGCCTTGGAAGAGTGGAGGAGTTATGTTGGGGGAACGAGATGGTTGAGTGCTATCACAAGAGATTTCCAATCTCATACAGTGTGGGGTCTCCAAAACCTAGGAATTTGGTTGTACTCCGAATATATATCCAATAATTGAAGTCTCCAAAACCTGATGGAGGGAAGTGGGGAGAGATCCTTAGGGCAAACCCGTATTTAAATATTGGTAATTTGTACAAATTCTCTACTTCCATTGGATTCCTTAATCAAATCAACATTGGACAACTTCGTGTAGTTTATCTCAAGAACAAATCTAGCTTACTTGAGTTTTGATCGCCTATTGTTTCCAAGAGCCATTGTTCGCTTTTTTAAGCCATCTCTCTTTTATATGCCAATACTGTGCAGTATAACTGCAGTCGGTATTTGGCACCAAGTTTTTTTTTGTTTTATTCTTTTTTATATTTAAGTGGTATGTTTTAAAGTATTTTAAGGTTTAAAAAGTAATTTAATCGTTTAAATTCGTGTAGTTTATTTTTTAATAAATGCTTTGATGAATAAAAATAATAACTTAATGATAAAATACGTAAAGTATGAGGCTAAGTAGTACATTTTAAGGTACTTTAGAGTCTAGAAAAAATTTTAGATGTTCAATTGTGAGAAATTTGTTTCTCAAAAATCAGTTAGGTGAAAAAATATTTAATTTCATGACAAAATATATAAAATGATATGTTAAGTAGTGTGTTTTTGTGTACTTTATGACTCATACAAAATTTCACTGTTCAAATCATGAAGTTTGTTCTCCGATAACCGATTTGGTGAAAAGAAATATAATTTAAGTGACAAAATACATAAAGTGTGATCTTAAAAATTTGTGTATTTGGGGTACTTTATGGCGTTCAGAAAAAAAGTTAAACTCTTCAAATATGCAAAGTTTCTTCCTCAATAACCGGTTAGGTAAAAAAAATTAATTTTATGACAAAATTCGTAAATTGAAATGCTAAACAGTGTGTATTGGTATACTTTATAGTTCAGAAAAAATTTAACTGTTTGATTACGCAAAGTTTGTTCCTAAAGTACTCCACACTCATTTTTAGCATCGAACTTTGCGTATTTTATCAGGATATTATTATTTTTTATTGACCAAAGTGGTTATTGAAAAATAAACTATGCGTATTTAAACAATTAATTTTTTCTAAACACTAAAATACCTCAAAAGACACTTCTAAAAATATGAAAAATAAAAAGAAAAAAAAATGATGTGTTGCCTGCTACCCTACAAAAAGCAATGTCATCATACATACGCATTGAGAGGAATAGTGAGCAACTCTATTTTTAATGCAAATATCGTGTGCTGCTATGATTAGTCTGCGATCGCGATTTCATGTGGCAGCTCTCACTACCACACCCAATTAAAACCGTCTTTTTCCTTTTTGTTGACTTTTCTTCCTTTGATAACAAAGATCGCATTAAGCAAAAAAATAATTCAAAAAACTGAAGAAAAAAATGAATGGTACAAGATTATCACAACCACCATGTGTAACACCCTAAATGATTTAATTAAGCAATTGATTAAATTATTTAAAGTGTTTACACTATTTTAATTATATTAAGTTATAATATAGTATTTTATAATATAGTAATTTGTCTTATTGAAGGGAGTGGTATTGGAAATACCGGAACTGCAGATATGGGCCCAGGAGCCCAAGCCCAATGACTTAGGATTCTAGGGATTGTGCATTTCGCACCAAAGGAAAGAAAGAAAAAACGAAAAGAGAGAAGAGAGAAAGGGAGAGAGCAGGCGCAACCTAGAGGAAAAGGGAAAGAGTGGATCGCACCCAAGCAGGAAGGAGAATGAGGCTCTAGTTCTTTGTGGTTTTGCGTGACTCGAGAGAAGGAAATTCTACAGTTAAATTAAGGTAAGGGAGTCTCAACTCTATAATAGAAGTATAATAGGGTGTATGTAGATTATAGGGTCTCTAATGTTGTTAATTGATATTGAATTTGATTGTTGCATGTTTGATTTTGATGGATTGAAGTGAATGAAATCGATTTCTAGGCTAGTGTTAGGGTTTGTGTTATGTTGATTTTCGTTTTGATGCATGATTGAGTGTTAAAACGTGAAATTGAATATGTTGGTATGATTATAAAATGTATTTGAGTGGTATATGATGATTGGAATTGAAAGAATTTGGGAATTGGGGATTTTTGAGGTATGGGCGCCAATGTGCTAGAGAAATGGCGCCACAATGTGCTTTGCTTGATGAGTGGGTGTGAGTGTGTCCTTTGCCCGGGCGCCACATTCTTTGGGAAAATGGCGCCACATGTGTCTTTGTTCATGTCACGAGAAATGTGTTGGTGTTGGGTTGTCCTTTGCCCGGGCGCCACATTCTTTGGGAAAATGGCGCCACAGGCCTTTGTTCATGTCTTTGGGTTGTGTTTTGTCTTGAGAATGTCACTTTGCACAGGCGCCAAGTTCTTTGGGAAAGTGGCGCCCGGTGTCTTGTTGTGTGTTGTGTGTCGTGTGCTAGTAGCGAGGCGCCAAATGCTGCCCAGGTGCCCGAGAATGGCGCTGTGTCCTTTATTCATGTGTTGTAGGTGTTGTGTCTAGGTGCGGGCGCCAAAGTAGCACCAATGCTGCGCTGGGTGTCTTGTGCCAAGTGCGAGGCGCTGTTTTGGCGCCCTAGGTGAGTGGAGTGCGTGGGTGTCTAAGGCATGGCGCCTAGGGTGGCGCGAGAATGTGTGTGGCGTGTGTGTGGGTGTATGTGGCGCGGCCTGGGCGCCAATTGGGCTGCCACTGTTGCGCTGTGTCTAAGCGAGCGCCAAAAGTCTTGCCAGGCGCTAGGCATGCACACAGTGTGCAGGCTATGTCTCGGTTTGTGTCTTAGTTTGTGTCTAAGGCCCATGTTGCCTAGAGGCGCCCAGTTGCTAGGAAAGTGGCGCCCGGTGGGCTGTGTTGCCACGGGCGCAAAGTGCTTTGAGTTTTGGCGCTGGTCTTTGTGTTGCCTGAGGTGGCGCCCAGTTGTGGGAGAAATGGCGCTGAGGGCTGCCTTGTGTCTAAGTGTGTGTTGTTTTGGTCCCTAGGTGTGAGTTTGGTCCACTAGGTGACAATTTAGTCCTAAGGGTGTTGTTTTGGTCCCTAGGTGCAGTTTGGTCCAAAAGGTGTCAATTTGGTCCACTAAGTGTTGAATTGGTCCTAAAAAAGGGTGTTTTAGGTCCACTGAGTGGGCATTTGGTCCCTAGGTGACAATTTGGTCCTAAGGGTGTTGTTTTGGTCCCTAGGTGCAGTTTGGTCCAAAAGGTGTCAATTTGGTCCACTAAGTGTTGAATTGGTCCTAAAGGGTGTTTTAGGTCCACAGTGAGGATTTAGTCCTCTGGTTTGTGTTTAGTCCTTGGGACATGAATAGTGATGAGCTAGTGAATTAATGTAATAATGATGATGCCATGGGGGCATGGGCCATGGGGCGAGAGCCATGAGGCGAGTCATGGGGACTCGATTTATTGATGAAAGTGATGAATGGTGAAACTGCGGTCTTGGTGTACAAATGATTTTGATGATGTGTGTGTTCATGAGTCACATGCATACATTAATTTGCGATCGCGACGATATATTGTGAAAGGCTGCGATGCGGTGTTTTATTTAATTTGCGATCGCGACGTATAATGAGTGATGATGAGGCCGTGGGGCGATGGTACCACATGCATCTTTGCATTACATTGCATCCATTCTTATAAATGATATTGAGCAGTTGTGATTGTTGTGATTGATTGACTCTATAAACTGATATCTTTGCTTATTATAGTTTCTATTATATAGTTGAGACTCACCATTTACATTTGTTGTTTACCCGCGGGTAGTCATGAGTGAAGGCATAACTCATTCACTTCCCCCGAGTCGGTCTTCTCTGATACGTAGCACCTAGATGAGGGGATTGTAGACTTAGTTGTTTATTTTGCTCACTGTTGAGCTTTGTATTTGATATACTATGCATTGTTGGGGTTCTTGATTACTCTTGAGATGTAACCTTATTTTCCATTGCGTGATATAAGATATTATCCCACGTGTTTTTTTATGGTGTTACGTATTGATTATATTTATGAAATTTGTAATTTGTTTGAGTAAATTTAAGAGACATGTGTAACATTCCATTGAATGCTGTCAATTCTAGAATTTAATTTTTATACTCTAATATTTGATTTAAATTGCCGGGTAGAAATGGGGTGTTACATTAGTGGTATCAGAGCAAAAGTTCGATCTGTCCAGGCCAGTGTATGCATCGGTCATATTGTGTATGACAATTAGGTGTCTTGAATTAGTTACGAATGATTGTTTATCTTTGCGATTGCTAGGTTGATATGACTAGGCGGGTTGATCTTTGCTCTTCTTTGAGCGTTACGAGCTATAAGCGCGGTGTGGGTACCAATGAAATCTGAGAGACCGTGAGTGCGGCTACATTTGAGAGAGAGAACCTCCTGCCTTGAGGGAGAGTACAACCCGAGATAGTGCTGGCTTGGTTGAAGGAGATTGAGAGGATCTTAGGGTGATTAGGCTGCAATGATGAACAAAAAGTCAGTCACAGTACACACACTCTATCTGAAGAGGCGATGGTAGGTGGTTGGAGACCAGTGAGAGGTTAGAAATTTGCGCATGAGGAGGTTACTTGAGTTTGTGTTCAGAAGGGAATTCTTGAGAAGTATTTTCCGGAGGATGTCGGGGAAGAAAGAGCTAGAAGTTCCTTGGTGAGCGGGGAGTATATGCATTTACGAGTATCTTTGCCAAGTTCAACGAAGTGGCCAAGTTCTATCCCCATTATCTTTGAAAGGCTGAGTGCGGAATTCTCAAAGTGCATCAAATTTGAGAATGGATTGAGAGGCGATATCAATGACGATTGGGTATCGGAAAGATTAGAGTGTTTCTTGATCACGGTTGGCTAGCTGCGAGGATCTATGAGGAGAGGGCGGCAATGCAGTGCTAGAGTCATGAGAGACCGAGGGTAAATTTGAAAACGAGGGTAAGCCATATGGGGCAGTTTCTTGTGAGGGTATGAGCAGGTATCTTTGGTGGTAGTTGAATTATCTTTGGTGGTAGCAGTCTGCGAGGGTAAGAAGTCTGCTTGAGGGCAAGCGCCAGTGGGAGATGCTCCTCTTGACATTGTGTGCTTCAAGTGTGGCAAGTCGGGTCCTGAGTTTTTTGAGTGCAAAGGTGGGGTAAGAGTATGTTTAGTTGTGGGAAAGAAGGTCACATGGCATCGATTGTGATCGTAAGGAAGGCGTGTGTTTCAAGCGTGGTGAAAATTTGTCACTTTAGCTCAAGTGCACTAAACCAAAGAAGGAGAGGTCCAGGGAGAGTTTTTGCCTTTGGAGGCTCGGAGAGGGACCTAATGAGATTAGAGTACTTGCTTTATTTATGGTACACCTTTAGTTGCTATTGTTGACACGGGTGCTACACACTCTTTTATTATACATGCGTGTCTTTGAAAGGTTGAATTTAGTCTTGTCTACGATGGAGGGGGATGGTTATCGACACTCTCGGCTAAGGGTTCGATAACTACTTCTCACAATGTGTGCTAGGTGTCCTCTGTCGGTTTTAGGTAGAGATTTTTACGTTGATCTTATCTGTTTGCCTTTGAGTGGGTTGGATGTGATTACAGGTATGGGTGGTTAGTAGATAACCATGTACACATCAAGCTGTTTCAACAAGTCTGTTAGTTTCCTTCCTCCGGGAAGAGGAAGAGTGCATTTTGTTGTCTGTAGGTCAAATCGTGGGGTAATGAAAGAAGGTGGTCAGCTGTTTGCTTTGATGGCGTCTATGTGCTTTGAGAACCAAGTTGTAGTTGGCGGGTTGCGGGTGGTGTGTGAGTTCCACTGAAGTGTTCCCGGATGAGATTCCTAGTGTGCCACGAGAGAGGGAAGTTGAGTTTGGAATTGAGCTTGTGCACAGTACTAGGCACATGTCCATGTGCCGTATCGGATGTCGACTTACGAGTTATACGAGTTGAAGAAGCGATTAGAGGAGCTTCTTGAAAAGAAATTTGTGAGGCCTAGTGTGTCACCATGGGGAGCTCGGTTTTGTTGGTTAAGAAAAAGGATGGGAGTATGCGTGCGTGTGTGGATTACGAACAAGCCCGAACAAAGTAACTATCAAGAATAAGTATCCTCTCCAGGGATTGATGATCGATGGATCGGTGGTGGGTGCTAAGGTTTTTAGCAAGATTGATTTGAGTCGGGGTATCATCAGTTAAAGTAAAGATGAAGACATCCGAGAAGACGGCGTTGAGCGAGGTATGGGCACTATGAGTACTCTGTAATGCCGTTTGGTGTCAGCAATGCACGGGGGTGTTTATGGAGTACATGAGCAAGTATTTTCCATAGCTACTTGGATCGGTTTGTGGTTGTTTTTATTGATGATATTACGGTGTACTCCAGAGTGCGAGGAGGAGCATGCGAGCACTTGAGATTGGTACTAGAAGTGTTGAAAGAGAAGAAGGCGTATGCGAGTTGTCAAAGTGTGAGTTACGGGTTTGAAAGAGGTGAGCTTCTTGGGTCGCATTATCTCTGGTGATGGTATAGGCGTGGACCCGGCTAAGGTTGATCTGATGTTGCAATGGGAGAGCCCAAAGTGCGTGGCGAGATCGGGAGTTTCTTGGGGTTGGTGGTTACTACGGGAGGTTTATTGAGGGGTTCTCTAAGCTAGCCCTTGGGTTGACCCAATTGACACAGTAAGGGAAGAGCTTTTGTGTGGGATGCCAAGTGTGAAGAGAGAGCTTCCAAGAGGCTGAAGAAGAGGTTGACAACATCTCGGTGTTAGTGTTGCTGTCTTAGGATCAACCTTTTGTTGTATCTTGTGATGCTTCCAAGATGGGTTTGGGAGGTGTTTTGATGCAGGATGGGAAGGTAGTTGTTGCGCTTGTGTAATAGTGTGGTTTTTTTCGCAATTATAGTGCAAGTATACACATCGTACAAGTAATAGAGTGGTTTTAAGTAAGAGATCGTTCCCACGAGTTGGTATACTTTTCAAAGTTCAAGATCAAAGCACAAGAGAATCAAGTAACAAATCGGCAATAAGAGTTGACTTTAGAGCTAAAGATGTAATAAAAACAAGTAAACAAATGTTGGTTGTGAATATGGATGAGAGGTGAGTTGAGTTCTTTGCATGCGAGAATAAATCCTTTCTAGTTAGGCGTTATAGCGTGCGCGCGTTATAACGTACAAATGCTATTTATATAGGCGTGGCGCGTTTGAGCATTTGTTGCAAAGAGCTATGCTTTTGGCCTGGCGTCGAGTTTCAAGTATAAGAGGTCCTATGTCTAGGTTCTAAATAGGCCCACTCTCTGTATTTTAAGCACCCGCGACAATGTTCTATGAACTATTTATCCTTTCTATGTCTAGACTTAGATAAAAAATGCCTAAATGTCTTTAGTACACCGTTCGTTCATATAAACCTTTGATTTCTTTTCATAGACCATATGCATACCTATGAATCTACCTATTTTAAGAGCCCGACCTCAAAATAAGTTTGGAAATATTTTCACACAAAGATTTAAAACATGCAACGCCAATACTTTATAACATTTAACTAGAAATTCATTATAAGCAAAACAACAACTCAACTACAAAGTGTTTAGCTCATCTTGAGCATCTTTCTGAGAATGATGAGGATTTAAAATCCAAATACCATACATATGAAAAGAAACTAAGTGCAAAAGATACACCTAAGTAGCTCTTGGCGTATGCGTATAGGCGTTACAGCGTCACGAGCCTTCTGACGGTGAGTGTGCGAGAAAATAAAGCGAGTTGAGAAAAGTAAAAACAAAGCGATGCATTTCCGGATCTTCTTTAATGCCTTCTGCGAAGTGGATGAAGGTAGGTGATGGCTGGGTGAGTGGATGAAGGTGTATTAGTGTATGAGTGATGTGTGGAAGGATGCCTTGAGAGAGAAGTGAGCCTTCATTAAATAGCCTCCTTGCTCACGTGTGGCTGATGTCACTTGCCCACCTACAGTGCATTTCTTCTCTTACGCACGACCTTTGTTCGGTCTTCTGATGTTTGCTGCGTCGGCTCATGGGAATAGAAAGATCTTACGACTTTATATCTTTGACTATCATTGCTTAAGCGCGCCAAATTGAGATCTTTCACCCTTGCTCTGCTGCACTTGATGAGCGTGGTGAGGGGCGTGGTAACGTTCGACACTAAATTTCTGCACAAGCACAAAAAAGCATCAAAAAGCGCTCTCCGAGGCACTTGGTGCCAAAATGCCTGAATTTATTCAATTAACCTTTCACTACTCGAATTCTGAAACTAACATAAAATTACTTAAATAAACCTTGTATTGCTAGAGAACTTGCATGATTTATTCTTGAGTGATTATAAATAACTCATATAAATATGAGTTATCACACCCCAAACTTAAATCATTGCTTGTCCTCAGCAATCAAGACAACACACAAATACATGAAATCAACTACACTAGCAAGTTATGCTCTACTCGACCAACGGATCAAAAACTCATTCTCGAGGGCTAATTCTCCACACACTCACGCACGATGCATAATTAAATTTCAGATTCATTAAGGCTCAAAGTGAGTGTGTGATCTCTACATTAATTTTCCTCTAACTAGTTGAAACTACTTTAGCTTACGAAAGAATGGTTCCCCGAATGGTGATGATAAAACATCTTTCAAAACAAAGAATAGGCTAACATTTTCACATAAGAAATGGGGTTCATTTAAAGCATGACAAAGGGTCTTAATTGGGTGCTAGGGTGGGTTAGTGCACTAATTTCTTGACTCACACATAAAGGCTATGACCCCTTCATTCTTGAGCAACTCTCTTTTATTTGCTCCATTTTGGAGTTCTTTTTTTTTTTTTTTACTTTAGAGTGCTCGGCATTTGTTTGAGGTGTTATTCGAGAACCACAGAATACATGTGGATTTTCCACTTATTTGTATCAACACACTCTTTTTGGTATTTTTGGGAGTAGGCTACAAGCGTTTATGGGTGAGGCGTTATAGCGTCTGAACACATTCACAACACACACGGCGGGCGTTATAGCGTTGCGGGTGGAAAGCGTTACAACGTTGCACTCACCTTACACACACACACTTAACCATCCTATAGTCTTTGCACCCGGCCTTGAAATGCGACAGATTCACCCCCGAACTTAAGCTACTGCTATTCTAGGTTTTTAATCAAGTTTTATTCTCACCATAGTTTGCCAGACTAAGCTTGGCTACAAAATATTCCCTAGCTAGCTAGATTCTTTCTTAAAAGCGAGTTTGTGTAGGAAGCGACAATCAATTCTTTTCATCTAATCATGCATAGGCTACTCACACACACATTTTCACCATCTTTGCCCAAAGAAATTGTTTTCATGCTTGTTAGAGTAAAGCAAATTGCTTTTGCATTTGATTTCATATAGAACGAAACTTAAAACATTGAGATCCCCACACTTAAAGTTGGCGGTGTCCCCCCACTTTGCTCAAAGATAACAAACATGATTTACGTGTGTTTTTTTAACATTTATTTGGGGGTCTCAAGCAGAGCAGAAAACAAAAACTACTAAAATCACAACTAAAATTAAAACTAAGAATAGAAAACTACAACTACTATTAAAATTCATGGGGACTTACTTGTTTCTTTGCACGGACACAGGCCTTCCGCTGCATGCAGGTGGGAACTCTACTGACTTTCTCCTTTCTTCTTTTCCTTCTTCTCTTTCTTCACCTTCACTCCTCCTTGCTCGGTGGTGGTGGTTGTTGTTGTTTCATCAGTTCTTTCTCTTTTGAGCTTGCACCCACACTTGCACCAGCGGCAACGAGGCTTGGCAATCCTCTTTTGGCCTCCTCCACATCTTCATTGCCAATTCAGGCGGGGTTGACATGCATTGGTTCGTTGGGGATCATCACGGGCTTTTTCCACCTCGGCTCTTTAGGCGTTGCCACGTCGATGATGATCCTCAATTCCGGCAAGCTGTACCACAGGCTTGCTTCAGCGAGTGCTGCTCTGCTAGTTTACGAGTGGCCTCCTCCATTGCTTCTTTACTTTACCTTTTCCAAGCGCGACCGGGTTCATTGGTGATTTGCATTTACGCAAGTTTGGTGCGGCCTCTTTTTGTGAGCGTTGTAACGTGCGTGGCGATTCTTCGGCAATAGTAGGAAGGGTTTACTGAAACACTAGTAGCAACAAATGCTGCACTAGTAGCAGTAGCAAGTTTCCCTGCAGCACCTTGATCTTTTCTCTTCACAGGAAGCTTTTGCCTTAATGATGTGGGGGCTACAACTTCCTCTTTATCTCCACTCCCTTGAGCTCGTTTTGACTCAGCAGCTAGCTCTTGTCTTTTCTTTCTTCCAAAGGGATTGTATGTGAGTGCACTTTTCACTTGTGTTTTCTTGGGTGGGGAAATGGGTTGGGAATGCAGGTTGCTCCTGTGTTTTTGTTGGCTCAGACGTCGCCACGTCTGGTTCTTGCACTTTCTGGGGTGATGGTTGCTTTTCAGGCTCAGGTTGGGGTGGGGGTGGTGTGATTGGTTGGTCTTGGGCTTTGGATTGTGGGGTCTTGGGTGTGTTTTGGTCATGGGTGGAGGTTTCTTTTGGTGAAGGTGGTGGTTGTGTGGCTTGTGGGGATGGTGGTTTGGATTTTGTTTGGTGGCTCTTTGTTTGCTTGATTTCTTTGAGGATTCACTTTCAGTCCTCTCAGCTTGAACTCCACTTTCTCCTCAGGGCTCTCTTCTTCTTCCTCCTCACTGATTACTTCCATGCTCACTTTTCTTGATTCATCTGCATCAACATCAGAAATATCATCCAAATCATCAGAATTAAAATCCTCTTCACTTTACTTACCTTATTTTGCCTCTTGGCTGAGCTCTTTCTCTTTGGTGGGCTTCTTGCTCTCTTGCCCTTTCTTTCTTTCAGACTCTTCTTTGGATTGTAAACGAGGGGCACATCATCATCATTTTCTTCCTGCATCGATGCAGCGTCTGAGGCTCTTCAATCACTTTCTTTCCCTTGGATGCTTGGGCAAATACCTTCTTTTGCCACTCAGGTGTTCCTTGACAAATTTGACCGGGAGTTCTGCTTTTCCTCGGGCGTTGCAGCGTCACGTGCATCAACAGAACTTGAAGCTCTGCGAATTTCACCACAGGCTTGAATTTTGTTGAAAAGGGGCCTTGAGGCTGCTCCACTTAGCTCACGAGGCTTCAATCTACTACTCACTGCCTCCATACCTGAAGTCGATGTCGGACATGGGAAATACAAGTACCCATCTTTCTGTTCTTCCATTTGTTGAGCTCACGGTTGATTAACTTTCCAACCTCCACTTTGTCTCTTGACATGATTGCATCAATCCTGTCAGTCTCTCTTTGTCTACCGGGATGTGTGAGAGGTAGGAATTAAGCAATGCCTTATGAAATGAAACCAAGTGTTGGCTTCATCACATGGGTGCCTCTTCATGATTTTGAATTCCTCTGCAGTGCTCTCCACTCCTCTCCCAGACGACACCTTCTACACGGATCCTTTCCTTTATAAGCTTCCATTTGGTCGATCAGTAAGTCTTTTGCTTGGTCTCCACGACCTTTCCATAGTATCCTAGCCCAAAGTAGTCATTGATGACTCTCATCCAAACTTCACTTCCTCACCTCGCACCTTTGACCTGATGGATGGCTCTCATACGGTCTCTCAGCGATTCCACTTGTAGAAATCGTGAACCAAAGTAACAATATATTCTTTTACATGCACCACAAATTTTTGCCCGACCCAATGCTGCGACGGTTGCGAAAATCGGGATTAGGGCTTTCTTGACTAAAGCCCCTTTTCGGGAAATAGGGCTTTCTTTTTGGATTGGTTAGGTGTTTGAGGATAGAAATGAAGATGAACTTAGAGTCGACATGTTTGCCTTTCCCGGAGGATTTGGTAGGAGATTGCTTCACTTTTGTCATGTTTGATTTGTGAGAAATGGTTTGGAAGGAATGGGGGTTTTGGAAATTTTAGGTTTTACGAGAAAGAGAGGGAAGATTTTTGGGTTGAGAGAAAGGGATTAGAAAGAGGTTGCGGGAGGTGGGATAATGGTGAATGGTGGGATTTTTATGGGAAATTGGTTATGGGGAGTTGAGAAATGGTAGAGTGGAGTAATGGAGAAAATGTTAGTTGATTAGACAAGTAGGGAAAGGAGATGGCGTCATGGTAAGTTACCACGTTAAGTGATGCAAAGGAAATGATTTACGACACGTTATCATATGCGCCTTAGACTTAATTTAACCACCTTACATTTGTCGGGCGTGCCCGTCTAGTTTATCTTGAGGCGTTCACGGCGTCTATCACCTTTGCCTTTACTTCACTTCAAGCTATTATTCTGCAAAACAAAAATTTAAAAAGACACAAAAAAATTTGTTGGTTAATTAAAAATCATTGGGTTGCCTCCCAGGCGCTTGCTTTAAGAGTCTTGACCAGACTTTTGCCGCTTTTAATTCAAATTATTGAAGGACATTTGGATCTTGTCCACTTTCCACATGCTCTCCATGATCTTTGCTTCACCGTTGGCCATTAACTTTGAACATGGTGTTTGTCTTTTCATCAAAAGAGGTCCACGGCACCATGAGGATAGATTTTCATTAATTTGAATGGACTGACCACCTTGATTTTAGCTTGCACAGGAACAACTTTAGCCTTGAATTGAATAACAACACTGCTGTCATCATACGCGACTCTCTCCTTTGTATTCTTTGATCATACCACTTCTTTGTCTTTTCCTTGTACATTCTTTGAGCTTTCATAGGCATGGTGTCTAAACTCTTCTAGCTCATTTAATTGCAATAACCTTGCCTCACGACCTTTGTATGATCCAAGTTTAATTGCTTGATACCCGATAAGCCTTGTGTTGGAGTTCAATTGGTAGGTGTGCGGCCTTGCCATAAACTAGCTTGTAAGGAGACATGCCCAATGGTGTTTTGTCTGTTTGTCTGTAAGCCCAAAGTGCATCATCAAGTGTCTTGACCACTCCTTTACTGTTGGGACCAACCATCTTCTCAAGTATTCTTTTAATCTCTCTGTTGGATATTTACTGCTGCCCTTTGGTTTGGGGTGATAAGGCGTAGCAATTCTTTGTTTCACTCCATACTTAGCGAGGTTCTCGATTAACTTATTGCGAGAAATGAGAGCCTCAAATCACTTGATTATGGCTCTTGGAGTACCAAACCTTGTGAATATATTCTTTTTCAAGAACTTGCTCAGCGATTTAGCTTCATTGTTTGGTAATGCCACTGCTTGACCCACTTTGATCGTAATCCACGACTACGGAATATATAGATTTCCATGAGACATAGGAAATGGTCCCATGAAATCCATTCCCATACATCAAACAACTCGACTTCGAATGTTCGTGAGTGGCATCTCACCTTGTTTGATATATTTCTGTTCTTTGGCACTTGTCACATCTTCTTACCAACTCATGTGCATCCTTGAATAGTGTTGGCGATGTGCTTTGATTGTAGGACCTTTGCGGTGATTACGGTACCTCCAAAATGTCCACCATAAGGTCTTTGAATGACATTGTTGCGGCACATGAAGTTGTTCTTCCTCATTTAGACACCTTCTTAGTAAGCGATCTGGACCACAATTTGTACAAGTATGGTTCATCCCAGAAATATTGTTTTATAGTGTGGAAGAACCTCTTCTTACATTGATAGTTGAATCCTACGAGGCACAATCTTGCTAACAAGGAAGTTAACTATGTCGACATACCATGGTGCGATAGTATCGGAGCGTTATAACGTTTGTGAAAGTGTCATAGGCGTGGTAGCGTCTTCAAGCTCACGAGGCTCTGCGACAATAGTCTCTCATCGAAAATTTTCTTTTATCTCTTCTTCACTGTACTGCATCAACATTCTCAAGCCTAGAAAGATGATCGACTTGCAGTTCTCCACCCCCTTTTTGTCACGAATTTCCAAGTCAAATTCTTGGAGGAGGAGAACCCGTCTAATAAGCCTTGGCTTTGCATCTTTTGAAATTAAATACTTAATGGTGAATGATCGGTAAAAACAATAACTTTTGCACCCACTAAGTAAGATCTAAACTTATCAAATGCAAACACAACGACCAAAAGCTCTTTTTCAGTCACAATATAATTCAATTGGGCATCATCTAAGGTTTCTTGGCATAATAAATAGAATGAAATTTTTTCCATACCTTTGCCCCAATCTGCTCCTCTGACATAATCACTTGCATCGCACATCAACTCGAATGGTTTAGACCAATGCGGGTGACTATAGTGGAAGCGATCACCAAAGCGATCTTGATTTGTTGAAAGCCTCATGACATTGTTCATCAAAGTTGAAAGCGTTGTCACGTTGCAATACTTGAACACAAGGTTTTGAAATCTTTGAGAAATCCTTGATAAATCTTCTGTAAAACCACTGCATGTCTAAGAAACTTGACTCCTTTGATAGTTGTTGGTGGAAGCGACTTGTCAATAACATCAATCTTTGCTTTATCTACCTCTAACCACTTTCTTTGATATTACATTGTCCCAACACTATTCCTTCTTGTACCATGAAATGACATTTTTCCCAATTGAGTACTAGGTTGGTTTCTTCACACCTTATCGAACTCCTTCCAAATTATCCGAGGCATGCCTTATAGGAATCTCCATAGGCGAAATCGTCCATAAAGACCTCCATGGAATTTTCTATGAAATCGAGAAAATAAGGCCATCATGCACCTTTGAAATGTTGCGGGAGCATTGCCGCGATCCAAATGGCATCATACAAAAGCAAAGGTACCATAGGGACAAGTGAATGTTGTCTTTTCTTGATCTTGAGTGCTATAGCTATCTGGTTGTAGCTTTGAATAACCATCAAGGAAGCAATGAAGTCCTTGCTGCGAGCACATCTAGCATCGATCAATGAATGGAAGAGGAAATGATCCTTCTTAGTTGCTTTGTTTAACTACGTAATCCATGCATATCCTCCGGCTATTCTTGTCCTTGTTGGAATTAGCTCATTTTATCATTTGTTACCACGATAACTCCACCTTCTTTGGCACACCTTTTATCTTTGGGCTTACCCAGAGCTATCACTAATAGGGTAAATGATTCTGCATCCAACCACTTGATGATTTCTTTCTTGACCACCTCCTTCATTATGGGGTTCAATCTCCTCTGTCCTTCAATACTATTCTTGGCATTTTCCTCCAAGACAATTCTATGCATCTGATTGTGGGGTGATACCTTTGATGTCTGCCATTTGCCAACCAATTGCCTTTCTATGTCTCTTGAGGTAGTAATGAGATCATTTTCCTGCTCTGGTGAGCTTGGAAGAAATGATCACGGGTAAGAATCATTTTCCCTAAAAAGACATACTTTAAATGATCGGGTAACACCTTTAATTCCAAGGTAGGTGGCTCTTTAATGGAAGGCACATTCTTCTTGATTTGACTCCTCTTGCCACTAAAGATTCATACCTCTTTGTCCATGACTTTGGTGCGAGGGCTCGGGCGTGGCCACATCGCAGCGGATGTTACAGCGTCTGAAGGAACAACTATTACGCCAGCAATTCTTGTATTTCATTGTTGCCCGAATTTTCTCCAAATGATCATTATCCTTGTTGAATTGTTTTTGAACCATATGATCAATGGCAACCACATCTGAACATTCCTCTGTGTTTGGATGCGGATATTTGAGTGCATTGAGGGCGTTGAACTTGACTTCTTGGTCATTGACTCTCATGATTAATTCTCCTTTACGTACATCGATAATTGTTCTTCCAGTAGCTAAGAATGAGTCTTCCCGAATGATGGGAACTTCTTTATCTGCATCAAAATCTAAAATAACAAAATCCACTTTGGAAACACAAACTTGTCAACTTTAATCAAAACATCCTCTAATATGCCTTGGGATAAACTCTACTTTTATCGGCTAAAGTTAGGCTTAAAGAAGTAGGTGCAGCGGTTCTATACCAAGTTTATCATAAATGGACTTGGGCATCAAGTTGATACTTGCTCCCAAGTCACCTGAAAGCTTTTCCAATGTAAAAATCTCCAATGGAGCATGGTATAGTGGCTGCCGGGATCCTTGAGTTTTCTAGGAAGTTTATTACATAATTAAACTACATTCTTGATTAAAACAACGATTTCAAACTCCCTAGTCTCACTCCTTTTGGTGATGATGTCCTTGAGGAACTTGGCATAATTTGGCATCTGTTGTAGCGCTTCAACCAAAGGAAGGTTGATGTGCTTTGCTTTAACATCTCCATGAACTTCTTTGAGACTGCTTGTCTTCATGAGCCTTCTTCAATCTTTGAGGGTATGGTGGAGGAGGATACTCGGTACAAGCCTGAAACCTGATCTTGATTCTGGTTCAAAATTAGGCGTCGTAGCGTCGGCAAACGTCCATGATATGCAGGTATCCTTCACGCCACTTGTGCTTGCCTCTTTCCACTTTCTTTTCTCTTTTACGGTACTTCTTTTTGCTTCTCTGTACTTCTTCCTCCACAGGCATAGTTGGTTCGGGATATTGATACCAACTTCTTAAAGAAATTGCATTTACTGTCCATTTCCCCCATTGTTACCATTAGGGGTTGATGATGATGATGGTGTTTACATTTGTACAAGGAAGAGATCCGTTACGCCTTTGAGTAAGAAATTGAAGCTATCGCGATTTGATTTTCGAGTTTTGATTGAAGACTCATGAGTTTGCAAAGTTGTCTTGCAATCAACTTATGAAGTTTTCATCATGGCTTCCAAGTGCTATTGTTGTTATTACGCACATCTTGCACCTCTGTTGTTGTTGTTGAGGAGGAAATCACGGAGGTATTGCGGGAAGCGGTATTGCTACGTATTCGATGCATTGTTGTTTCTCCAAGCCGGAAATTTGGATGATTTCTCGGTTTGAATTGTAGGAGTTGGAATAGGGACCATTTCCTTTGTTACGAGATACAAAGTTTATAGGCGAGGTTGTAAGGACACTCCTCATACATATGCCCTTCTTCCTGATAAACACACACTACTCCACGAGTGGGTAGGTTCAAGCTAACTGCAACGATGCAGCTACCGGGCGTGGCCACGTTTGAAGTACTCAAAGTTTTGATCATGTTGGTCGGGGTAGCCACTTGAGCGAGAAAGAGTAGTCAACTTCACTTATTTCATGCACACTGCCTTCTTTCGGGAGTAAATCTATCGGATGACCAATGAGAATTATGGGTGGCTATGTAATCAATGAGCTTGCATGCCTCGAGAAAAGGACATGTTTAGAATGACACCACACGATGAAGCATCAAGTATCAACCTTGTAGGGCTGATCTAGACCATTATAAAAGCGTCTCCATTTGGATCACCACGGGAATGCCATGGTGTGGGCACATTCTCAGTAATTCTTTCCACCTCTCCCAAGCTTCAAATAGTGATTCCCCTTCCTCTATTTGAAGGAAGTGATATCATTTCTTAGTTTAGCATTCTTGTTGGGAGGAAATACTTTGCAAGGAACTTTTACGCTAGCTCGTCCCAGTATGAATTGAATTTGGCTCCAGGAGTTCAACCAATTTTTAGCCTTATCCTTGAGTGAGTATGGGAAGAGCTTCAATCTAAGCGTATCCTCTGAGACTCGGGGATGATAAAGTTGTTGCACACATCCGAGAAATTTGCCTTGGGTGAGAATATGGATCTTCTTGAGGAACCCTCCAAATTGGCTGCGATTTGCGGCATTTGGAACATCATTGGCTTGAACTCAAAATGACCCGATATGAAGGGTTGGTCTTGCAAGCTTTGTTTGTAAATGAGCGAGGGTTAAGCCACGACATAATCACGCATAGGCTGTCCACATCATTGACCATATCTTGTGGTCTGCATTGATGAGTTCTTGCCTTTGGTAGTGTTCATCATCAACTATTATTGTCTCTGTATGAGTTTGTGGTCCCGCGACCTTGTCCTCTAACTCCTCTTGGTGTGTGTCCACCTCTAGAGCAGGTGTTATGTTCGGACATGGTTGGGTGTTGTTCTTGTTGTTATTGCCTCCTTCTTAACCTTTGTTGACTCCTTGGTTATGCGAAAGTTCTTTGGAGTTACTGGATCAAACTTCGAGTTGATTCAACTCCTTAGTTGATTGAACTAGAGCTTGAGTTGGAACTAAGCATCTGTTTATAACGTCTGCTGTTCAAACACGAAACAACACGATAAAATTCTTTCAACTTGTGTTCTAATACTTTGAACAATAAAAATTACTACAATCCCGACAGCGGCGCCAAAAACTTATTTAAGCTTGTGTGTCGTGTGGTTTTTACGCAATTATAGTGCAAGTATACACATCGTTACAAGTAATAGAGTGGTTTTAAGTAAGAGATCGTTCCCACGAGTTGGTATACTTTTCAAGTTCAAGATCAAAGCACAAGAGAATCAAGTAACAAATCGGCAATAAGAGTTGACTTTAGAGCTAAAGATGTAATAAAAACAAGTAAACAAATGTTGGTTGTGAATATGGATGAGAGGTGAGTTGAGTTCTTTGCATGCGAGAATAAATCCTTTCTAGTTAGGCGTTATAGCGTGCGCGCGTTATAACGTACAAATGCTATTTCGTATAGGCGTGGCGCGTTTGAGCATTTGTTGCAAAAAAGCTATGCTTTTGGCCTGGCAACGTCGAGTTTCAAGTATAAGAGGTCCTATGTCTAGGTTCTAAATAGGCCCACTCTGTATTTTAAGCACCACGACAATGTTCTATGAACTATTTATCCTTTCTATGTCTAGACTTAGATAAAAATGCCTAAATGTCTTTAGTACACCGTTCGTTCATATAAACCTTTGATTTCTTTTCATAGACCATATGCATGCCTATGAATCTACCTATTTTAAGAGGCCAACCTCAAAATAAGTTTGGAAATATTTTCACACAAAGATTTAAAACATGCAACGCCAATACTTTATAACATTTAACTAGAAATTCATTATAAGCAAAACAACAACTCAACTACAAAGTGTTTAGCTCATCTTTGAGCATCTTTCTGAGAATGATGAGGATTTAAAATCCAAATACCATACATATGAGAAAAGAAACTAAGTGCAAAGATACACCTAAGTAGCTCTTGGCATATGCTGTTGTATAGAAGCGTTACAACGTCACGAGCCTTACTGACGATGTGAGTGTGCGAGAAAATAAAGCGAGTTGAAAAGTAAAAACAAAGCGATGTCATTTCGGATCTTCTTTAATGCCTTCTCTGAAGTGGATGAAGGTAGGTGATGGCTGGGTGAGTGGATGAAGGTGTATTAGTGTATGAGTGATGTGTGGAAGGATGCCTTGAGAGAGAGGCGAGCCTTCATTAAATAGCCTCCTTGCTCACGTGTGGTGATGTCACTTGCCCACCTGCAGTCTGTTTCTTCTGTACGCACGACAGCATTTCCGTACTCTGATGTTTACGCACGCGTCTCTCATGGGGAATAGAAAGATCTTACGACTTTATATCTTTGACTATCATTGCTTAGCGCGCAAAATTGAGATCTTTCACCCTTGCTCTGCTGCACTTGTTACCTAAAAATTTCGGCGATAAAGCTTTAAATGGTGACTTCATATTTAATATTGTTACGTGGGCCATAGGTCGATATTCAAGTCGGTAGCACCATGATTTCGACAAGAAAAGCGGACAAGGGCAAGGAGAACAAGCGATCTTCGACAAGCTTAGCTCTCAAAGCCGCGGAGCAAGGAACATTCGACAAGCGAGGACCTGACATTTAAACGAGTTGGGCTCAACATTTAAATCAGCGATCGACAGCGGATCGATCGAAAGTGCGAAGCGGCAAAGTAGTGGGTGGTTATTCCCCGTAGTTTTAGGAAGCGATTACCCTTTCCCCACGATTGTTCCTAGGAGTATAAATACCCGCTTTGTAATAGGAAACAAAGGTCACCACATTTTACAAAAACTGCAGGAAACTCGACTTCCAAGTCAAAGCGAAACAAGAGTGAAAGCAGATCGCATGCGTGTTGGTGAACCATTTTATTTCTTAATTTAATGCAAAGTCTTTACTTTCTTTTTACGTTTGTTGCATTTATTGCTTTTACTTTGCTTTCAAGTTACTTCCCTCTACCATTCTCTGTTCTTACGTGCTTGAAAAACACAAACTCAATGGCAATTGTCAAAGAGATTTTCTAGTTTGATCTCACGATCTCAATATTGAAAACTAGTGATTGTTTGCTAAAAACACCCGACAAACAAATTGGCACGCCGATGGGGCGTTTGCCATTAATTTTGTGTCGTTTACGTCGATATCGTGTTTGTATGCGCTTGGTGGTAGGATGATCGCGCACCAATTCTAACAAACGCCTCTGGTTCGATACGTGATATCACAAGTGCGAGGAACAGCGGTAGATACTGCCAATGTCGGCGTTGGAAATGTTGCGGGGACTACGGCCCGATGACATCAATAACCGTTCCCACGATGTCGATGACCAATGTTGGTTCGACATCGTCTATGGCCTTGCCCGCAAAGCATAGGACTTCCTTACAGTCCTTATGTGGCAGCGAGGAAATGGTTGGAGACCGTTTCCGAACATGAGTCTACCACCATACCGCTTTTGGGGTATATGGCATGCCCTCTTTGGAATGCCACCGCGTCTCGACCTTTTCTCCTTCACCGTCTCTTACGAGGCGTGCTTGGTGAAATCCTCTTGCATTAACCAGCGGCGTCCTTGTTGGCGTTAAGACAACAAGTAGGCGAAAACAATCATGATATGGTTAATATGCTAACTTTCGACAAATTGATGCGTGTTCAATCCTTTGATTGAAATACAAATACGATTACCAAATGCTAGCAAACCAAATGGGTAGGATTGCGGATTTCTTTGGGAGCTCTACGAAACAATAGGCGATTACCCGATGGTGGGAATAATCGCCTAATACCCCACGAGAGATCGATTCTTTATGAAGCCCGAGCGATTATGGGCGAACAACAAGGGTGGAAACCACGTCCACTGAAGTGGTCATGGTAAATCGAAACCAAAATGCAAGCGAAGTTGTTAGACAAGTGCAGCGAAATAACGTTTGTGCTCGAAGACAACATAGCCACCTTGGTAGAAACCATAATGGCGCGAGAATGGCCTTAACGTAGGTTTACAGGGCTAATTTCATATCGCCCCACAATGTGAATATATCTTGCGAGCGAAGTGCCAGAGGTTGGAAAATCCTAAATTCACTAAGTTTGGGGTGACACAAATGAGTCCTTTGTCGAACATATTGCAGGTACATGGTAGAGCGGGGATATAGCCAAAATGAGAGTTTGAAAATGAAATATTTTCCAAATTCTCTAACTAAGAATGCCTTTTTCGTGGTTTACCACTCTACCCCAGTTCCATATATACATGGGGGCAATTAGAAAAGGCTTTTCATGGCGATTCTACATGGGCGATCGAAAATTAGTCTTAAAGAGTTGGCTAGTGTTAGAAGGCGTAAAGTGCTGAAGCCATTGATGACTATCTGAATAGGTTTGAGGCTTTGTTAAAGGCTAGGTGTTTCACACAAGTGCACGAGCATGAGCTTGTCGAAATGGCTGCGATGACGACCTTGATTATTCAATCGAGAAAGAAATTGGATACCTCTCATTTGAGAGACATGGCCCGATTAAGCGATAGAGTTAAACAAGTCGAAAGGCTTAAAGAGGAAAAGGCTAGAGTGAGTAAATACAATAGAAAAGAAAACTTCGGTTGGCTTTCACAAGAAAGAAAAGATAGCCTATGTCGATGAGCAATTCGACTTTGCGTTTAGTGATGTCGAATGCGAGGAGATAGGCGTGGTGAACTTAAGCACAGTCCTCCTATGCTGCACGTAAATTATTAAGGCACATGAAATGGGAATAATCCCGTGGAGCCAAAGAATGATAGATTTGTGCCTAAGACATACACTTTTGATGTTACTAAATGCGATGAGATCTTTGATTTATTAGTAGCGATGGCCAAATCATAGTGCCAAGCGGCACGAAAGTTCCTCCTCTCGAGCAGAGGAAGAAAAAGGGTTATTGTAAGTTTCATAATTTTTTGGGACATACAAGCGGCCGTTGTGTTCTTTTGAGGATATGGTTGAAAATCGAAGAAGGAAGGCTCAAATTTGGGGACAAGAAAAATAAAGCACCTATGCAAATCGTGCCATGACCCACTTCATCAAGTGGAGGCTATGTCTGTGAGAACAGTTGAGATGAACATCGATATGGTGGATGCAAAAATGGCGGATTCTCAAAAGCCTATCAAACCCTCTGTTGACAAAATCAAAAGTGTAGTGCGAGAAGGATGTTCTTGTACAACATGTCACTTTCGGGAAGAGTATAATGAGAAGGTGCAATCTGTGTACCCCAAAGGCGAGGAAGAGTTGATAGGCGAGCAGTGTAAGCCCGAACTCTGAAGTCATGTTGTGCCCAGTGTAGTCTTTGTGTTCGATAAGGAGCGGCTAAAAGTGTCGAATCTTTGTGAGGTTCGACAACCTCTAAAAAGAAATGGCGGACAAGAGGCCAAACTTTAGCTTTAAAGAGGGACCTTCCTTACAAGGTCAAAAGTTGAACAAGGCTTGACAAGCAAACCACGGTTCTTTGGCAAAGCCTTGAGCAAGAAGGAATTCGTGTTATGCGCCTCTGCTAAGCCATTTATTCGAGAGCGGATCTCTCAGCGAAAAGTGGATACATCTTTGAGTGTAGACACTATAGAATCTTTGCTCGAGAATCTTTGAAAGCGGTCAAGCCACGTCTGGGTGAGGCGCGAAATATAATTATAAGAATAATTATAAAGGAAGAATCCCATGACTAAGACCCAATGGCGTCGTTATCGGTATTTCGAAGAAGAAGCGTGCTTCTTTGTTTTACGGCGACGCCAGAAAGGTTCAAAAGCGGCTAAAGTATGACATCTAGAGCGCGTAGGAGCAGCAGTAAACATCGTTCTTTGCCCGATCGGGTAAAGGTTGGAAACAAGGCTAAAGGAAATCTATTGTGATAGAGGAACCTAGGAGGCTGCATTGGAAAATTTTTCCTCCATTAACATCATTGAAGAAGGAAAGCGCCGTTAGACATGGATGAAGGCGTTGCCGGTTTCGAAGACTACGAAGCGGTTTCGGCGTCATACGCAGCGTGGTGTCCATTACGCCTAGTGAGTATGGCCGAATTCTGATGCCAAATGATGTCGAAGAAGACTTCATTGGAGATATGGCTAATCCGCAAGCCAATGTGCTATTATGTCATGAACAGCGGCTGCGTCGAAGAAGCGGATAGCCACTTCGAAAGGCGGACGGAGGCATGCAACATCATCCAGAAGCCTTTATGCGTCGAGCCAAAGTTAATGGCGTGGGTGTCAATAAAATATTGGTCGATGGAGAGTCTTCTTTGTCAATCAATCGATGCCTCGAGCCATCTTTGCGGACAATAGGGATGTATGATCTGGACCTTAGGCCCGTAATATAGTGTTGACTAATTATGAGGGTAAATCGGCGATCTTTGGGGCCGTTGAAGTGGAAGTGGTGGTAGGAGCCTATCGGAAGGACTACCATGTTCTTTGTCATCGCTTGAAAGCAAGCTATAATCTGCTCCTTGGGAGAGAGTGGATACATGGGGTAGGAGGCTGTCCTTCAAGCCTACACGGAAAAGGCGGTAATGTGGAAGGAAGATGGTCTTGTGGAATATGTTGAAGCGGACCAAAGTTACTTCCTTCTTGGCGTAAATAATGTCACCAAGAGAAAATTTGAAAAACAAATGGCGAACATTGCGCCATGTTCATCTTCTAGCCAAGCATATATCTCTTGGATAATGTGCTTTCCTCTGATACTTTGTACCCAACACATGGGTTTGTGTGGGAAAGAGAGGTGATAGAAGGTGCAAATGTCTATCACGAGGTGTGTTACCTCCAGCGGGATGGGACAGCGACTCTTAAAAAGTTTTAGATGTCGATTGCCCAGCGTTTAAGGATAAATTACGAACTTACATGGCGAAAATAAAGAAAAAGCGGCTTTGGAAGCGAAATAAATCAACAAACAATGGTACATCGAAGCCATAACTTCATCTGGAGAAAATGGTGAAGTCATAGATGGCAAGCTTGATTGCATTTATGATGGCGAACCATTAGGTTTTGAAAAAAGACCACAAAGATTACGACAAAGCGCATGCAAGCTCAAGATCGATGGAGGAAGTGGATTTGGGAAATGGTCTAACCAAAGGCCAACATACATTAGTGCACACCTTGATCTTTGCCTTCAAAACCCAAGTTATTTAAACCTGCGGGAGTTCAAAGATTGCTTTGCTTGGGAGTACAGCGAAATGCACAGTGCAAGTCGAAGTGGTGGAACTTCAAATACCCATTCGACCGGGAAGAAACGATAAAGCAAACACCAGAAGATTTGCTCCTCGATATTGGCTAAGATCAAAGAAGAAATAGAAATTTGTTCAAAAGCAAATTCATCAGAAGCGCGGGTATGTCGATTGGCTAGCTAATATTGTTCGATAATGAAGAAAAAGCGGAAAACTTAGAGTTTGCGTAGACTTTAGGGATCTAAATAATGCAACACCTAAGGATGAATCACGCAATGCACATGCGAAATGCTAATAGATTCGTGAGAGATTTGATTATCTTAGTATGCTAGATGGCTACTCGGGGTATAATCAAATTTTCATTCTTTGAAGAAGGGCGATGTCAGCTTGACTTTTCGATGTCGGGGGCATTGGGTGTTTATGAATGGGTAGTAATGCCCTTTGGGTTAAAAATCTTTGGTGCCACCTATCGAAGAGCAATGAATTCTATGTTTCATGATTTTATTGATGATTTTATGCAAGTATACATAGATGATGTGGTGGTTAAGTCATCCTCGAAATTGGTCATTTAGACCATCTTGACGTTCTTTGAGCGAATGAGGAAATATGGATTGAAAATGAATCCAACCAAATGTGCTTTACGTATGCGTGCGGTGAATTCTTGGGTTTTGTAGTGCACAAGAAAGGCATTGAGATCAACCAAAATAAGACTAAAGCAATTATGGAAGCGAAGGCTCCTTGACGACCCGAAAGAACTTGATCCTCTTTGGAAAAATCAATTTCCTTCATGATTTATTTCAAATCTAAGTGGCAAAACACAAGCTTTTACGCCATTCTTTGAGGCGAAGAAAGAAGATGCATTCAAGTGGGAGGCGGGTTCACCAAGATGCTTTCGGCGATCAAGTCGTATCTGGTCAAACCACCAATTTTATTGCTGTTATTAGGAATAAATTGCTAAAATTGTACATAGCGACACGATAACACCATAGGTAGCATGTTAGCGCAAGAGGATGATAATGGTGTCGAAAGAGCCATTTATTACCTTAGTAGGGTTTTGATTGATCTTTGAAACTAGGTATAGTCAATAGAAAAACTATGCACAATGCTTATATTTCTCTTGTACAAAATTGAAGCAATATATAAAGTCGTGAGATGTTTATGTTTATTAGCACTTTGATGTAATTAAACATATGTTGTCAAAACCAATGTTACATAGTCGAATTGGAAAGTGGGCTTTGGCGTTGCTAGAATACAACTTAACGTGTCGGCCCCCTTAAATCAATCAAAGGACAAGTGGTTCTTGATTTCATAGTGGACCACTCGTAAATCGAACATGAAATACATTCGTTAGACATCGTCCTTGGAGACTATACTTGACGGCTCGAAGCCATAAAAGCAGTGGGTATTGGAATATTAATTATTTCCCAGAGAAACATTCCAACGAAATATAAATTTAAAATTCGAGACTCTTGCTCTAATAATGAAATGAGTATGAGGCCTAATAGTAGGCCTTCAAATTTTACTCGAATTGAGGGCAAGCCATGTCGAAGTAAAAGGTGATTCACAACTAGTTGTCAAACAATTGACAAAAGAATACAAGTGCATCGGTGAACACTGATTAAATATTTAAATCATTGCCAACACGTTTGCTAAAAAGGTTTACATTTGTACACAGAACATTTACCACAATTGAAAATCACGTGGCGAATGAGTTAGCACAAATTGCCTCGGGCTACAAGGTATCAAACAAAGCTTAGAAGAGTTAATTGAGATAAAGACAAACTAATCTCGAAAGACTCTCTTTATAATACTACTACTTGGCGCTATTGTCAACACCAAAAATTGGGGGCAATAAGTGCAAATGAAACAGCGTCAGCGCCACATTTCGGCGATGTTGACTTAGCGAGAAATTTTTGCTATTGACAACATGGTGATGATGATTAGCGCAAACCCGTTGTAGAGTATTTGCAAAATCCTCGAGGAACACTAATAAAAAGTAAAAATCTGAGCTCTAAGCTACGTGTTAGTGGAAGCAATTGTACAAGCAAACTCACGAAGGGTACTATTAAAATGTCTTAGTGAAAATGAGGCATATTTAGCAATTTACGATACACCGCGATGGAGCATGTGGCTCCACATCAAGTAGGCCACAAAATGAAATGGTTGTTATTTAGACAAGGAATGTATTGGCCACCATTTTAAAAGATTGCATAGAATTTGCTAAAAATGCCAAGAATGCCAAAAGCATCTTTGGAATCCGACATGTGCACACAAATGAGTTGCATTCTATAGTGAAGCCTTGGCCATTTAGAGGTTGGGCTCTAGATGTAATTGGAGAAATAAAACCAGCGTCGTCGAAGGCCACGGTACATCTTGGTAGGGATTGATTACTTTACTAAGTGGGTAGAAGCGGTACCTTTAGCCAGCGTTGATCGAAGCGATGATAAGGTTCATTCAAAACCATATCATTTCTGGATATGGAATACGAGAAACCATTACTACGGACCAGCGTCTTTGTTTTTACGGTCGAAAAATGGTAGATTTATTTCTTTGAAATTGGTTTCAAGTTGTTGACTTGACACCATACTATCGCATGAAGCCAACGGTCAAGTAGAGCGCATGAAATAAAATCATTATTAACTTGATCAAAAAGCACGTTGGGCGTAAGCCTAAAAGTTGTACGATTCTCTTGACCAAGTGTTATGGGCTTGTCGAGCGTCGCTAAAAAAGTCATAAACACTACTCATACGAGGTTAACATTTGGGCATGATGCGGTGTTGCTGTTGAAATTTGTTTACAATCAACAAGGATTGAAACAATGTGAAATTCCTTTGATCACTATTGGGATATGATGATTGATGAATTAGTTGATTTAGGCGAAGAAAGGTTGTTAGCTTTAGAGATGCTTATTAATGAGAAAGAAAGAGTAGCTAAAGCCTACAATAAAAGGTTAAGTTAAAAACCTTTGAGGAAGGAGAGTTAGCGTGGAAAGTCCTATTACCTATGGATAAAAAGATAGAGTTTTAGGCAAATGGTCACGGGGTGGGAAGGCCAATTTCGCGTCTTTGCAATGCTTTTAATGGCGCTTATGAAGTCGAAGAGCTAGGTGGCGAAAATAGAATCTTTAGAATAAATGGCAAGTATTTAAAGCGATACAAGCCAGCGTTAAGCGAGATAAAAATTGAGCAATTGTAAATAAGCGAAAATTGTTCATAAATGGCAAGGCATAGAGAAATGTCAAAGTTACACGACCATTTTAGAATCCTAAACTATTCTGATCTCGGAAGTTAAACAAAGTGGCCTTATGCCTCTCCATAATGCTAACACTCGAAGAGATAGAGGTGTCGAGAAGGTGCGGCTCTTTGTCGAAGTCGGCGAGAATGGCTTGATGCTTGTCAATCTTCTCCAAGTGCTCTATAGCGCCAATGCCTTGGTGGTTTGGGTGGGCGAAGAAGCGGCACTCATTCTTTTCGGCGATCGAGGCCCTTTTGATGCTTAGCGTTTGTGGTTTGAGTTGAAGTGTCTTTATCTCTTACGTCAATCTGCGCCAATCTCTGCATCCCGTTCGATTGCTTTCTCATCGTTAAACGCTTGGGTTTGAGAGCCTCGATGTCGTCTTGATCGGCCTTGAGCGGCGAGAGTTCTACCTCGCGAGTTGAGTCTCTTGAACCTTGCGCTTGGAGGTGGTCGGCCGTTGGTTGATTAGAAGAAAGTTGCTCAAAAATGGGGCCAAATTCCGCGAAGAGCGAAAGGATGTTTTGAGGAGGGTCAATTTGGTGATCTTGTGGATGAGGATTTTACCTCGAAGATACCAGGATGGGTCATTCTCAATGGTTGCCACCAAGTCTCCTTCCAACACCTTCGTCTTGGTGTGAAAGCGAGCTTTGTATCTCTGATTGATAGAACTTAGAGAGTTGTTAGAGGCGCAAATCAAGCGGCTCGGCGAGCTCTTAAGACTCAACATGATCTTGAAAGTGCGAGGATTAAATCTTCTTTAGCTCGGCCAATTCTTGATCATTACTTATATTGTTGGATGACTCTTTGGCGGAAGCACTTTGATTTGCGAGCTCCTCCACTCCGGGCACCTCTTGTTCTTGATCGATCATATTTTCTTGAGAATTTCGCGGAGTAGCCACTGCTTTGCTTGTCTTTCGACTTACGGAATGTTAGGCTCTGAAACTTGAGCGTTCTCTTGACAATAACTTCTACTCCCACGTTTGGAGCAGAGCTCTTGAAAGGAGGAATCCCGAGTCGTGAGGGCACGAAAAACCTCTTCGGCCGTCACGCGCCCGGGGCGAAGAAGGAAAAGGAAGCATTGGGCCGACAATTCCGTTCGGCAACCTCGACCAAAGATTCGGCGCGAGGATTCTCGGCGGCGATCCACTGCACATTTCTGACAAGTAATACTATTTAAGTCGAGCGGAAGGTGAAGATCAAAGAGGCCGCGAAATGGCGTCGAAAGGAAAGTTACCTCATGTACCTTAAGCCTCTTAATGGCGGGGAAGAAGGTGATTGGAAGGCTCAATGATTGTGATGCCTTGAGATGCCCTTTGGGATTCGAGTAAAGCCCACTTTCTTCGACCTCTGGTGGGGCGAATGTTGTCATCACTTTCGATTGTCTGCAAAAGAGATCGGGTTATGAGTGCAGGTGATGCCTGGCGAATGGTAAAATCGAAGAAAGTTCGACATGAAGTAAAGGCGTATCTGATTACCTCAGTGGAGGAATAACCAACTTCTTCTTGGCTTTAGGCTTTTGAAGAGTTTTAGGTTTTTGGGTTGTCACACGGAGGAATATCAACATGAGTAAAAGCCATAGTCAGCGGACAACTTAAGATAAGTGGAAAGTGCCATACCTTTTTGGGAAGATTATGCGGAATGGGAGTGCGATGCCACTTGCCCGTAGCTTGGGGAGGCGGTTTGGATGTGGTAGTTTTGCCCACCTTGACCTTGACTTTGTTGCGAGTTTTTACGAAATTATCAGCGTTGGTAAGCAATTGGAAATGAAGCTAAGTTATAAGTAGTTAAAACTTAAAAAGTTTTGAGTGTCGAACGTTTACGGTGTTGTTCGAAGGAAGAGCTGCTACCACTTTCTTTACAATGTTGCCGACAAAAAGCGTCAATAAGCTTCCCAGTGACTTTGGTATAATAAGCGGTCCACCATTCATGAAACTTCACGATCTGAGAAAACCTTGGATTGAATTTGAGAGGTTCAAAGTTCAAGGCTTTGTAGTGAAATTTCTTGAAGGCTTGTTTATAAGCAACCGATTACGGACTTAAAAACTCTACTTTGTGAAAGCATCTTTTGTGCGGGCGAATTTGACAAAACCAAAGCGCTAGCAAGATAACTTGGGAAATATCTAGTAATCCCCAAACTATTCTTTGTCTTGCGGGGTGAGCCTAGTGGAAGGGCGGCGGGAGAAAGGTAAGCTTGCCAAATCAGGTTAACTTCCTCAGCGAGGATCGGCGGTGGAAGAAGGAAATGGTTGTTTTAAACCACGGCTTGAGCCTGAAGACCTTTGGAGAAAAGGGGCCATTGAATGCATGAAGGTGAGTACAGATTCGGGGAAAATTTCAAAGTAGATCGAGAAGGATTCCTCGGCGAAAGGTTTGCTTGTTTGGGCACAGATTGCGCCCGATCGAATCCGCCCGATCTTTCTTTATTCTCCACGATTAGTCGGCGGACTTAGGGATACCACGAGTTTAATCTAGACTCAAAAGTAGCTAGCGACCCGGTTGTAACAACCATAGAGGACACGAGGCCAGAACTTGTAGCGGTTCATTCTCCTTCACTCTATAACGGCATTATCAAAGCTGGCGATAGAGAGAGCCTAAAATCAACTTGGCCAAGTTGATGTCTTCTCGATCGTGGAGTTGACATGCCAGGGGCGTAAGTTTTGGAAACTTGGAGGCGTGTGCGAGCGAAAAAAATAGATAACCACGAGTTAAAAGGCTACGTGTTCCATGAGGACACTTCCTTGAGTGTCGAGCTTTGTGGTGCTTTCGATGATAGGGAGCAAAGGTGGCATTGGTGAATTTGAAGCCATATGTATACTCGGGATGTGTGGGATCGAAGGTCTCTCCCGAGGTTTTGGACCGTAATGGTAGCCACATCTAGCGAGTGGGGATAACATGCCACATTTAGTGAAGGCTATGGGTGGAGCAGTCCCAATGCATAGCGACCAAAAGTAGGAGTGCTATCGTGCTTGGGCCCCATACCTGAACAATTGGATGAGTCGAAGATGCCTTGTTTTTCGAGTTTTGGCTTTCTTGGCTTCTATTTTGTCGAAGCCGATCTACGTAGTTTCTTTGAGTCAGTCTAGGAGCGGACCTAAAGACCACTAGAAGGGTTAGCGGAAACTCTAAATGAAAAGGGGTTTGACAAAGAGTCTAGGTTGGAGCGAACATGGTGGGAAAAATCTCGAAAACTTGATAGTTTCCAACAAGATGCGGGAAGAGGACCCGAATAGGCATGAGTGTAAATCTCGTGAAGGGATTAATACAGGGTTTGCCATTGAGTAGATCGTTAAATCGTTGATGTCGGGTTCATCAGCGAAGCCATCTAGGGTTTGGGTGTTTACGGATTCATCGTTCTTCTTTGAGCTCTCGGTCGCGTCATCCGCGGCCGGATGATGAAGCCATGAGTAAAGAAAAGTGAATACAAGGTGGAATGCAGGTGTAGACTAAAGAGAGAGGCGAAAGTTTGAAACTTTAGTGATTTTGGAATCTTTTGCAAAGCGCGAGAATGGAAAGTGCGAGAAAGACTTCCTGAAAGTTCAAAGCGAGTAAAGAAAAATTTGAAGGGTTGTGGCGTTTATATATGTTTGGAAATGCTTGATTATTGCGCGTTCGCCATAACTTCGCCGCGTTCGCGGCGTTTGAAAGGCGTGATGGCCCACTGACCATGCGGCGTGTACCAATAGAGCGATTCGTTTCACTGCGCAAAAGTAATGATGGTGTCTTTTTAACCCTTTGTTGAAGTGCAAAAAGCGGCAAAAGTGACCATTACCTGATATTCAAAAATGCCTTTTCTTAACTCCTTTCCTTATTAAAATCGAAAAAGCATTTTTGAAATGATCTGTTACCTAAAAATTTAATGATAAAAGCTTTAAATGGTGACTTCATATTTAATATTGTTACGTGGGCGTAGGTCGATATTCAAGTCGGTAGCACCATGATTTCGACAAGAAAAGCGGACAAAGGGCAAGGAGAGCAAGCGATCTTGACAAGCAGCTCTCGAAGCCGCGGAACAAGGAACATTCGACAAGCGAGGACCACGACATTTAAACGAGTTGGGCTCAACATTTAGTCAAGCGATGCGACAGCGGATCGATCGAAAGTGCGGAAGCGACAAAGTAGTGGGTGGTTATTCCCCGTAGTTTTAGGAAGCGATTACCCTTCCCCACGATTGTTCCTAGGAGTATAAATACCCACTTTGTAATAGGAAACAAAGGTCACCACATTTTACAAAAACTACGGAAACTTCGACTTCAAGTCAAAGCGAAGCAAGAGTGAAAGCAGATCCTTATGCGTGTTGGTGAACCATTTTTATTTCTTAATTTAATGCAAAGTCTTTACTTTCTTTTTACGTTTGTTGCATTTATTGCTTTTACTTTGCTTTCAAGTTACTTCCCTCTGCCATTCTCTGTTCTTACGTGCTTGAAAAACCACAAACTCAATGGCAATTGTCAAAGAGATTTTCTAGTTTGATCTCACGGTCTCAATATTGAAAACTAGTGATTGTTTGCTAAAAACACGACAAAGACACTTGATGAGGCGTGGTGAGGGCGTGGTAACGTTCGGCACTAAATTTCTGCACAAGCACAAAAAGCATCAAAAGCGCTCTCGAGGGCACCACTTGGTGCCAAAATGCCTGAATTTATTCAATTAACCTTTCACTACTCGAATTCTGAAACTAACATAAAATTACTTAAATAAACCTTGTATTGCTAGAGAACTTGCATGATTTATTCTTGAGTGATTATAAATAACTCATATAAATATGAGTTATCACACCCCCAAACTTAAATCATTGCTTGTCCTCGAGCAATCAAGACAACTTCTACAAATACA
Source organism: Oxytropis ochrocephala (assembly GCA_020916435.1). Classification (NCBI taxonomy): domain Eukaryota; kingdom Viridiplantae; phylum Streptophyta; class Magnoliopsida; order Fabales; family Fabaceae; genus Oxytropis; species Oxytropis ochrocephala. The sequence continues at coordinate 61,176,949 of CM037094.1, read as the reverse complement.
TGAAATCAACTACACTAGCAAGTTATGCTCTGCTCAACCAACGGATCAAAAACTCATTCTCGAGGGCTAATTCTCCACACACTCCACGCACGATGCATAATTAAATTTGATTCATTAAGGCTCAAAGTGAGTGTGTGATCTCTACATTAATTTTCCTCTAACTAGTTGAAACTACTTTAGCTTACGAAAGAATGGTTCCCCGAATGGTGTGATAAAACATCTTTCAAAACAAAGAATAGGCTAACATTTTCACATAAGAAATGGGGTTCATTTAAAGCATGACAAAGGGTCTTAATTGGGTGCTAGGGTAGGTTAGTGCACTAATTCTTGACTTCGCACACCTTAGCTGCAACCCCCTCATTCTTGAGCAACTCTCTTTTATTTGCTCCATTTTGGAGTTCTTTTTTTTTTTTTTTTTTACTTTAGAGTGCTCGGCATTTGTTTGAGGTATTACGAGGGAACCACAGAATACATGTGGATTTTCCACTTATTTGTATGAACACACTCTTTTTGGTATTTTTGGGAGTAGGCGCTACAAGCGTTTATGGGTGAGGCGTTGTAGCGTCGAACACATTCACAACACACCGGCGGGCGTTATAGCGTTCACGGGTGAGGCGTTACAACGTTGCACTCACACTACACACGCGCTTAACCATCCTATAGTCTTTGCACCCGCCTTGAAATGCGACTTGATTCACCCCCGAACTTAGCTTCTCTTACGCTATTCTAGGTTTTAATCTAGTTTTATTCTCACCATAGTTCGCGAAGACTAGCTTGGCTACAAAATATTCCCTAGCTAGCTAGATTCTTTCTTAAAAAGCGAGTTTGTGTAGGAAGCGACAATCAATTCTTTTCATCTAATCATGCATAGGCTACTCACACACATTTCACCATCTTTGTGAAAGAAATTGTTTTCATGCTTGTTAGAGTAAACGAGAAATTGCTTTTGCATTTGATTTCATATAAACGAAACTTAAAACATTGAGATTCCCCCACACTTAAAGTTGAGCGATGTCTCCTTTGCTCGAAGATAACAACATGATTTACTGTGTTTTTTTAACATTTATTTGGGGTCTCAAGCGAGCAGAAAACAAAAACTACTAAAATCACAACTAAAATTAAAACTAAGAATAGAAAACTACAACTACTATTAAAATTCATGGGGACTTACTTGTTTCTTTGCACGGACACAGGCCTTCAGCTGCATGCAGGTGGGAACTCTACTGACTTTCTCCTTTCTTCTTTTCCTTCTTCTCTTTCTTCACCTTCACTCCTCCTTGCTCGGTGGTGGTGGTTGTTGTTGTTTCATCAGATTCTTTCTCTTTTGAGCTTGCACCCGCACTTGCACCAGTGACAGAGAGGCTTGTGATCCTCTTTTGGCCTCCTCCCACATCTTCATTGCCAATTCGATGGGGTTGACATGCATTGGTTCGTTGGGGATCATCGGGCTTTTTCCACCTGCGGCTCTTTAGGCGTTGCCCGTCTCGATGATGATCCTCAATTCCGGCAAGCGTACCACAGGCTTGCTTCAGCGGGTGCTCTGCTAGTTTCTGAGTGGCCTCCTCCATTGCTTCTTTGTTTACCTTTTCAATAGCGACCGGGTTCATTGGTGATTTGCATTTACGCAAGTTTGGCTGCGGCCTCTTTTTGTGAGCGTTGTAGCGTGCGTGGCGGCGATCTTGACAATAGTAGGAAGGGTTTACTGCGAAACACTAGTAGCAACAAATCTTTGCACTAGTAGCGATGTGAAGTTTCCTGCGGCACCTTGATCTTTTCTCTTCCACGAGGAAGCTTTTGCCTTAATGATGTGGGGGCTACAACTTCCTCTTTATCTCCACTCCATTGAGCTCGTTTTGACTCAGCAGCTAGCTCTTGTCTCTTCTTTCTTCCAAAGGGATTGTATGTGAGTGCACTTTTCACTCGTGTTTTCTTGGGTGGGGAAATGGGTTGGGAATGCAGGTTGCTCCTGTGTTTGTTGGCTCGAGGCGTCGCCACGTCTGGTTCTTACTACTGCAGGGGTGATGGTTGCTTTTCAGGCTCTAGGTTGGGGTGGGGGTGGTGTGATTGGTTGGTCTTGGGCTTTGGATTGTGGGGTCTTGGGTGTGTTTTGGTCATGGGTGGAGGTTTCTTTTGGTGAAGGTGGTGGTTGTGTGGCTTGTGGGGATGGTGGTTTGGATTTTGTTTGGTGGCTCTTTGTTTGCTTGATTTCTTTGAGGATTCACTTTCAGTCCTCTCACTTGAACTCCCTTTCTCCTCAGGGCTCTCTTCTTCTTCCTCCTTACTGATTACTTCCATGCTCACTTTTCTTGATTCATCTGCATCAACATCAGAAATATCATCCAAATCATCAGAATTAAAATCCTCTTCACTACTTACGATATCTCTTGCTTATTATAGTTTCTATTATATAGTTCGAGACTCACCCTTTACATTGTTGTTTACCACGGTGTAGTCATGAGTGAAGGCATAGCTCCTTCACTTCCCAAATCGATGCTGCTGCATCGTCGTAGCACCTAGGGGAGGGGATAGTAGACTTAGTTGTTTATTTTGCTCACTGTTGAGCTTTGTATTTGATATACTTTGCATTGTTGAGGTTGCTGATTACTCTTGAGATGTAACCTTATTTTTCGCTGCGTGATATGAAACTGAACTGGCTGTTTGAGTAACTTTAAGAGACATGTGTAACATTCCATTGAATGCTTTGTCAATTCTAGAATTTAATTTTTATACTCTGATATTTGTTTAAATTGCCGGGTAGAAATGGGGTGTTACACCATGAAGAAGAATAACCAAATCAACAGATAAAAATTTAAATGTCTCAAGAATCAAAAAAAAAAATTATATCAAATCCAAAACCCATAACATGATCAAATCAACAGATAAAGAAAAACAATTTACATATCTTTGTCAGCATAAAAAAATTGATAAGAGTATGAAGAAAAATTCAGAACCAATAAGGCTTAAATATCATTTACACACTGCAAAATATCACCATAATCAGTTTACCCCATTATAAAATAAAAAGTTTTAAAATGCCCTTGCAAATATAAATTGTTTACGATTACTCCTACGGGGTAGCAGTAATAAGCGATTTATATTTTCTGCGAGAATAACATCAAGCGGTTTATCACCCATTATCACTTAACACTATCAATATAATCTAACAGTGAGGGGTAGCAGTAAGCGATTTATATTTGCAAGGGGCATTTTAAAGCTTTTTATTTCTGAGGGGGTAAATGGATTATGGTGATATTTGCGAGGGTAAATGATATTTAAGCGCAAAATGGTGCATGCTGGTCCACAGAAGAGAAGAAGCAGACATATCATCTAATAATACCTTTGGCTGCTGCTTGTCCTTCGTTGGAGGACGATGTTGCACTATTGAGCAGCATAGATCTGATAGATTAGAGAGAGTAAAAATGCCCCTCTAAGCCACTGCATGTCCGGCACAGATCTACCTTTGTTGCTCCATCGGACGACCGACATTGCTCTGTTGAGGTGGTTGTAGTCACAGGAGTGGGCATGCATGAAGCTGTGATAAGAGTGGGGAGATGAGAGTGAGAAATAAAACATTCATGAAGAAACTGAGAGAGTGAAGGTGGTGGGAGGTTGAGTGACGCCGTAGGAAAAAGAGTTTAGAGAGCGATCCAGATGTTTGAAGTAGCGAAGGAGGCGATGCATGTTGAGATCTGGCGAAGCAATGCAATGTCAGATCTGAGGAGCGATTAGTGCGACCTGATCCGCCGTATGGGATGATCTGAGCTGTATGAGATGAGTCCGACGAGGAGAGATGGTGAGGAAATGCGATGGGTTGTTAAACGAGATGAGGAAGTGGCAGTGGGAGATGAGGATAGTGGGAAGGCGGAGGATGTTGGAAAGCAGAGGACGATGCTTTTAGGTGATATGCACACAGGATGGGGAGATAAAAATCTTTACTCACGGTCTCTAGAAATCTAGAGAGGCTTATCAAAATTGAATGAATAATGGGCTTGTGTCCCTCGGTTTCCGTGAGGTAGAAGACTTTTAGTAACTTGTGAATTTTTTATTAAATTAAATTACTAAATTAAATGAGTATTCAATGAGTTTGACGTTTTTCAAAAATAAAATTCAGTGCTTAGATTTTGAAGTTCACATAGAGACTTACAGTAAAAAAATTATGTGTTTTAGTGCCGTATTTTTTCTTATGTGTTAATTAAAATTAAAAGTTAATTAATAAAATTAACTTTAATTTGAAACAAGTGAGATAATAATTTAAATAAAAAATACTATACTAACATTTATTCATTTTAATTAGAATCTTTAATATTTTTATAAGTAAATATTATTAGAGTGGGGAAGTTAGTTTCTAAGATTGAGCAGAAACTTAACTCTTGCAACTTCTTTATTTTCTTTAACTAGCCAACAAAACTACCTTTTTTGAGAGATTAATATTTTAGTTAATATATATCGCTCTCTTAATTTTTGGACAAGCTCTGCAATTGGGTGAGAGTCAACATTTGAGTCTTGGGAATGATGAGAGAGATTATTAAAGAGGAAATTAGGAGAGTGGGTTTGGGAAAAATAAAAATTGAAAATAGTTTTGAAAAAGTGAGATGAATGGCGAGTTTGAGAGAAATGAACTTGACAATCACAGATGATAAAATCAAGGGGATGATAAGCTTACAAATGCAATTGGAAAAAAGTGAAATTAAAAAATAATAAATTAGAAAGATGGGGTAATAGTGATTATACTTTTTTTTTGGTCAAAAAAAATAACAGATTTAATTTTTTTATTAATAAAATTTTTTAGGTGATGAGATGATGTTTCTGTCTAAAGTAGGAAAAACTTTTGGACTATTTAATATTTTATTAGTATGGAATAAAAAAGTTGATTTAAACATATACATTAAGACGTTGTACTTATAAGGAATTGTTTAAAAATTTAATTAACACTATGAGTGGGACTACGCTGAGTTGAACTTTACAAGGCGTCTGGCCTGTGTTGAAAGTGTGAAGCCTAAGCCTACCTTGTGTCATGTGGTAGACCCAACTTTTAGGTCTGACTTGGTCATTGTGAAAGTCAGATAAGGCCTGAAAGTATGTTTGAAAACCTACTTTACTATTTATTTTTCTACAAAAGCCTACAATCTTTAAGTGTTATATGATTTTCTAAATAGAATTTTCTATATGTATTTCTATTTTATTAGTGATTTTCATCCAACCCTCCAAGATACCTACATGTTTCACTTACTGATCATTTTGTCTTCTTTTACAGTCATGCAACCCACTACAAAAAACATTGGGTTTAGCGAGGGACTATTCAGTCGCTAACATGACCAATTCCGTCGCTAATTGCCATTAGCGAGGGAATTAGCGAGACGATTCGATCGCTAATATCCTCCTCGCTAATGGCAATTAGCGGCGGAATTTAATGTCGATCGCTAATTAGCGAGGACAATCCTACGCTAATCTTGTGACACGCTTCCCCAATCGACTACCGCGCTTCTCAATCGATCGGTTTTTATTTATTTATTATTATTATTAGTATTATTATTATTATTACTGTTGTTATTATTAGTATTATTATTATTATTGTTGTTATTATTATTATTATTATTATTATTATTATTATTAGTATTATTATTATTATTATAACCAATATATCTAGAGAGAGAGGAGTGAGAGTGGTGGTGGTGTGGTGGTGGTGGTGGTGGTGTGGTGGTGGTGGTGGTGGTGTCGTAGAGAGAGAAGGAGAATGAGAAGAGTAAGGGAGAAAGAGAGTGAGATCTATGTGGTGGTGGTGGTGGTGGTGGTAGTGGTGGTCGTGAGATCTATGTGGTGGTGGTGGTGGTGGTAGTGTGGTTGGTGGTGGTGGAAGAGAAGGAAAGAGAGTGGTGGTGGTGGTGGCCGGTGGTGGTGGTGTGGTGTGGTGGTTGAAGAGAAGAAAAGGCAAGAAGAGAGTGGAAGAGAAGAAGAGAGTAAATGAGAGAGAGTGGAGTGAAAAGAGAAGAAGAGAGTGGTGGTTGTGGTGGTTGGTGGTGGTGGTGGAAGAGAAGAGAATAAGAGAGTGGAGGAGAAGAAGAGAGTGGAGGAGAAGAAGAGAGAAGAAGAGAGAAGAGTGTAAATGAGAGAGAGAAGAGGTGGTTCGGATTATTATAAAAAAATATATTCTGATTAGCGAGGAATTAGCGAGGGTTTGTCCTCGCTAATCCTCGCGTTTCCCAACCAACTTTGCCATGGGTGAGAATCTGCAAAAATGTCGATCAATTAGCGAGGACTTGAAATTTACATCATTCTTGCCTAAAAAAGCGTGCTACTCGATCAAATCGGCGAGAACATCTCATTTAAAATCGCTAATTCCCTGCGCTAATGGTCACGTTAGCGATGGACTTACAATTAAAATCGCAAATGTCTGTTTTTTTGTGAGGACAAAATTTCCCTAAGCTAATTAAAGTCGCTAATCCTCGTTTTTTTGTAGTGACGCATTAATCGGCAACTAACTTAGTGGCCACTTTCTAATGTCATCTTTTTCATTATTGGATTGTAAATAGTTTTAATGAATAATTTCTGACTCACCTTTTTCTAATTTCACTACTTTAAAAATCAATTTATTTTTGTACTTATTCTCTTTATATTTTCTAGAACCATACTTTTTTATAATCTTTAAAAAATTATTATACTTTATTAATTATTATTCTTAATGATCCAAACCAAAAAATATACAATCCATTTTACTAAGTTGTGGTCGTATAAGAAAATCAAAGCTCTTCTTTTTTAGACTTTCTCCGGTAAGAATGACATGAGATGGAATATTATTTCAACCACTTCTTTCTAGCAAATTCTCTTGAATATAAAACTTTCACTTTCTAATTGTGTTGTCTTCTTTCCTTTATAATTAAGTTTTAATTTTTATATTTACATTTGATCAATATGAACTATGTTATTAATATTCTTTACACTTTTTCTTCTTATTATCTATGGATATTCAATTTCAATGTATTTTTTTAATTTTATAGTCTTCTTATTTAATTGATAGTCATATTGTAATTTTTATTCATGGGAACTTCAATCATATTTACAAAATAACCCCCATCATATTTTTAAAACTATCTTTGAATTCTTTTATTTTGTTAGTGGTTTTGATCCAATCCTGTATAATACACATATGCTTCACTTTCTAATTTTATTGTTTTCTTTGTAGTCATGCAACCATATTAATTGTTATGATATTCTCTAAGTTAAACAAACGAAAATGATGCTCTCTTCAATTATATTTCATTTCCAAATTTGTTAAAAAAGATTAAATATCATTATTTAGTAAATGTGAGCCCGTGCGGAGCACGATCATAGAACTAGTTGTTTTAAACCTCAGACCTATAATGAGCTTGAAGCAAGAGAAATTAAGATCCAACCTTGACATGTGGATGCAAATAGATATATGTGTTCTCTGTAATTAGGACTATATGTGCTCGGACTTTTTGGGGGAGAAATCAACTTCCGCGCTCGTGATTTCATCCTCTCTACCCCTTGGTTGGACGCTTGCTAGATCTTCGACATTGTATATATATATATATAGCTCTGATACCATTTAAGGCATCTTCACCACAACAATAAATTAGTTGTTCATATTAATAAATTAATAAAAGAATAGTAATAATACCTTTTGTGGATGCAATATCAGAGTGGTGGATGGTGCGTGGAAACTATCTTCAAAGCAATATGAAAAGAAAGGAAGTGGAGAAGTGGAGAAGGAAAGTGGAGGAATTGGAGAAGCAATTTACAAGAAAGAAAATATTATGCTTTCAAGTGGTGATTACAACTGAGGCATTGCATGCCTTATATAGGAAAATAAAGGCTCTCTATTTAAGTAGGTTAAAAACTATTATTACGTTTGGTAGCGCATGTGCTAAAAAGACAAAATATCATTATTAATCAAGATGTACAACTTTGGGCACAGTCGTCGACACATTGATAATGGTAAAGTTGAAAAAACAAAAATAAAAGCAAAAATAAAAGTAGTAGGAAATATTCCTTTTATCGTATATCTTGAATTTTTGGTCTATCATTCGAATCTTTTGATTCCTTTGAATTTTCAAATTATGTCGGCAATTATTGTTGTCCCTTTCACTTGTTGATTTGGTGAGTCATCCGCTTCTATCATTGCATCGCGAAATCTTACAGTATAGGTTACTTCTTCTTACACTTTGCGAGATTCTCGGCTGAGGCAATTGTAGGTGGAATCGGTGATCCTTGAGAACTCTTTGGTTCTCATAGACACATCATCACTTTTAACTTTAAAAGTTTTAAAAAATTGTTTTTCATATGATCTAGAGTTACGATCATGATCATTTCTTCCGTTTCATTTGGGAAAACTTTACAAAGTAATTCTTTAGATTTTCTAGAGACATTTCTTGAAATCTTAATTCTTTAGATGCAGATTGATCCTCATTTATGGTACATGCGCCCCAAAAATGATTAAATAAATAATTAGATAATTTAATTAAGTGATAATTTAATTAACCTTATTTAAAATAAATATAAGAAATTAATTCAATTAAGGAGTGAGGTGTAGGAAATAAGCTGGAAGTGTTATTAATTAAATAGGGAGGATGTGAGAAAATAATTAAGAGGTGCAATTAGGGCCCATTGGAGTTAAGTGGCCCAAACCCAATTAATAAAAACATTAGGGTCTTAGGAGAAACCCTCGTTAGAAACAAAAGATCAAAAATTAGAAAGTGAGAAGAGGAGGGGGAGGGAGTCGGCGGCTAGGGCTAGGAAAGGAGAAAGAATTTCGTGAAGCTCAAGGAGGAAGAAAGGAAGGCGTGGATTGTTGGGGTTTTGGAGGGGTCTTCTTGATTGTTGGTGTTATCTTCTTCAATTTTAACAAGGTATGGGGGCTCTCTAATCATAGTTAATAATATATAACTCTTGAAATCATAGGAATTAGGTGTTAGGAGTAATTATTTGATTAATTTTATGGTGTGTTGGAATGATTGAGTTGAGTAATTGAATTCCTACTTCCTGTTGCCATGTTTTTATCATTCTATTTTCTTTTAGTTACAAATACCGTGGTTTGACCCTGTATATTTGACATCCTTTTCATTTTATTTTATATGGACTGAACATGTAGGTAGATGCTCAAAATGATCTGGACTTTTCTGTTTCATTAATTATATGCTTTTGATGTCAGCCTATATGATGGAAAATCAAACAATGATGCATGTAGATCAAATACTGTGCATTTGAGATGCATAGTACTAATGTCTGTTTGTCTGCAATTTTTATTTGCGTGTAGTCATTTTGTCTTAATCTCCCTTTCTTGTATTTACCTAGGTTTGCGTTAATATATTTGGGAATGTGATTGCATCTAAAGCTTTCTGTCCCACCCTTAAATCTTATCTGCAACACTTAAGATTAAATGCAGATTGGTGTACGTGTTTGTGACTTCGTCTGCTATTACCAAGTATTTGTTTGTTTATATTTTAATTCATGTGATGAGTCTAAATATCAATTCTAAATGTAAGAAAGTGGGCATAAAGCACCTAGTGATCAAACTTGAGGTGACTAATTTGCAAATGTATATGGATTGGTGGAGTGAAAGTGGTTAAAAGTTGTAAGAAGCATAATTTCTTTCTGAGTACATCTCGTACTGAATTAGATTATTTTAAATGGTAGTAACAAGATGCTACATCCCTTAACCATTTTGAAATGGAGCGTACTGTTTGGCATCATACCCTTTTTAAACATTCTGACATATGCATAGTTTGTCTGCCATTTAGAATTGTATGAAAGAGGATTATTAAAATTCACTATCTTTTAGTCCTTTGGTGTGGAAATACTTATTGGTGTTCTTTTAGTCCCTGTAGGAGTATTAATTATGGTGTTATAAAGTAAATGGTGAGTATATTGGTGATGAGGGGTCTATGACTCTCCTTGGTGAACTTACATATAATTATTGGTGAGCACGTTATTGCTATATTTTGGTGTTTTGGTGTTTTTGGTGCATAGTCATGGCGTCGCATAATCATATGCATTTTGGTGAATAGGCTTCGGCCTCTAAATTATTTTGGTGTTTGGTGAATGCCCACAAGACAATTTTTGGTGATGGATCCACATGCATATGCCCAGTGGAGTTTTGGGTTGCATTGCATTCATTGCATACATGTTCTGGTGTGATTGCAAATGGTGTAACTGATTCTGGTGTGACTGTAGTTAGTGTAACTATAATTCTTGGTGTAACTATAATTCTTGGTGTAACTGTATTCTTGGTGTAACTATAATTCTTGGTGTAGCTGTATTAGTAGTGTATTTGAAGTGACTGTACCTTTGGTGTGCCTATTCTACTGTGTTTCCTGTTTTATTTATTATTATCTATGTATTGAGACTCACCTCTTTGCGTCGTGTTGCCTCGTATGTCGGCAGCACTGCGGTGTGATGTTGAAAGGTGACTAGAGATCATTCTTCTAGTATGGTCGAGTCAGCTCTGATACGTAACACCGGGGGATGTTTAGTTGTTATTTCTTTTATATTTGAACTAAGATGTTAAGTTATTATTTCCACTGCTGTAGTATTTTGTCCTCGGACATTGTTGGTGCTATGTATCCTAAGCTTTGGAGTTTTATTTTTAATTAATTAATTTGGAGTTTTGAAAGGTGTTTTGTTTAAATGTGGCACCCTCGTGTGGCTGCACTGAAAGTTTTTATGCACTCTGATTTCTCAAAATAATGCAAATAGTAGTTATGGTAGAAGGGGGTGTTACAATGGCTGTTTCAATTTTTTCTTCCATATGTTGGAGATCCTCTTTAGGCATCTTAGTCCACCATTTGTAGAAGAAATTTCTTCTAAGTATAGGGATATTGAATTTATCCTTAGCAATGGTAATTGTCCATCTCCAAATCCATGAGATTTGGAATTTAATACAATATAAACAAGGTCCTTGCCCTGTAATCATCCATGAAGCATTCTTCAGAATTAATGGGTTATAATTGCACCATGTTTCATATAAATTTAATATATTTTTTGGTAAAATTTCCAAAGAAGGACCAAATTTTATCCACGGTTATAAAACCAATTTGGTATAGGTTTTCGAATTTACGGATTAACAACTTTGAAAAACCAAGAATGCTTATTCTTGGGATTTTGATAATAAAAGCTAATGTAAAAGCTTTGATATAATCCCAATAATTGAAGTAAACATATTTACCTTGACAATTTTGATTGCTTTTTCTCCATTAGGATTTAATCCCCATTCTCTTGGTGATAATATCTTATTGATATGACATTTCTTTGAAGTTTATAAAACTTCACAGGTTATTATTTTGATAATGATGTGTGATTATTCTTGATTCGGTAACTAATAGAAATATTTCCAAATGTGGTATGGACTTGCCATAAAGTCGAGGATATCCTCTTGATTCAAGATATCTCGTTTTAAGCGACCACCCATCATTAGGAGTCAAATTGATAACTTCCTCTTGACATGCATTATGTGTTACATAGCGAGATTTTCATAATGTCTGTTTACCTCTTGAGAATGTTTCATTTGTAGCGCATCTTTATAAGTTGATGCCTTACTTGATGAAGAAGAAGGAATATCTTCTTTCTTGGGAGGTCACGAGCAATTCTTTGCAAATTTCTAGTCCTATGGTTTGTAGTCAATCCACATTAGAGGAGTGTTTGGTTCCTTATAAGGCAACAAATTGTTGCTTCTAAATACCACTGACCACGGCCACGACCTCTTCCCCATTGGGGTTGTCATTTCCACTGCAAAAATTCACGAGTCAAATAATCGGCAAGAGAATTATTTTCTCCTTTAATATATTGTATATCAAAATCAAATCACGATAATTGAGCTTGCCAACTAGCAAAAATTTGTTTTGATACAAGATTCTTGACATCTTTCTCAATGATTGATTTTGCGAACTACAATCAATTCTTAATAAAAAATTTTGATTTAATAAATCATCACGAAATTTTGATATGCATTTAATTATAGAAAGCATTTCTTTCTTAATAGTCGAATATTTAGATTGTGTAGGATTCCATTTCCCAGTAAATCTTACTAAAACTTCTTTATTATTATGCAGTATAACTTTGCTTTAAGATACCACCATATCCTATATTAGAAGCATCTGTTTCAACTATTTTGAAATACTTAGGATTTGCTAAGGCTAGGCAGGGTAAACACTTTACCTTACTTTTGATCTTTTGGACTGACTAGAGAATGTTTCTCTGTCCATGGTCTGAATTTTCTTTAACCTATTAAATAAAATGGGTTTGTATCTTGAGCTAAATTCTCATAATAGTCTGAAATATAATTTAGACTTCCTAAAAACCTTTGTAATTGTTTCTTTTGAAAATAATATCGGGAAATTTAAAGCAAATTCAATACTTCTACTTATAGGAATAATTGTTCCTTGGTCTATTTAAGTGACCCAAAAATCTAACTTTTGTTTGAAAAAGTTTCATTTTTGGAAGCGGATATAACTAAACCATTATGTTTAACCAAATTTTTAAATATTTTTAAATGTTTAAAATGTTGATCAATAGTTTTAGAAAATACTAAAACATACGTCAATATAGACAATCATAAAATCGAGAATAAGAACCCAAAATATCATTCATAATATTACGAAATTCGGAAGGAGCATTCTTTAATCCAAATGGAAGAACATTCCATTCAAAATGCCCAAAAGGCTGTAAAAGCGAGTTTGTATTTATCAGTTCATTAATCAGAATTTGCCAATAACGACTTCATATCAAATTTTGAAAAAATCAAGGTATCATTGAGCCTATCTAAAAGATCTTTCTTATTAGGAATTGGATATCTTATCCACTTCAAAACTTTATTAAGAGGTTTATAGTTAATAACTAATCTAGGAACACCTCTTTCTTGTTCAAACATTTTTATTAACATAAAAGGCTGTACAACTCAAGGAGATTTGGATTTTCTAATCAACCCTTTTTCTAAAGAGAATTAATCTCTTTTTACATAAATCAAGATATTCTTGATTCATACAAATTTAGTCTAGCTTTAGTAGGAATTTGACTTTCATTAAAGTCATCAATATAAGGTAAAACAACAACATGTTGTTTTCTATTCGAAAAAGCATTAGGTAGATCATTACATACCTCTGAGACAAATTGTTGTTCAATAATCTTAATTTGTCTCCTAGTTTCTTCTTTATTCAAATGATCATTAATATTAAATATATTAATTTCACTTTTGAGAAAACATTTTTGTTTTTCTTTGTTAAGAAGAATATCCCTAACCTCATTAAGCATCCTTGTATGAGGATCAGTAATGAATTTGAAAATAATTTCTTTATTATCAATAAAGGTAGTAATACCATTTTGATCAATATTTCTAATAGGCATAATCTTATGTAGAAAAGGAGTGCCTAAGATAATTCTATGAGTTAGATTTTTAACTAAAATAAAATGAGTTGGCAAACAAATATTTTGGTTGCAAATATAAGCATTTGAAAGTTTATAATTAACTTGTAATTTATCTCCTCCAGCTTGGGTAAGAGATTGAGTAGTTTTTGAAAAATATTTTGTAGGGATAATTCCCTCTTGAATACAATTAAGATCAACCCCACTATCTATGAGGGCTATCTCATTTTCTAAAATAAAATTTTTATTAACAACTAAAGTAATTCTCACAAACCATTTTTGTGAAGTTACTCTGTCTAATATAGACAAATAACTACTACTAGAATGAGTAGTCTCTTTTTGTTTATTAAGACTATCTATAGCAGATATCTTCGGTTGATTATGAATCTCTAAAGAAGATATTCTTTGGAATAATACATCATTATTCTTTTTATCACGAGCAATTTGATTTTAAGAGATTTATTTCTCTTATTAAATCGATTGTAAAAGCTGGTGTTTCTTTAATATTAGATTCTTTGAATCTAGATAAAACCTCACTCATTTGATAAGGAACCTCTATAATTACAGGACTTTCCTTTTTAATATATTCTCTCATAAGAGTGTCTATCATCTTTCTTTTCAAATTGCCATCAGTTATGGCTTCTAAAGCTTTTAAAGCTTCATCTGTTCTCTGTTAGAACATTTAATCCATTCATTTCAACAATGGATTTCCAATAATTTAATTCATTACCTTGACAATCATTATTGTTAGTGGAAGATGATCGGAAGAGGTATCATTGATACACTCTATGCATTCACTTGAAGGATCAAACTCTTGTTCTGATTCAGAACTAATTAATAAAGCTTTTTCTAATTGAACCCTTAATTGACCATCTTCAATCTCATTTAAGGCTTTTTCAGTCCAACATTGGTTGGCATAATGACCTATTTTGCCACACTTATGACATGTTATGTCAATTTTTAGCCTTTCTTTTTCCTTTTTTACGAAAAAACTTATCTTTTAGTTTTCTTTCTTGAAAATTTTTTCTTTTGAAATTCTTTTTCTAGAACTTTTGTAAAAAAATTTGTTTTATTATCAAAGGGTTTCTCCCTTTCTTATTTTGCCTCCCTTGCCTTCTTTAGGCTCTTTTCCTAAATCAAAGGCAAATTGTTCCTGAAATTCACCTAATTGGTGTTTTTACATTAACTTTTGATTTTCAATTGGTTTCTTAACTTTATGTCATTACATAAAGCTAAACCTTCATTAATCTGACAACTAATAATTTGGCCATATGTTAGATCAGCATAATTAATATTTATGCCATCATTCTTATTCCTTAAAGATTGTCTAACCTTTTGGAAAAGAGATAAGGAAGACCATCAACAAATTTTGCCTTCCAATGAATAGAATTGGGGTCCTTTAATTGAAAAACCACTGGATAAGAAAGTATCCTTATACCATCTAAAATGAGTTAAAGATGGACATCTTAAATTTTGTAAAAGAGAAGCTATTTTTTTCTCCTATGGGAACATTAGTTCCTACAAAATGTTTTAGTATGGATAAACAAAGGGTATAAACGCATCCTCTTCCCAGTTACTAACAATAGTATTATTAGAACTAGATTCTAGCTTAACTTCTTTCTTATGATCAAGAATTTCTTTTTACGAACCTCGGTAAGATAATGATCCACCAACCTCTTAATTGACCAACAAATCCGGTAGCTATGAAAGAAGCTATTGTGCTATCGAATTTCCATGTTGTTTACAAGCGATAGAATACATAATCATTCTATGTATCGTATCTATGATTTGCTTATCATTTAAGCCATCAATATTCCATTCATAAATGGCTTTACGAATAGGAATTACATTATGGTTAGTGTTCCTCATAAAGTAAATCTTGAGGTGAATGCCTCTTATAATAATATTTTCTATGGCCTTAGAAGTGTAAATAGGATTAATATTAACATCTGGTTAATATCTGGTTAGCAAACATGTTTGTCAATTCATCAATATTATTTATATCCTTACTAAAATCGAAGGACTCTCAGAGCTATCAAATACTCTCTTGAGATAAAACACTTAGAGATAAATTCTTTAATTGTTCTTGCAAAATATGAATAAATTCAAGTATTATCTTCCATTTTGAAACCTTTTATTGGTAAAAGAGGTTGTATTATAGGAGTCTCTGTAATCATAGGTGCTTTAGACTCATTAGTTTGTTCAAAAATCATTTTTGTTGAAAAATTTGTTTTCAAATAATTCCTTCAAAGAAGATAAATCTTTTTCAGAGAAATAAATTGATCTCTAAACAATTAAGAAAAGCATTTGTATAATTAGGTTTTATCAAAGAATTTAATTCTTTGATAGTGACTTGAGTTACATTCTACCTTATGTAAACTATTAAAAGCATTAGCTTCTACGTTTTGACCCAAATTTATAGGTTGTCTCGGAGGAAAAATACTACTAATTTTTCTCCTTTCATAGTTCCCAATTCTTTGAATTAAGAACTAAAATCTCATTATCAATATCATTTTTGATTTTATTAGTAAAATATTTAACAAACCATTTCACAAAAGGAATATAATCTGTTTCATAGTCATTTCCTCATAATAATCATCTTTAAACTTATTAAGTTCAAGAGGAGAGAATTTCTCAAAATACCATTCCCTAAATTGGGCATATTTATCTTGTTGGAACTCATTATTACTTGAGTTCTCTCATTCCAATACCGGGAGAGTAATCTAATATGTATCTCATTTATAAATGAAAACTCATTTACGATTGAGTAGGAGATTCCCTACTCTGAGAGGGTTTTGATATATACCATGTGGAATTTGATTCTCACTAATGCTAATATTTTCTCTTGTCTCTATTTCTTCTATTGGATGATAAGTAGAAGGTCTATGTAGTTCACTAGAATTGGTATAGAACTCACTAACGAGAATGCCTTGCGAGAAAGACTTCTTGGTATTTTAATAATCCTTTGAGGATTAAACTTTATTTCTATATCCCTTCATTAGTTTGGGTAATTTGATCTATCTCTCTATTTAAGATAGGTTATAGGTTCCACTTTGCTTGTGGTAACGACCATGACTCGGGAAAGTTAATTTCATTCCATTTAATTAACTTTTTTGGTCACTATATTAGAAGTTAATAAATTAGTTTGGACAAGAGTTGTTGTCACTGGAAAAGATATTTGCTTGACCTTTGGATTAAAGCGTATTCAAAACCTTATAATAATTGAAACCTTATAATATATATATATATATATATATATATATATATATATATATATATCATAACTATATTAATTCGAGTTTGACACGTCGTGACCACGTAGGACCAATGAAAAAATGACACACACATCTCAAAAGAAAATCGTGGCACACCCGTCATTTTATAATATTTGATTTACGAATAAATATGGCTTTAGATGATAATTCATTGAACCGGTTTCAAAATTTAAGCCTTTAAATGGATTGATTCATATGCTTTTAAATGCATTTAATCAAATGATTTTAACGAATTACATTATTTAAATCGTTCCTTGATTTTGAAACCGTATAAAATAATTATAATTTTGAAACCTTTAATTATAATGAATCCTATGAAGTTGAAAATAATTCAATTTTGAAACCGTTGAATTATTTAATTCACAGCCTCAATAAAATGATATGTATACATTATGGCCTTTAATTATAATGAATCCTGTTATACCCCAATTTTGTCAGTCTTCTTTTTGTTTTTTAGTTGTTTAATTTATTAATATATAGTCCAAAGGTGTAGGAAAAAAAAGCTAATTTAATTTTTATTCCAATTTCGGAGTGTCCAAAATGTCCAAATCTCTAAAATACAAAAAAAAACAATAATTAAAAATACAAAAAATATAAAAAAATGAAAATTAAATAAAAGGAGCAGCATCAGCAATCTCTAGGGCCTGTTCTTGTTCTCCAAGACTACTCAGCTAGCCCATGTTATCGAGACACAAAAGCCCCAGTCAAGCGGTCAAAACCAATTAAATGCTAACCCTAGGTTTTTAATATAAATAAGCAGTCGGTCCACAGTAAAAAGACGGAGAATCAAAGGCAGAAAACTACTGCTAAAATCACCCAAAAAATAGGATTAGAGTTTCACATCGAAACCCTAATCCACTAAACACGGTTCTGAAGTTTCTAAAATCTAGAGAAAGAAGCGGTCATCAACACAAAAACAGTAGATCAGAAACCTCCACAGTAGTTTGTTGCAGCCATAAACAACGGTGCCAGGTGACACGAACAAAAGTTGGAATTCAGGTTATTTTGTTGTTAATACCAAAATTTAAAAAATATGTAAATGTTTAACCTGTCATGCTTTATCTGGTTTAGATGATTGTATGTAGATATAGTAATTGTACATGTTTTATTTATTATGTTTAGTGATGTATATGGTGTGTGCGTGAGCAAGTGGACGTAAATAAAATCAGAGGTGGCTTAGGATAAACACAGTTAGCATCGGATTAGAAATTCATATTACGTTTCTTAATAAAATCAGGTTAATCATTCCCTTTTAGAAAGATATTCTGATCAAGATTTTCAAAGGTAAAAGGGATTAACATCAAGTAGTTTTTTTTTTTTTTAATTAGAAAGAAGCTTGAAATCGGTTTTTAGAGCAGATTGGCGTTGCTGCGTCGTCTTCTTTTAGGATGTAATGGTGCGAAACAATAAACCAGACAAAATCAAACAAATAATGAAGAAAAAGCGTAAAAGCAGAGAACTAAAACAAGGTTATTCGAGGCAAGATCGGTGGAAAGAGAAGATGAAAAATCTAAACAAAGATGATCTAAGTGAGCGTTAGCAGGAGATCCACACACTTCAGCTCTCGTGATCTCTCCTCCCCTCATGCATGAAACCACGCTTTCGTCCGCTTCCATAGAAGCCGTGAGCATCTCGTTGAGCTTTCCTCTCCCTCGCATGAAAACCGGCAAGGATTGCGCGGGAAATTCCTCTCTCACCAGTAGAGCAGTTTGCGCGCGGTGGAGAAGAAAGAAGGGATGAATCGGGTTTTTAGGTTTTCTTTTGGGTAGGGTTAGCTATTTATATCGAACACTATTTGCACCCCCTTACTTACGCCACGCACCTCCACCACTTAAGCCCGGTTTAGCGTCTTTGGGCCTCTCTATCTGGCCCCAGGCTTTCCTAATCACACCCCTATTAATTATACAACCCACTGCAACTAATAAAACCCCAATTTACTCGTTCACCCCTATTTCACTTTTTAATTCTTATCCAGCATAGCGTAAATAATTTTCTCATGAAATTAAATAAACTATTTATCTCTAAAAAATAAGCGGCTAAATCGGTTGTACAATCGGGTTAGTCATTATTTTTGAGCCAATAATTTGTCTGATTCGGTAACCTACAAACTTAACGAATACGAATAAATGTTTTTCTTGAAATTAAATAAGCGGCTAAGTCGGTTGTACAACGGGTTAGTCATTATTTTAGGGCCAATGGGTATGCTGATTCGGTAACCTACAAACTTAATAAATCTGAGTAAACTATTTTTCCCAAAAATAGGGGACTAAATCGGTTAACCTGGCAAGGTTAGTCGGCGTTCTAGAACTAATGAGTACATGCAGATTCGGGAGTTCTAGAATACCTATTCTAAAACCAACTCACCTCACACCAAGCCCGAGATTTCTTTCAAAAACTCCAAAGTTACTTTCAAAAAGTAGGGGACTAAGTCGGTTGTACAATCGGGTTAGTCGGCGTCTAGGAATCGATGGTACATGCAGATTCAAGAATCCTAGGACCCTGCACTAAAAACACCAACCCATAAACATTTTTGGGAAGAACTACGTAGCTTTGATTCCTCCATTGCATCAGGAGATGCGTAGGAGCAAGACTCAACTCTTGTCAAGCACTAAAAACAAAAATCTAAATAAATCATTTTCTCCACAAATAAAAGGGTAATAATTAGATAAATCTTAAATTAATTAGACAATAGGATGTCGTGGGGTGCTAATACCTTCCCCACACATGACTCAGAACCCTAACAACGCCTTATCTTAAAACTTAAAAGGGATTTTCGAATTTGCCCTTAAACTAAAATTTGGTGGCGGCTTCCTTAAGAACCTTTGAAGAATCCTTTCAGGATTTTTAGGTCGCTTCTGTGGCGACTTCACTTTGAGGACTTATTTATTTTTAGAGAGTCAAGACCTAGTCTAATTAATTTAGGATTAATTCAATTTTACCCTTCTATTTATTTATTTGCTTTTGCATAATTATATTATTTATTTGTGTAAACCTTAGGATAGAAGACGATATTTGTATATATGTTCGTTTGTCTGTTTGCTGACTTTTGGGTTGTTTTTAAATTGCTCCTACACACACTTCACAATTACATACGCACACACATGTGAAAGGTCCTCTACCGGACTCGAGCATAAACCTAAGTTAGAGCGAGATTGCGTAGTGATGGCTGCGGGGCGTGCGTCTCGTTGGGTGGTCACGAAAATCTCACCTAGAGTTTGATTCCTTTTGAGGATGCTATCCTCCTAATAAGCTTGCCTATTGTTGGGGTCGATGTTCTTGGCTGAGTCCTTGGCTCTAGGAACCATGTGTAGGATCCTTTAGAACCATCCTTGTGAGGTTCACTATAAAGAAACTTTAGACCCACTCCATAAGGTACCTTCCTAGGTTCACAAAAGGAGCTTAACACCCTTGCATTCAAGCGAACATTAATGCATCTGATTTTTTATCAAAAAGAAAAATTAATTAAAATCAAAAAGTCAAAAATCAAAAATATTCACTACTTTTTTAGAAAATATACCACATGCATACAGCGAATAAAAATCTCTTTATTGCATGCACTTTTATGACCGTCGAGAATTTAAATCTTTACCTTGGAGAGAAAGCGTGCGTACCTGTTGAAGTCAAAATTAAATTTTGTACTTTACTCTCCAATGAAAAGTTTATAATTCCCGACATAATGACGAATAAAATCATATATTATCATTTCATACACATGCATCACATTCGCATTTCACATACATTCATTCGTTCATTCGCATTCTCATTTCATGCGCATTCATTCATTGCATACTTACATCATGCATTATAAAAGCGAAAAATATAATTTTGAGAGAAAGATTGTGATGAGAGGTGATGCATTCTTGTGAGATAAATAATTCTTTTTGAAAAAGTTTAGCCATACTTCGTTGCAAGCTCAGGTGTTTCAAGTCACTCGATTTTTCAAATTTTTAGCTTGCTCACATTTTTAACCAAGCGTTGCACCTCTTCCATCCCATGATAAATGGCCAAAATGACCATCAAAAATTTCTATCATGTTTTAAATGTTATTTCTCTCTGAAGCATTTGTGTAGTGACTTGGGTAACATGTTTGTTTATCTTTGTTTGAGTCGATTAAGCGTCCTACCTTGCCATCATCCCTGTCAAAGTCTAATCCCACCCCGAGGCCACCCATAAAGTACATACTCCCCACATCTGTACATAGTTGGCGTTTACGGTTGGTTCCCCAAAGTGAAATAACACTTTATGCCCTCCATCTTTGGGGCAAATGTGTGATCTCTAAAATACCTTGTCAATGTTGTATTCCCTTGGTGCAAGTCCTTTACCAAAAAAAAAATATATATATATATAAAAATGTCAGTTAGGTTGAAAACTAAATAAGAAGCGGCTAAGCAAAAATTAGGGCATAAAAAAAGAAAATAAAGAAAAAGAGCAAATATATAAAAGTAAATGAATTATCGTCCTTAAGTTAATTTTTGAGAAAACTAGCAATCATGTTTTGAAATGAAGTTTGACCATCTTCCCTATCCTCAAAAAATCCTTTGCCACCCACCTTAAGCCAAAATCCAAAAACTTTCAATCACCTAGACAAGGATCAATTCCACATCAAAAATGGTGTATCATTTTTATCAAGTCACTTCATTTCGAAAGAAAGAAAAAGAAAAATCAAAATAAAAAAAAAAAGTGAAATAAAAAAAGGGTTTGAAAAACCACGAAAAAGCAAAAGTGGCACAATTATGGTGATACTTCTTACCATTAAATACATAAGAGATCCTTATGCGAAATAAACCCCCGAAACACTTCCATTGTCCTCAATATCCTATCCTTCATAAACCATTGGCCAAGTCACATCCTAAACAAGTCCATCCTACCATGAGACACATCAATTCTTTGTCTCGATAGGCCTCGAAACACTCCTTTGGGCACGACAACCATTTCCTTCATAAATCATCACCCATTAGCCAAGTTACTTCACCAAATCATTTGTCCCATCAATCCCCAAACACTACCTTGAGCCCAATTATCATTTCCTCATAAATCACTAAACCATCGTACATTCCGATCGATGACCGGTTGCTTTTGTTTCTCAAAGTTTTAATTTCGGGACAAGTAAGTTTATTTATTTATAATATGTTTGCTCAAAAAAATATATCTCAAAAAAAAAAAAAAAAAAACTCAAAAAAAAGAAAAATCAAAGGCTTGCACCACAAGATTCATTCAAATTCTGATTATACTAAGACAAGGTCTAGTGATCACCAAGTGTAGTTTTCTTCATAGCAAACTCAAGATTATTGTAGTCGAGAGTCATAACCAAAAGTTTATACTAGGATCGTCGCCTAGATCCTAAAGTGGGGCATCCACTTTGCGCCATCTATTCCATTTGAACTTGGGAAATTTATGCAGTGTCATACCACACCCGACTATTGCCATACAGACGAACTCCAAAACCCCATTACCTTAACTCAAGTCGCTTTCCACGGCCTCACCAAAACAACCGTCTGAATTCCGTTTAGCAAGTGGGGCAACCACATCACCCTTCACTCCACTACAAATGGGGACATTCACCATACACCCATCTCATCCCCTTGTTATATCCACATCAACAAAACCATATCGGGCAACTTCTCGACTCATTACCCTATATGTTGCTACTCTAGTTAGAGCGATCCACATCCTTACCATAAATGGGGCAACACCAAACTCTACGGGTTGAGACAATACCTATTCTTTGTCCACCTTTCATTCCAAAGCCAATGCATTCCCCATTCATCATTTTCTACACCTCTGGCTTGTTAGCACTAGGCGAGGGCAAGTTATTCACTCACGATCATCAAATCTAAATTGGGAAATCTCGGCTTGGAAAAACCTACCATTCATGACATTGGCGAAGACCGAGTCATTCATCCTTTCATCGCGTCACATTCGTCATTACCGCTTGAACCAAGTTAAGCGACTCGTTCATCTATGTTTGCACTTTACTATACATGTTTTCTTAACAATGCTTGAGAGAGATAGAACATAAGTTGATAATGTGATCTTTGAAAATCCACTTATCATGGGGCATCAAAATGGAAGAAAAAGTGAGCAAGTTAGCAAGTTCTTTTCACATCGATGTCTATAAATAACAACCTTGAGATTGCGAATTTTGAATCGAATCTAATCTTTCCAAAGAATGGATCAATATTCATCTCGCCTCTCGCATCAAAGCCTCGCATCATCTCATCATCACAAAAATGTTTCTACACCCATCAATCATTTCATATCATCACGCCATGCACCATAGCATTTGCATTCAAACATTTCATTTGCATCATATTAACATTCATACTTCATGCATCCATCGGATAAATACATAAAAAAGCAAAAAGCAAAAAAAAAAAAAAAAAAAAAAAAAAAAACAAAAGACAAAGGAATCACCTATTTCATCCACTACCCACCAAAAATCACTGTTGTTGCATGTGCATGTATTATTGGTGTCGCATGATGTATTGCTTAGATCGACTTCAAGTGTCGATACCCGTATTTTGTTCCTCTAAGATCAAAGCTCTAGCGTTGATCGTATCACATCCACGAGATCAGAGTGATCCCGGACCAGTGGTCGCCCGAGCCTTCTGGCTCGCCCGATGCCACTAAGTGGCCCAGTGCATGGCGTCGGTCGAGCGGCGGACCTTCGGACCCAGCGTGGTCGCCCGGACTAGTTGTGTCGGCCTAAGACCACGATGTCGTCCTTCATGGTCAACATATCGATTCTAGACACGATCTTGACCCATCATGGCGCTTTCAGTATAAAGGCCCCTTGAGGCCGTTTAATTAGTACAGTAGCTAGTTGCGCTCCTTGAGACCACAATGGTCCTTCAATTAAGGCTTAGCGACCTTCCGGACCTTAAGTGGTCCTCGAGCCTTATCGCTCCTTGGACCACAGTGGTCCTTGAGCCTTAGTGCTCCTTGGGTCCTTGTTGACCGCTTCATTCACTCTCGGTTAGCGCGGTGTATTAACCACTCCTCTTATCTCTCAAACCTCCCACTCCCCCTCAAAGCGGACAAAATTAGCGTCTATCTTATCTTTATTCCTATTTCTACTCGAAAGTTCTAGAGCTCGGCACTTTCTAGTAAAATATAAATAAAGAGAAGCATTATTATACCCCAATTTTGTCCGTCTTCTTTTTTTGTTTTAGTTGTTTAATTTATTAATATATAGTCCAAAGGTGTAGGAAAAAAAAGCTAATTTAATTTTTATTCCAATTTCGGAGTGTCCAAAATGTCCAAATCTCTAAAATACAAAAAAAAACAATAATTAAAAATACAAAAAATATAAAAAAATGAAAATTAAATAAAAGGAAGCGACATCGGCAATCTACAGGGCTGTTCTTGTTCTCCAAGACTACTCAGCTAGCCCATGTTATCAGAACCTGCAAAAGCCCAGTCAAAGCAGTCAAAACCAATTAAATGCTAACCCTAGGTTTTTAATATAAATAAGCAGTCGGTCCACAGTAAAAAGACGGAGAATCAAAGCGAAAAACTCTTTGCTAAAATCACCCAAAAAAATAGGATTAGAGTTTCACATGAAACCTAATCCACTAAACACGGTTCTGAAGTTTCTAAAATCTAGAGAAAGAAGCGGTCATCAACACAAAAGCGATGATCGAAACCTCCACGATGGTTTGTTGCGACCATAAACAAGCGGTGCGGGTGACCACACGAACAAAAGTTGGAATTCAGGTTATTTTGTTGTTAATACCAAAATTTAAAAAATATGTAAATGTTTAACCTGTCATGCTTTATCTGGTTTAGATGATTGTATGTAGATATAGTAATTGTACATGTTTTATTTATTATGTTTAGTGATGTATATGGTGTGTGCGTGAGCAAGTGGACGTAAATAAAATCAGAGGTGGCTTAGGATAAACACAGTTAGCATCGGATTAGAAATTCATATTACGTTTCTTAATAAAATCAGGTTAATCATTCCCTTTTAGAAAGATATTCTGATCAAGATTTTCAAAGGTAAAAGGGATTAACATCAAGTAGTTTTTTTTTTTTTTTTTTTTTTAATTAGAAAGAAGCTTGAAATCGGTTTTTAGAGCAGATTGGCGTTGCTGCGTCGTCTTCTTTTAGGATGTAATGGTGCAGAAACAATAAACCAGCAAAATCAAACAAATAATGAAGAAGAAAACGTAAAAACAGAGAACTAAAACAAGGTTATTCAGGCAAGATCAGTGGAAAGAGAAGATGAAAAATCTAAACAAAGATGATCTCGTGAGCGTTAGCAGGAGATCCACACTTCTAGCTCGTAGTCCTCTCCTCCCCCTCGCCATGAAACCACGCACAAATCCGCTTCCATAGAAGCCGCGAGCATCTCGTTGAGCTTTCCCTCTCCTCATGAAAACCCGGCAAGGATTGCGCGGAAATTCCTCTCTCACCGTAGAGCAATTTGTGGCGCGGTGAAGAAGAAGGGGATGAATCGGGTTTTTAGGTTTTCTTTTGGGTAGGGTTAGCTATTTATATCAGAACACTATTTGCACCCCTTACTTACGCACCTCCACCACTTAGCCCGGTTTAGCGTCTTTGGGCCTCTATCTTGGCCCAGGCTTTCCTAATCACACCCCACATTAATTATACAACCCTGCTGCAACTAATAAAACCCCAATTTACTCGTTCACCCCTATTTCACTTTTTAATTCTTATCCAGCATAAGCGTAAATAATTTTTCTCATGAAATTAAATAAACTATTTATCTCTAAAAATAAGCGGCTAAATCGGTTGTACAATCGGGTTAGTCATTATTTTTGGGCGATAATTTGTCTGATTCGGTAACCTACAAACTTAACGAATACGAATAAATGTTTTTCTTGAAATTAAATAAGCGGCTAAGTCGGTTGTACAACGGGTTAGTCATTATTTTAGGGCCAATGGGTATCTGATTCGGTAACCTACAAACTTAATAAATCTGAGTAAACTATTTTTCCCAAAAATAGGGGACTAAATCGGTTGTACTGGCCAGGGTTAGTCGGCGTTCTAGAACTAATGGTATGCAGTTCGGGAGTTCTAGAATACCTATTCTAAAACCAACTCACCTCACACACAAGCCAGATTTCTTTCAAAAACTCCAAAGTTACTTTCAAAAAGTAGGGGACTAAGTCGGTTGTACAATCGGGTTAGTCAGCGTCCTAGGAATCAGTGAGCTGTACAGTTCAAGGAATCCTAGGACCCCTGCACTAAAAAACACCAACCCATAAACATTTTCAGGAAGAACTACGTAGCTTTGATTCCTCCATTGCATCCGGAGGTACGTAGGAGCAAGACTCAACTCTTGTCAAGCACTAAAAACAAAAATCTAAATAAATCATTTTCTCCACAAATAAAAGGGTAATAATTAGATAAATCTTAAATTAATTAGACAATAGGATGTCGTGGGGTGCTAATACCTTCCCCACACATAACGACTCCCGAACCCTAACAACGCCTTATCTTAAAACTTAAAAGGGATTTTCCGAATTTGCCCTTAAACTAAAATTTGGTGGCGGCTTCCTTAAGAACCTTTCGAAGAATCCTTTCCCGGATTTTTCGGTCGCTACAAATCCTATGCATTTAAATTATTTATTCAACGGTTTCAAAATTGAAATCAACGGTTACTACATAAATTCCTTCCAGTATAAACAAGCCTTTTAATACTAATTATAACACAATAACCAAAACCCCAAAATATTGGATCTCAAAAAATACAATGTTTTCCTCGACTTCTGAGAGGATAGTACTACGAAAATAAATAAAATCCACATTCGGTAGCGTGCGATTATGAAGGTTATTGTTCGATGCCTCAAGTTAAATAAAATCCACATTCGACAACCAGAAAATACAATGTCTTCTACCTCGAGTTCATTGACAATATTGAATATGGCTGCGACCAAATTAGTCTTCTCGCTTGAATATTGCTATCGTATATTACTCTTGATCAACATTCATGAATTTATATCAAACGATTTCTCTAATCTAAAAGAGTTCTATTATTTATAGACATACATGTGACATTTCCAAAACTTTAACTCTCTGTCCTATCACGTATGTTACTTTTGATCAACAATCATGAAGTTCCAATCGATTCGATAACCTTGGCAAACAAAATGACAATGAAAAAATATATTTTTCATTACTTAAACTGTCAGTCCTATCTGTATGTTTCTCAAGATCAACAATCCTGAATTTACAAAGTTACTAGAACTATATCACCTATTTAACAAGCATTGCTATATACTTTTACAATTTATGAGTCTTACGTTACTGATGTTATTAATAATCAGCAAATATATTTATCAATAATATTCATGACTAAAGGGACTTTCATGATATAATACATATGTAACAAAAAATGCTATATAGCTCTACAATTGATGATGAGATAAGTTACTGGTGTTTTTAATAAATTCTGATATATTGATAAAAACATTAAATATGTAAAAAGGCAAAATCAGATAGGATTAACTCAATAATGTGGATTTTATTCTGATTAGGGGATTTCAAAACACCCTTTTAATGTTAATTATAACACAATAAACAAAATCCCCAAATTAGTGGATCCTAATGTCAGTCCTAACTTTTGGGTAAACTTTAAATCCGATTGAAAGTAGCAAACAAGTCATAATATTAGTTATATATATAAGTTCAATCTCCTTTTCAATAAAATTCACCAAACTCATACCTGATCAGCAAAAGGTACAAAGAAATAGAATTTGCTAAAAGACAATATGTCTTCCTCACGTGCGTTGTCAGTCGTTTCCACACCGTGCCAATATGACATCCCCACGCCAATGCGTGATTGCGTCCCACACAAGAACCCCGACTGTGGCAAATCTCTTTCTGAGCATGGAGAGTTGCGCTATCATTGTAAGAGTCTGAGGAAGTGGCCGTATACACTTCGGAGGTGGTAATAAACTGTCTCCATGGAGTGGTATTAGTCGACAAAGAGGTATATTATCAAAAAACTTATGTATTCAATCCATATGGAAACCGTTTTTAGGGGTTAGATTAATTTTTAACTTGACTCTCAACTAAGGACATATATCATTGAGGGCATTTTCACGTAAGTTGCTAATGATTTCTAAATTTTAAAAAATAGTACATGCCACAAAGTAGTCTATTGGAAGTATTACATTATTAATACTCATGATTCTATATGATATAGAAAATTAAAATCGTGTATTGTTTATTTAGGACCATGTTATTCATGGATCTAAACAAGTTGATTATTAGTCTTCACTTATCTTTGGTATTACGAAAACAAACATAAACACATTAAGCAGTTATTTTTAAGTAGGCACTTTGTCACAATTTTTACATATTTTTACCTACATTTTCTATGTTTTGAATAAAATCATAGTAACTAGAATGACTCACGTCCGTTTAGTACTTATAAGCTTGGTAATGATTTACTTCTGTCATGTAGTCGTTGTTTGTGAGGGCACAAAGATTGAAGCCCATATCGGCGGGCCTTACATATACAAGCACGGTGATCCGATGGGCCAGAAGGATCGTATCTGATGTTTGAACTTTGTCGTTTTTGTGAATCGGGAATATCGTGCCACGGCATGAGTATAAAGCTGAACCTAAAATATCATGCGAGGTAAGGCTGCTTGATCCAGAAGTCCGGTCATACATCACAGTTTCAACTGCTTGCCGGGAAGAGTGTTTCCAAAAGGATTTCAACGAGAATTACTTAGTTGGTTAGTAACAAATGTTGATGAGTTAAGTAGCAATTACTTATTTTATACTATATATAAAATTTACTGTTTGATATGTATGTTGTTTCCGGATGTTGCGGTGTGATACTAGGGGTTGAGTCGGGAAAGGGAGCTCAATACCACCGGTGGAAAAACCACAAAGCTCTCTTTTGGACACGGATAATCGAGGGTAATAAATATATATCTAAGTACATTGCCTTGCACATAATATTTTTGATGATAAATGCTAAACTTTTATAAAGCGCACCATTACTAATTTGGGAAATTATATCATGTATGGGTTGAACTCAATATTTTGTTGCGATTATCGATTGATGTGGCGTTGTGGGGAGAATATGCGTGAGCTAAAGACCTTCATCGCGGCGGTGTGCTTCAAATGTTATCGTTGTCATTTTGTTTGCCAAAGTTACATCGTGGCGAGTAAATCCATTCCCTATTGTTGTCACCAAATTAGTTACGTGATCGAGTTATAAGGATTAACGATATCTTTGAAACATCGTCGTCCACGATGTTCGTTAACAATTTGTATCTAACCATAGTGTTAACTTTGTTACATGTTTAGGTGGTATATCTATTCGATCGACAATCACGAACAACAAAGTTGCTCTTCAACCAGACATTCCGGAGGTGGTGCGTTGTGTGAAGCGATGAAGTATTTTCACGTTGATTTCAGCATTTTGTATTATTTGTCAAAGCGATCCGTGTCTTTATCTGTTTGATATACCACTGATGCGGCGCATATTCCACAGCGGCAATACCTGGCGCGATCCTTTGTAACACCTATGGCCAGTAACTCCAAGCGGGGTAGCGGTTACGCTCAACAAATCTTCCTCGTGAGGATCAAAAGCACACATTAGGTATTTGCGGGGCTTTAATTGAGGTTCATCGGTTTAGTTTATTTTTAAAATGTTTGAGTCGTAGCATTCTCATTAGCGTATGTGATGATTATGTTGTTTTTCTTAGTGTATTGGCATTGAAACATTTAAGGTTTAATTCTTCAATTAGCTCTAACACCCGGTGTTATAAAAGGTGAATGAGTTTGTCTCTGTTGCAAGATCAATGTGTGTTTGGACGGCGTCATTGGTGGTACTTGGCACATCATTTGTGGTTGAAAATGCTCAGTAGAGGATGGCGTGCTGACCTCTACTCTTTGTCACGGGTGCAACATACATGTCAATAGGGTGACTAGGAAGTATATTCTATTCCCACTTATATTTTTAATTGATCTTAACATATTTAACGATTGCTAATTACGATTGTTTTGAACTCTCATCCTTTCAAGGTTCTTTATTAAAGTGTTCTTGATTGTGAGGCGGAATCAATCAACTGCTTTGTCCTTTTGATACCACGGCCGCGCGTTACGATTGGCGCTCGGTAGGAGGTTTATCAATCATGGTTCGGGTAGTTCATTACAACATGTATTAGATTGTTTTGATGCATTTTGTTCAATATAAATATGGATTGGGTGTTGTTTTTGCTAATCACCCGGCCAGCGACTTACCTCACCATTGTGTCTCATCGGGACCTGCTGAGGGACTTCCTACCTTGATTTATTCTTGATGCGATTGGGAAAGAAAGCGCTGTTAGGATCGAGGCGAGCGAGAAGGAAGGCGGGAGGTTTCCACGTTAAATATCGTGTGAAGAATGTCTCGAGAGGACATCCGGCTAATTAACGACTACATAGCGAAGTGGGATTGGAGGTATGTTGGGTCGATGTCTAAAACATTTTGCATCTCATGGTCAGACATCTAGCTTGATGACATTTGTGATCAAGTAAAACTAATACTACACACTCATAAAATTTAGGTGAACCCGATAGAGAACAATCAGCGAGTCCTTTTGATTGAAGACACCCACAGAGTATTCCGTTATGGGGCGGAAGAGTCTTAGAAATTGTGTCGCGGTATTTATTTTTTCATCGAATGTTGATTTATGTTTGAATTAAGTAACATTGGTTAAATTAGTGGAATAAGTAAGAGCTCGGGGAATACTCTGAAAATAGTGTCTTTGTTCGGTGGTAAAATTTGTAAGGGTGTTAGACAACTTTCACTATTCTTTGTTGATCAATCACAAAGAATGGTTCTCACCTACTTTTTAGTGTAATTTGCAGAATTTAAATCCCGAGGTTTGATCGTCGGATTAGATTCCGTCTCGGTGGTTCTGGCTTCCAAGGTGGTAGACATCACGAGGACACAGATGACACTCCCCACCTAAAGGAAGTCCCCAGCGATGAGACATGCGTCATCCACGGCCCCATGAAGGCGTTAAGGTGGAGAAGTAGGGGTATGAGTTTGACGGGGCGGGAAATTGCGATTCACATTTGTTAGAAGTTTTAAATAATTGTGTTGATGAGGTGACATTCTAAATGACCGAATGTTAATGTTTTACAATTTTAGAGGCCATATTCATTAAAAATCTTGCTCCGTTTTCTATCGTTTACTTATGAACTCGTCGTTCGTTCAAATATTTGCGTCTATTTATTATTCCTGCGAGTTTTCGTTCCTGAAATAAACACTCAATTATAGTGTTCAACCAGAGATATAGAGGTCACGGCGGTTAATAAAAATACATATAACTGTTGTCAAGGTGCATAATTGATTATGATGGAGTCACTCTTATGTCAGGAACACCCCACATACAATGAAAAGAAAGCAATCGTGCAGCAAATAAAATTTTATTATAAGGATACAAAATGTATGATTTCAACTAATAAGCATGAATGTGTCAACAAAGAAAACGGAAGAGAAGGCAAGGTAGGTTTATCTCCGCTTCTCTAATGATCCAGAACAATATGGGAAAAAACACAATTTCATTTACTCGATACTATAATGCCATAGAATACTATAATGCCATAGAATAGTAAATGGGTTTGATGAATTTAGAATACTCAATAAGTCCTCACTCCTTTGTCACACTTCTGGATGAACAAAATTTCATTAAATTTATGTTTGTCAAGTTACATAATGTTTGGAAAAAGCGATTTTTAGTATATAAGCGTATCCTATACTTTGCACTCAATTCGGTTTAAATAATCTTGGATTGATATAGTTAATATTAGTATTATTCTTATTAATCGTAAATTAGCTAGACCCACTAAGGAAACATTGCTAACTCCTTATTTGTTTTCCAATCACTATAATTATTGCTATGGTTTCTTGAATAGCAATTTTAATAATACCAGAGCCCACAAATATTGAGTAATAATAGGGTCATTATTACGCATAAGCATTCAAATTCCAAATTCCCTCCAAAAAAGCGTAAGTTTGAACCTCATCAAACCTATTTTTGATTACCATTCGACTACGGCAAACACTTGCTCATCGTCTTCCTCATCAGCGTTGTTATACCCCAATTTTGTCAGTCTTCTTTTTCTCGCTTTAGTCGTTTATTTTTAGTAAGGCGTGTTTGGTCGCATGATTACGAGAATTATTAGTGTAGAGTCTCGGTTACTAATTTCAATCACTCCGTTCAACTAAATCGAAGCGCCGTTGTTTAAATTGGACGCATGCGCGAATGATCGATCTTCTCGCGCGTTCTTCAAATTAACGTCGTATTCGAGTTTAGTAAAATGCGTGGCGAGTCTACCTAAAGTCATTTTCTCAAAATTTGGTCTAAATTCGGACTAATGCGATTAGAGTTAAGCTGTGGGGTTTGTAGTTAACACGCCCATTTTTGGTTTAGTTTTAGCGTATTTGTCGAGTCTGGCCCGTCCTCGTCTTTGTATTTGGCATGACTCCTTTTTCTTATTATTTTATTCGTATTTTGTTTATTTAATTTATTTAAGCATATATCTGACCCAAAAATGCCAAAAAATTCTATTTAGTTTAATTTACAATTTAAGATCACTTAATAGTCCAAAAAGTCCAAAAATACAAAAAATGATAATATAAAAAATACAAAGAATATAAAAAACGAAAATTAAATAAATGAGCAGCATCAGTAATCTCTGGGGTCTGTTCTTGCTCTCCAAGACTACTCAGCAGGCCCACATTATCAGATCTGCAAAAGCCCCAACGACCATTAATCTTTGAAACCTAATTTCTACCTATAAATAGCGGCTAGCCTAGAGTCTAAAACACACAAAAAAGCGAAGCGCGAAAACTCTGCGAAAATCACCTAAAATAGGATTAGAGTTTCACATGAAACCTAATCCGCTAAACACGATTCTAAATTGCGGATCTAAAAAGGGTGGTAGCGGCGATGGCGGCTTTCGAGGAGAGTACTCTAGCGTTCTTTGCGATTCTGATTGAAGGTTTTATAAATGACATGGAGGAATTTTGTAATCTTTGGTGAAGCGAACTTCAAATGCTCAAGTCTTGTACTAGTTCTTTCGATTGTCCACAATAATTATCGGTGAACACATTGTTGTGGTCATAAGTGGTTGAATTCTTTCAGGCATGTTATCGTATATGTAAGATGTTTTGCGAGTATTGTTCCTTTATTTTAGATAACCCACGGTTATTACTTGCCTAAGATTGAGATCATTTTCGATTTTTTTTTTGAAAACCATATCTCGATCTTTGAAAATGTTTTCCTAAGTAAAAATAATTGTAGACATACATGCGGTTTCTTTCTTGAATGTATATGTGCTAATTCTCTTTATCCACGTGTCCCACCAAGTACAACAATTCGTTGTGGTAAATGCCTTGGCATTTCATCAATTCATGGGCCCATATATCAAATAGTGCGGTGATAATAATAATTGTTTTCATCAAATACCAAAACACACTTCATTGCAGCGCTCTTGGTTTCGGATCAAGAGGTTCGATATTACCGGCGTAGTCAAGAAGGAATAGGGGTTAGGTAGTTGAATAACTAGTTATCCCGGAGGAGGTTTTTCTTTCTTTGGCGCACATCCCGGTTGAGCTATTATTAGTTAGGGAGAGGATATAGAAGATCTGAAGCGTGTGTTGTATATGAGATCAAGAGGCATTCTTTTAGATGTTGTATCAGCTGTTATTCGATTGCCAATTCCTCTTGAAAACAACGGGCATTGAAGCAATCTCTCTCCTCTGCTGGGAGTGGGCTGCTGCGGCGGTGATGTGAGAAAGGGTTGGGGTTGTGTTTTTACGGTTTTGGCTTTTAGGGTTGGGCCTTATATAGTGTCTCCACTTTATTTATTTTATTTTTAATTATCGGACTCTTTGCTTGCACCCCACAATTTGATGCGCGCACCCTCCTCACTTAAGCCCGATTTATCTTTGGGCTCCCACATCTGAACCAGGCTTCCTAATCACACCCCTATTAATTATTATCTGACCCCTGCAACTAATAAAACCTCCTTTTACAAGTTTCACCCCCTTTTTCCATTTTATTTCTTTTCCAATATAAATACTTTTTTTCTCTCTCGACATTAAATAAGCGGCTAAGTCGGTTGTACAACCAGGTTAGTCATTATTTTAGGAGCCAATAATTTGTCTGATTCGGTAACCACGAAAAACTTAATAAATGCGAATAGACTATTTTTTTCCAAAAATAAGCGGCTAAGTCGGTTGTACAACCGGGTTAGTCATTATTCTAAGGCCAATGGTACATGCAGATTCGGTAACCAAAAACTTAATAAATACAAATAAACCACTTTTCCTAAAAATAGGGGACTAAGTCGGTTTGTACAACAGGGTTAGTCGGCGTTCTAGAACTAATGAGTACATGCAGTTCGGAGTTCTAGAATACTATTCTAAAACCAACTCACCTCACATCAAACAA
This sequence comes from Oxytropis ochrocephala, assembly GCA_020916435.1. Classification (NCBI taxonomy): domain Eukaryota; kingdom Viridiplantae; phylum Streptophyta; class Magnoliopsida; order Fabales; family Fabaceae; genus Oxytropis; species Oxytropis ochrocephala. Next base: position 61,142,862 of record CM037094.1, on the reverse strand, counting down.
ACTTCTTTCAAAAAACCTCAAAAATACTTTCAAAAAGTAGGGGACTAAGTCGGTTGTACAATCGGGTTAGTCGTCCTAGGAATCGATGGTATGCAGTTCAAGGAGTCCTAGGACCCTACACTAAAAAACACCAACCAACAAACCTTTTTGGGAAGAACTACGTAGCTTTGATTCCTCCATTGCATCCGAGATGCGTAGGAGCAAGAGTCCACTCTTGTCAAGCACTAAAAATTAAAAATTTAATTAAGTCTTTTTCACTATAAATAAAAAGGGTAAATATTAATAAACCATAAATAATTAGGCGAAGGATGTCGTAGGGTGCTAATACCTTCCCAACGCATAACGACTCCGAACCTTTAAACTTGCCTTATCCTAAAACTAAAAGGGATTTTCGAATTTGCCACTTAAACTAAAATTTGGTGGCGGCTTCCTTCGAACTTGAAGAATCCATTCCGGATTTTTAGATCGCTCTGGTGGCGACTTCACTTTGAGGACTTATCTTTTTAGAGAGTCAAAACCTAGTCTAATTATTTAGGATTAACTTAATTTTTACCCTTCCCTTTATTTATTTGTTTATTTATTATTATTATTCTTTGCATATTATATTTTTATGTTATATATAAACTCTAGGATAGAAGGCGATATTTGCATATCGTTTGTTTATGCCTTTGCGACTTTTGGGTTGTTTTTAAATTGCTCCTACACACACTTCACTACACACTTCACACACGTGAGAAAGGTCCTCTACCGGACTCGAGCATAAACCTAAGTTAGAAGCGAGATTGCGTAGTGATGGCGGCGGGGCGTCGTCTCATTGGGTGGTCACGAAAATCTCACCTAGAGTTTGATCCCTTTTGAGGATGCTATCCCTTCTAATAGCTTGCCTATTCTTTGGGTCGATGTTCTTGGTGAGTCCTTGGCTCTAGGGACCATGTGTAGGATTCTTTAGAACTATCCTGTGAGGTTCACTATAAAAGAAACCTTAGACCCACTCTGTAAGATGCATTTCTAGGGTCACAAAGGAGCTTTATACCCTCGCATTCAAACAAATATTTATGCATACCGTCTTCTATAAAAAAAAAAAAATAATCAAAAAAAGACAAAAATCATTTTTTACTACTCTTTTAGAAAATATACCACATGCATCTGACAAATAAACATCTCTTTGTTGCATGCACTTTTATGACCGTCGGGAATTAAAATCTTTACCTTGGAGAGAAGCGTGCCTTTGAAGTCGAAATTAAATTTTGTACTTTACTCTCCAATGAAAAGTTTATAATTCCCGACATGATAAATAAAATCATATGTTATCATTTCATGCACATACATTATCATTTCATTCACATTTCATACACATACATCACATTCGCATTTCACATACATTCATTTGCATTCTCATTTCATGCACATTCATTCATTTGCATACTTACATCATGCATTATAAAAGCGAAAAAACATAATTTTGAGAGAAAAATTGTGATAAATAATTCTTTTGAAAGAGTTTAGCCATACTTAGTTGCAAGCTCAAGGTGTTTCAAGTCACTCGGTTTCTCAAATTCTTAGCTTGCTCACATTTTAACCAAGCGTTGCATCTCTTCCATCCATGATAAATGGCCAAAATGCCCATAAAAAAATTCTATTATGTTTTAAATGTTAACTCTCTGCGAAGCATTTGTGTAGTGACTTGGGTAACATGCGTGTTCATTTTTATGCAGTCGATTTAGAGTCCTACCTTACCATCATCCCTGTCAAAGTCTAATCCCACCCGACCACCCATAAAGTACATACTCCCCACATCATGTACATAGTTGGCGTTTACGGTTGGTTCCTAAGTGAAATAACACTTTAGGCCCTCCATGCTTTGGGGCAAATGTGTGATCTCTAAAATACCTTGTCAATGTTGTATTCCCTTGGTGCAAATCCTTTACCAAAAAAATATAAAAATGCCCGTTAGGTTGAAAACTCGTAAGAAGCGGCCTAAGCAAAAATTAGGGCATAAAAAAAGAAAATAAAGAAAAAGAGCAAATATATAAAAGTAAATGAATTATGGTCCTTAAGTTAATTTTTGAGAAAACTAGCAATCATGTTTTGAAATGAAGTTTGACCATCTTCCCTATCCTCAAAAAAATCCTTTGCCACCCACCTTAAGCCAAAATCCAAAAAACTTTCAATCACCTAGACAAGGATCAATTCCACATAAAAAATGGTGTATCATTTTTATCAAGTCACTCATTTCGAAAGAAAGAAAAAGAAAAAAATCAAAATCAAAAAAAGTGAAATAAAAAAAAAAAGGTTCGAAAAACCACGAAAAAGCAAAAGTGGCACAATTATGAGCTGGTACTTCTTACCATTAAATGCATAAGAGATCCTCGTCTGAAATAAACCCCCAAACACTTCCCTTGTCCTCAATATCCTATCCTTCATAAACCCTTGGCCAAGTCACATCCCTAAACAAGTCCATCCTACCATCGGACACATCAATTCTTTTGTCTCGATAGGCCTCGAACACTCATTTGAGCACGACAACCATTTCCTTCATAAATCATCACCCATTAGCCAAGTTACTTCACCAAATCATTTGTCCCGTCAATCATCAAACACTTCATTGAGCCTAATAACACCTTATTTCACAAACCATTAACCATTAGCCAAATCATACCGCTCAAAAAAATCATTAGTCCCATCAATCCCCAAACACTACCTTGAGCCCCAATTATCATTTCCTCGTAAATCAACTAAACCATCGGCCACATTCCGATCAATGACCAGGTGCTTTTGTTTTCTCAAAGTTTTAATCTTAGGACAAATAAGTTTATTTATTTACAATATGTTTGCTCAAAAAAATATATCTCAAAAAAAAATCAAAGGCTTGCACCACAAGATTCATTCAAATTCTGATTATACTAAGACAAGGTTTAGTGATCACCAAGTGGTGTTGTCATCATAGCGAAAACTCAAGACTATCATAGTGCAGGAATCATTTATAGAGAACCAAAAGTTTATACTAGGATCGTCATCCTAGAGTGGGGCATCCGTTTACCATCTATTCCATTTGAACTTGGGAAATTTTCCGATATCCATCCCATGCCACCCCAGAGTCTATCTGACGCATTTAACCATTCCAACAACCCATAACCTTAACTCCGTCACTAACCATTGAAATACCATTCCAAGTGGGGTAATCACAGCGCTCTTCACTCCACCTTCAAATGGGAAATTCACCTGCACCCATCTCGTCCCCTTGCCATATTCACGACCAAAAAAAAGCATCACAGGCGGTTTCTCGACTCACTATCCTAAATGTTTCTACTCTAGTCGGGGCAATATTGTCCTTACCATAATTAGGGAAACATCAAACTCTATGGGTTGAGACAACATCTCTAACTCATCATCTTCTACACCCCAGCTTGTCACCACTAGGCGAGGGCGGATACTCACCGCCATCAAATCTAAATTGGGGCGATCCTGCATTCCTTGGCTTGGAAAAACTTACCTTTCATGACATTGACAAAGTCCATTCGATCATTCACCCTTCATGTGCCACAGATGTCCACACCCTAGGTCTTTAGAACCCCAGAGTTAAGCGACTCATTCATCTATATTACGCCTTTACTATACATCTTCACAAAACAATGCTTTAGAGAAAAAAACAAGTTGGACATATGATGTTGGAAATCCACTTATTTAGCTTTGTGGACCAAAACTTCGGTCATCATGGGGCATCAAAATGGAAGAAAAAGTGAAGCGAGCTTGCAAATACTTTTTCACATCGGTGTCTGTAAATAACAACCTTGAGATTGCGAAGTTTGAATCAAATCTAATCTTTCCAAAGAATTATCAATATTCATCTCGCCTCTCGCATCCAAAGTCTCACATCTCAATCATCACAAAAAAATGTTTACGCACTCAATCAGTCATTTCATATCATCACACCATGCACCATAGCATTTGCATTCAAACATTTCATTTGCATCATATTAACATTCATACTTCATGCATCCATCGGATAAATAAATAAAAAAGCAAAAAACAAAAAAAAAAAAAAAAAAAAAAAGAAAGGAATCACCTATTTCATCCATCACCCCACCAAAAATCACACATTGCATGTGCATGTATTATTGGCGTTGTATGTCCATTACATGATGTATTATACGAATCGACTTCAAGTGTATTTTGTTCCTCTAAGATCAAAGCTCTAGCGTTGATCGTATCCGCAACCGACGAATCACCGAGTGATCCCGGACCAGTGGTCGCCCGAGCACTACGCTCCTTCGATGCCTAAGTGGCCCAGTGCATGGCGTCGGTCGAGCCGGCGGACCTTCCAGAACCGCGTGGTCGCCCGGACTAGTTGTGTCGGCCTAAGACACGGTGTCGTCCTTCATGGTCAACATATCGATTCTAGACACGATCTTGACCCATCATGGCGCTTCGAGTATAAAGGCCCCTCGGGCCGTTTAGTTAGTACAGTAGCTAATTGTGCTCCTTGAGACCACGATGGTCCTTCAATTAAGGCCTAAGCGACCTTTCGGACCTTAAGTGGTCCTTGAGCCTTATCGCTCCTTGGACCTAAGTGGTCCTTGAGCCTTAGTGCTCCTTGAGTCCTTATCGACCGCTTCATTCAAATCTCGATTAATGCGCCAAGTATCAACCACTCCTTCTTATCTCTCAAACTTTCCACTTCCCCTTAAACGGACAAAATTAGCGTCTATCTTATCTTTATTCCTATTTCTACTACGAAAGTTCTAGAGCTCAACACTTTCTAGTAAAATATTAATAAAGAGAGCGGTATTATACCCCAATTTTGTCAGTCTTCTTTTTCTCGCTTTAGTCGTTTATTTTTAGTAAGAGGCGTGTTTGGTCGCATGATTACGAGAATTATTAGTGTAGAGTCTCGGTTACTAATTTCAATCACTCCGTTCAACTAAATCGAAGCGCCGTTGTTTAAATTGAGCGCATACGCGAATGATCGATCTTCTCGCGCGTTCTTCAAATTAACGTCCGTATTCGAGTTTAGTCAAATGCGTGGCGAGTCTACCTAAAGTCATTTTCTCAAAATTTGGTCTAAATTCGGACTAATGCGATTAGGAGTTAAGCTGTGGGGTTTGTAGTTAACACGCCCATTTTTGTTTAGTTTTAGCGTATTTGTCGAGTGCGGCGAGTCCTCGTCTTTGTATTTGGCATGACTCCTTTTTCTTATTATTTTATTAGTATTTTGTTTATTTAATTTATTTAAGCATATATCTGACCCAAAAATGCCAAAAATTCTATTTAGTTTAATTTACAATTTAAGATCACTTAATAGTCCAAAAAGTCCAAAAATACAAAAAATGATAATATAAAAATACAAAGAATATAAAAAGCGAAAATTAAATAAATGGCGACATCGGTAATCTCAGGAGTGCATTCTTGCTCTCTCGAACTACTCAGTGAGCCCACATTATCGGATCTGCAAAAGCCAAAAACAGACCATTAATCTGAAACCTAATTTCTACCTATAAATAGCGGCTAGCCTAGAGTCTAAAACACACAAAAAGCGAAGAAGCGAAAACTCTACTGCGAAAATCACCTAAAATAGGATTAGAGTTTCACATCGAAACCTAATCCGCTAAACACGATTCTAAATTGCGGATCTAAAAAGGGTGGTAGCGCGATGGCGGCTCGAGAGAGTACTCTAAGCGTTCTTTGCGATTCTGATTGAAGGTTTTATAAATGACATGGAGGAATTTTGTAATCTTTGGTGAAGAGCGAACTTCAAATGCTCAAGGTCTTTGTACTAGTTCTTTCGATTTGTCCACAATAATTATCGGTGAACACATTGTTGTGGTCATAAGTGGTTGAATTCTTTCCGGCATGTTATCGTATATGTAAGATGTTTTGCCAGTATTGTTCCTTTATTTTAGATAACCCACGGTTATTACTTGCCTAAGATTGAGATCATTTTCAGTTTTTTTTTCTTTGAAAACCATATCTCAGTGCTGAAAATGTTTTTCCTAAGTAAAAATAATTGTAGACATACATGCAGTTTCTTTCTTGAATGTATATGTGCTAATTCTCTTTATCCACGTGTCCCACCAAGTACAACAATTCGTTGTGGTAAAAATGCAGCTTGGCATTTCATCAATTCATGGGCCCATATATCAAATAGTACAGTGATAATAATAATTGTTTTCATCAAATACCAAAACACACTTCATTGCAACGCTACTGGTTTCCAGATCAAGAGGTTCCAGTATTACCAGCGTAGTCAAGAAGGAATAGGGGTTAGGTAGTTGAATAACTAGTTATCCCAGCGGAGGTTTTTTTCTTTCTTTGACGCACATCCCAGTTGAGCTATTATTAGTTAGGGGAGGGGACATAGAAGATCTGAGCGTGTGTTGTATATGAGATCAAGAGGCATTCTTTTAGATGTTGTATCGAGCTGTTATTCGATTGCCAATTCCTCTTGAAAACAACGGGCATTGAAGCAATCTCTCTCCTGCTTTGGGAGTAGGCTGCGGCATTGATGTGAGAAAAGGGTTGGGGTTGTGTTTTTACGGTTTTGGCTTTTAGGGTTGGGCCTTATATAGTGTCTCCACTTTATTTATTTTATTTTTAATTATCGGACTCTTTGCTTGCACCCCACAATTTGATCGCGCACCCTCCTCACTTAAGCCCGATTTATCATCTTGGGCTCCACATCTGGCCCGGGCTTCCTAATCACACCCCTATTAATTATCATTTGCAACTAATAAAACCTCCTTTTACAAGTTTCACCCCCTTTTCCATTTTATTTCTTTTCCAATATAAATACTTTTTTTCTCTCGACATTAAATAAGCGGCTAAGTCGGTTGTACAACCAAGGTTAGTCATTATTTTAGGGCCAATGAATTTTATCTGATTCATTAACCACGAAAACTTAATAAATGCGAATAGACTATTTTTTTCCAAAAATAAGCGGCTAAGTCGGTTGTACAACCAGGTTAGTCATTATTCTAAGGCCAATGAGTACATGCTGATTCGGTAACCACAAAACTTAATAAATACAAATAAACCACTTTTCCTAAAAATAGGGGACTAAGTCGGTTGTACAACCAGGGTTAGTCGGCGTTCTAGAACTAATGAGTATGCAGATTCGGGAGTTCTAGAATACCTATTCTAAAACCAACTCACCTCACATCAAACAAACTTCTTTCAAAAAACCTCAAAAATACTTTCAAAAAGTAGGGGACTAAGTCGGTTGTACAATCGGGTTAGTCGTCGTCTAGGAATCGATGGTACATGCAGTTCAAGAGTCCTAGGACCCTACACTAAAAAAACACCAACCAACAAACCTTTTTCGGGAAGAACTACGTAGCTTTGATTACTCCATTGCATCCGGAGAATGCGTAGGAGCAAGAGTCCACTCTTGTCAAGCACTAAAAATTAAAAATTTAATTAAGTCTTTTTCACTATAAATAAAAAGGGTAAATATTAATAAACCATAAATAATTAGGCGAAGGATGTCGTAGGGTGCTAATACCTTCCCCACGCATAACGACTCGAACCTTTAAACTTGCCTTATCCTAAAACTAAAGGGATTTTCGAATTTGCCCTTAAACTAAAATTTGGTGGCGGCTTCCTTCGAACTTGAAGAATCCATTCCGGATTTTTCTGGTCGCTACAAACGTTATTAGAACAACACTGGATCAAGTATTTGAAGGGTAATTTTTGATTTTTTTTATGGTTCTATATTATGTGATTATTTTATTTTCATCACAGTATTGCTATTAGTGTGTGTTTTATAGAGGTTGCTATTCATGACCTCATCAACGTTATTAGAACAACAACTTTGGATCAAGTATTTGAAGGGTAATAACGTTATTCATCGTCTTCCTCATCAACGTTATTAGAACAACACTGGAACAACACTGATTTTTGAGGTTCCTCATCAACACTTGGCTGCATTTTTTGATTGTGTTTTTGTTTGTTTGAGGTTCCTCATCAACGTTATTACCCTTACAACAACTGGATCAAGTATTTGAAGGGTAATTTTTGATTTTGTTTATGGTTCTATATTATGTGATTATTTTATTTTCATCAATGAATTGCTATTAGTGTGTTTTTTTGAGGTTGCTATTCATGATATAGAATACCTTATTGTTTAGTTGACTAACCTTTGTCTCCTCCTGTTATCGCATTCAGTCAATACAGTCCCTTTGTCAGTCACACTCCATGAGTTCTAAATCTGACAAATTCCAAGCCACTGCACCAAGAAAAATACAAAATTCGCCGGACTCAGCAAATAACAAAAGACAGATTACAGGTAAGACACGTGCGATTCATCTACCCATAGACTAATGCATTCATCAATCGCCAATAATATATAATTACTTTCCCTAATTTGTGTCAAAATACAAGCGAGAAAATGTTGGATCGCGACCAACACTTTCACCACTAACTGCAACATCCGATCATCATAGTAGTGCAACGCCCTACGATCTCCGGTAATATTTAGAAATCCTACACAAGTATGGCACGTATGCACAATACGAGTTCTATAAAAATAGGTGTACTACTGTATACAGTTGTGCATGATGAATTTGATTACCATATATTGATTCAAAGAGAAAAAAAGAATATTTCAGATACTAGGATTTTTTTACAACTTGAGTATAACATTTGTGCCATTTTTATCATCGGAGTGCAACTAATAGCCGTCCACGCGGACGACCCAAGAAAAACAGAGCGAATAATCGTCGGTATAGAATTTACTATATTTTCAATAACGTGGAAGCTTCCATCCTTTTCATTACGCACAAAATTCTAAATTTAAAGAGGAGCAAGTATTGATTTGGATGCCATCTAATTTCGTTTGAATCGAGTTCGACCCCAATTTACTTTACGGATCCGAGATGTTGTGACCCGGTCAAAGATCCAAGAAGCTGCTGCTGCAGAAAGCTGCGAGTCCCACCCATGTAGGAGCCAGTATTCCTATGTCATTCACAAATGACGGTAATATACTAATCTAAATTGCTCTGCCAATATATGTTAACGATACTAAATGGAATGCTTTAAATTTAGTCGGGGACACTAACATACCTTGATTCATTGATGACTAATGCCCCCTATCTTACAGGTCTTACAACTGGTAGTAATAGCCTCCCCATGGACCATCTAGTAGTTGGGCAAGGTACAACCTTTGCAACACGAGGCTACTTTGTGTAGCACCATTTCTCTGCGGTAGTAGCAACTTTATGATTACAAACTATATCCTCAAATTTAGTAAAAAGATTTGCTACAAATCAACTAAATATCTATAACTATTTCTCAATGTAAATTCAGAGCTTATGTATTTAAAAAGTCCTATGAATCGAGCATCAAGCATCACCAACTCATTAAGGGAGCTCCATTTTAAAAAGAAAATTCCCAATGCATAAAATTCCCATGTGTTTGTTTATAAATCTGCTTTTGTTTTTAATAAATTTTGGCATGTAAAAAGTAAAAAACAAAATTAGCAAGGATAAGGAGTTTATTTATTCTTAGCAACTTTTAGATGGGTTGAAAGAATAAACTTTAATTATGAATGTTGATGAGGACGATTATGAAGTGTAAGTACATCCGCAATGATAGAGACAAAAGAATACTTTTTAGATGATCATCATTGTTGTGTGCCTCACGACATCATCCGTACTAATGTTTTTTCTGTGTGTTTTAACAGATCCCACCGCCCGGTCCGAAACCTCTGCCTCACTGCATAGACATGACAATCTTTGTGGACCCAACACCAGCATACCTCTTTGCTTTGAGATACACAACAAGTATGTTTTTATGTTTGCCTAAATTCATTTTCCCATTACATTGTAAGGACTTATAAAGCGAACTAACACATTTCTGGTCCTCTAATGTTCTGACAGACCGCGAAGAGGCGGTCGGTCGGCCGAGAAGACCCCTTTGGTGGATCTTGTCTCATTTCCCCTAGATCTACATCAAATATACCATGCAACAAAGAAATAGCCGTGAGTAGTAGAATGGCGGACCATTTGCAAGCAAATGATATCTCAAATTCCACAATGCATATAGAAGACAATTTGGGAATACGTATCATTTGTTATAAGGACTATATATTACATCCAAAATGGGTTACACATATATATTAGATTTGTAAATGAGGATAGCGAGCATGACAAATGACTAACAATATTTTTCGTAGGTCCTCTCGAGACCAACGGATGGTCAATAGCAAAGAAGGACACTCACATAGCAATAATGGGTTGGAGACTCCGGGTGCATCAAAGACATCAATCATCTGTACCATCAAGTATGATACATCTTAGATAGTACCCAATTTGGGATATGCACTTTTAGTTACCCGACATGTGCACGCTATTGGTATGTAGCGATAATATTAAGCCACGTTATTTTATATCTACATTAGGATTTTATCGAGCATGTCGCATTCGGATATAACACACCAAGAGGTCCCGACAACTACAAGTGATCGAACAATGCCCCGTGGTGCCCAATGTTCAATTTTACCAATAATGAGACTAGATTTTGTGGCGACCCACAAACTACTTGATTAACACGGCGAATTATCAATCGGGTATTATGTCTTCCTTTGATCTTTCGGTTGTGTGTGGAAGCGATGTTTTTTACGCATGATGGATAAGTGGCCGTCTAAGCGTGACACTTTATCCTTTCATTTATTACATTTTTTGGCGATGGATCGCATGAACCTACTCACCATTCACCTCTTTTATGCCAAATATGAGACTCAAGGTATTTTCATATATGTACTTTAAGTGTATATATCAATTGTAATATATATATATATGTATATGTATATATATAATACAAAGTGATTATATATATATATATATATATATATATATATATATATATATATATATATATATATATATGGTAATAGACACACACACACACATTAGAGATAAAAAGCTTTTATTTCAAGTGTCTCAAGTAACTAACAATGGAGGCACATTTATTTGAAAATCACGGCTTTACTCGACTTTGGGCTTCCAACTCATCAATGTCGGCATTGTTATGCGTTATTTTGGTTCGAAGAAAGTGTGTAAAAGTCAAACCGCTCACCAAATCGGATTTGACATGTGTTGCTTGAAAGGGGCAAGTCTGACTACCGTTGCTTCAAGAGCCACCACCGTTGTTGTTGAACCTTATTCAAGGTGTAGATCCAAGAAGCAAAAGCGGGCGTGACAACATTCGAGCATATAACGGCATGTTTGCGTTCACCTCGATGGGTGGCAAAGTTGTTCGACAACCAATGATGGAGGTAGTCCACCACAATTCATATTAAATGGTCAAAACTACCATCGCATAGGTAGTCTGCTGCCCACCGAAGGCACTAACCCAAAATATGCACAGCTATACATTTGGGACACTAGAAACGAGGTCGAAAATAGAATGAGCCATTTCAGGTGAGAACAATATAAGTATACCGATGTTGCGATTAGTCACGGATACTTCATCAACAACTTAATCGAAATTCATCATCACCATAATTTAATAATTTATCAATGACATTTGTCTAAAATCTGATGTCACTGTAAATCAAATCAATCCAACTCAATTCATTTGATGATCTTATTTTTTGGTGTTACTATGTACTAACTTTGTCCCAATTTTTTACAGGTCTAACAGCAAAAGCAATGTCCTCGACGAAACATTAGTATGTGACCTTAAACAAATGGTTGACCAGTATAATGTAATTGCAAAGAAGTACAGAGAAGTGCGTGATGTACAAGAACAAAATCCCACAGAGAGAATCAGCTTAAGATTGATTAGGGACAGGTCTAGCGATCCTCGGACCCACAACACACCCCACGTGTGATGAAGTTGCGGCTCTAATCATTGGGGATGATCTTGACATTGAGAGAGGAAGGGATATAATAGTCAAACACATGTCGGTGATCTAGAAAGGGTTTATGAAACACATCTTGCATTGCTCCGTTCTGCGAGTACCCATTAATATTTGCCCGCGGTGAAGATGGATTCGGAGAAAATACCCCACTTCGGCAAGTGTCTTGGTACACTAGGTCCGAGCCAAGAGGAATCTTGTCACATTAAGAGAATTTATTGCTTTGAGTCCAAGAAAGGCAAGTTGAGTTTGGTCAAATAGTTTATGCACAGGTTGTTCCAGCAGATTTTGGTTGGTATTGTTATACTATGGTTGAGTCCACGAGGCTGAAATTCATTCGGAACAACCAACAACTCATACGGTCGGAAATTTTATGCAGTCTACAAGATCTTTATTACGAGAGGGAATTTGATGCATCGGCAATTGGGCGACGTGTCATTTTGCCACCATCTTTCACCGGTGGCGCTAGGTACATGTTTAATAATTGTCGAGGATGCTATGGCTATCTCGTAAGAGGTTCGGATATCGGACCTTTTCATAACAATCACCGTAACTCCAATTGGCGGAAATCGTTGATTTTGTCGGGCCACGTGGGTTAGGCCGCTTAGATAGACCGGATATTGTATCACGTGTGTTTAAGATGAAGTTGGACCAACTCATCACCGATTTAAAAAAGACCGGATGTTTGGGAAGGTTGATGCGAGTATTATGCTCACCACTTGGTATAACTTGCGAAGTATTGTTAGTGTTGTTTTGTGAATTTGAGTATATATGCTAAAATATATGTTACAAATTGCTTCATGTTTAACTAATATTATGTCGAATATTGTCATAATGTGCAGTTATGTATACGGTTGAATGGCAAAAAAGAGGTCTACCGCATGCGCATTTGTTGTTGTGGTTATCTCAAGATAACAAACTTACCACGACAAGGGACATTGATAGACTGATATCAGCTGAGTTACCAGATCCTCATTTGTATCCAAATCTTCACCAGGTAGTCTCCTCATGTATGCTTCATGGTCCATGTGGTCGCGCTAACCCCAAGGCTACTTGCACCAAGGGTACACATTGTACGAAGTTCTACCCCAAACCGTTTCTATTGTCAACCAAGATTGATGAAGATGGATATCCACACTACAAGCGGCACAACACAGGCATAACAGTTGAAAAGGGGGGTACTATATTCGATAACAGGTTCGTTGTGCCATACAATCCTCAATTACTGATGAGATATAGGGGCCATGTTAATGTTGAGTACTGCAACAAGTCCAATTCAATTAAGTACCTTTTCAAGTATGTCAACAAAGGTCGGACCGTGCAACTCTTGGTGTTGCGCGCTTGAATAATCCGGATGGGCATCTTGATGAGATCCGCAAATTTTATAAATTTGTAGATATGTGTCCCGTCGAAAGGTTTGCTGGCGACTTTATGCCTTTGACATACACCAGAAATGGCCCCCTGTTCAAAGGTTGAGCTTCCATCTCCCGAACGAACAGACCGTGTTCTTCGATGATGATGCAAACATCAATGATGTCATTTGGAGGGCCCAACATTATGACACAATGTTCCTTGCATGGTTTGCGGCAAATAGGACATACACCGAGGTAACGATTTGGCGTATCACGAGTTTCCTTCGAGATTAAATGTGTACAATCCAGTTGGACAAGATCTCGGGTACCAAGGAAACAAGGCTCTGACATTGGTCGGATAAGTTATGTACCACCGGTATCGGTGAGAAGTACTACCTCAGCATATTGCTAAATGTTCAACGAGGTTATGCGAGTTATAAGTCTTTGAGGAAGGTCAATGGCAAGGTAGAGCCAACTTTTGAAGATGCGTGTTACAAAGCGGGCCTAATGGGTGGTGATAGGGAATTCATCGATGCAATTACGAAGCAAGCAAAGCGGCATCCGGTCCACAATTACGTCGTTTGTTTGTTACCATGCTAGCTATGGGTACAATCAAACAAGGCATCATATGTTTGGGAGGAGACATGGAAGCTACTTGCCGAGCGGTATTGTGTACAATATCTGGAGACACCTCCAGAGACCGTAAATTTTATATGTCTTAGCTTATTAATCTTCTATTTTCCTTTACCTATAATGATCATACAACACTAATATATATTTGTTCCGGACTTATATTTTTCTTAAAACACATTATGATAATTTTGTCATTTCTTTGGTTTGTGTATCACGCAGATTTGCAAATCATTGTGATGAATTGAAGAACATGTGTCTACTTGAAATTGAAAAGCTACTTGAGTGAATCGGTCGGTCATTGCATGACTATTCAATGCCATACCCAAATATAGTTGATGGTCATGACTACCAAAATAAGTTGATCGTTGATGAGATGAGTTACGACAAGGAGGAGATGTCTAGGAAACACGATTCTTTAAGGAGAAATCTCAACCATGATCAAAAGAAGGCATGTGATGAGATCGCTAATTAGTAATGTCCGGTAGTGGTGGGTTCTTTTTACGTGTGGATATGGTGGTGCTTGGTAAGACCTATTGTTGGAACACGTTGAGTGCGTTGTTGCGTTCGATGGGTTATATAGTCTTGAACAACTGCATCTAGCGGAATTGCAGCTCTATTGCTCCACTGGTGGGAAGACGACCCATTCGACATTTGGTATCCCATTGGTTCCAAAGGATGAATCTACACGTAGTATAAGCCAAGGTAGTCTGAAGCGCGATTGCTCGCACAAGCAAAAGCCCGATTATTTGGGATGAGGCACCGATGTTGCATAGGAACCGCTTTGAGGCACTTGGCCGTGACGTTAAGGGATATCATGTCCATTTGTGGGCCCGATCAAACATGGACAAACCATTCGGTGGCAAGACGGTTGTCCTTGAGGGTGACTTGACAAATACTCGATCATACGGAAAGGTACCATGGAGGATGTAATTGCTGCTTCTATCAACTCATCCAAGATATGGTCAAGTTGTAAAGTGCTCAATCTAACTGTCAACATGCGACTGGGTACATCCAATATAGAGTCTGAGATATGTGAAATTAGGGAATTTGCTAAATGGTTGCTAAAAATTGGTGATGGAGATTCTCAGTCAGATGAGTACGGAGAGATGGACGTTGAAATCCCGAAAGATTTGTTAATATTAGAGTCAAGCAATCCACTCCGATCGTTGATTGACTTTGCGTATCCACATCTCTTAGATAACATTAACACTAATGGATTTTTCGAAGAGAGAGCCATTTTAGCCCCAACACTCGAGACCGTTGAGCACGTTAATGAATACGTGTTGTCTCAAATTCCAGGGGATGTGGTCGAGTACTTAAGCTCAGATACCGTTTGCCAGTCGGATGAGGATAGTGAGGTTCAAAGCGAGTGGTTCACACCAGAGTTCTTGAATGACGTTAAATGTTCAAGTATCCCCAACCACAAGTTGTTATTGAAAGTAGGTGTGCTATCATGCTTATGAGGAACATAGATCAATCGTGAGGTCTATGTAATTAGCGGTACTAGGTTGATGGTCAACCATCTTGGCAAAAACATAATTCACACTCTTTGTGTTGGCCGGAAAAACATAGGCGACAAAATCTTCATACCTCGCATGAATCTTATTCCAAGTGATCTTTGGATTGCCATTTAAATTTGACGCGAGCGAGTTTCCGGTTTGCGTGTGTTTTGCCATGACTATAAACAAAAGCCAAGGCAATCACTATCACAGAGTTGGCATCTATCTACGAAACCGTTTTCACTCACGGTCGGTTATGCGTTGCACTTTCCCGCAGTGAAGACCGGGGAAGGACTAAAACTATTAATTCTAGATGAGGACAACAACACGATGAGGTCTACTAAAAAGCGTTGTTTACTGCTTCGATTTTGAAACCATTTAGTTTTGGCTTGGTGTTTTTGGTCTTATTATATTAATTATGTATTTGATGTTCAAGGCATATTGTTTTCAATAAGGTGTTGTGGGTTCCAATAGCAATTTATCATTACCTATAACTGCATATATAACAATATACATGTTTCTATATACACCTATATACTAATCGCAGTCATCAGTATAAGCGGAATTGCTATATACACCTATATACTAACATGATGACGTAATAAAATGATGAATGAATAGCAGTACCTTCAACATATTATAAGTCGTGCATGATTCTTCATTCTCTGTTGTTCTTAGATTATGCAGTATTCTTTTTGGATCATTCCTATAGGAAAATGTGAAGTAAGAAATCCTGAGTTGATTGTCAAAAAACTAAAGTAAGTTTCTACTTGATGACCTTATAGAATACAAATTCCTTTGATATCTTTAATTGCATATGAAAAAACTCAAGATTAAAATGTCTTGACATCTTAATACCGAACTCACCGATGATGTCCTCTCCAAAGGGCATAGCTATGAGAAGGGTTTACAATGTCCATAAAGAATGTCCCAATTTCCTAAACACCAATAATCAAGAACAAATTTTAGAAAGTTGAAAGGCATGGCAAATGGAAAGTTATAATCAGGTTAATGTTTACTTCCAATATTAAACCAAACATAAAGGAATAAAAAAATGCTACAAATAGTCAAGTAATTTGAAGTTTGGAAAACAGATTTACTACACAAATACAACACATGCAATAAAGGAGGCATTTTCAATCAAAAAAAGGGACCAGAACTAAAAATAGGATCACACTAAGTTACAAATTGAAAAACTAAATGATATTACCCCAATAAATATCAAATCAGTTTAAAAAAAAAAATAGCGGCAATCACCTAATTAAACCCAGTGACAGCAAATGTTATTAATTAGGATCCTTAATCTTTGGTACCACGTAATTAGGCAAAAAAAGTCACTGCGTTTAAGCATTTGTCAATTCTGATTTCCTAAACTAAGCATTCCACACACCTAACCCTATATAAACCTGTCTGAGCCATATTTTCATTACTCAAATTGAAACCACAAAGACATAGGAGCAGTCATACCTAAGTAGGAGTCAGCCACGAATTGGAAGGAATGGCCTGCTCATCCAAAGTCGTTGTCGTTGCGACGACACACCTCGACCCTCGCCACACTCGAATGGAGTCCCATTTCCGCTCACATCACGCGGGCGAATTAGTGCGAAAGTGGCACGTCTTCCCAAAAAGTGGAGGCACCAAACCTCTCTCTGAGATGTTTTTGTTGACCTTGAGGTATGTACAATTTCATAGTAACTTTGAATATTGGAATGCACGAATCACGAAAATTTATCAAATCAAGTCAATTGATCAATATTTGCTATGCCATGTAATATATGTTACGAAAGTCCCGGCACGAGTCTATTATAATAACGAATAATATAGTTTCCTATTGACAAAACTACAGAATTTTTATTTGATATTGATCAATTGATCGCATGAAGTACATATTAAATCTAATATCCATGTACTATGAAATAACAATAATAAAATTTGTGATCTTCTATTTGGAGATATTCTTTTTATGCCAAAAATTACTATACATGGTTAGATAAGTGTGAAACCAATAATGCATATATGTTCGTGAAGGAATGCATACAAAGAATCAACATTTGTCTAATAAATTTATATAGGTTTGCACATCATTACAAGAAATATGATCATATGTTTGTGCCTAAATCAGTCATTTACCAATACCCCTTCAAAACCAAATCAATCACTATTATCATAAACAATACAACTCGGAATCAATAAACCAACGAAACAGAATATCAATAAGCTTAATTAGGAAAAGATGAGATGCCTATGAAAGATAGCAACATGATTTTGAATTAAGGACACGAAAAATAGAATTTAAATACTAGGCATCACAAAAATATCCTTTTACAACAAATGAATTTTATAAGAACATGAAGGTTTAAATTTATCACCTTTATTCTTTAGAATCATTATCTTTGAAACTATTATCCACAGTGAGTCTGCATTACAAACCAAAACAAATAGAGGAATTTAGATAATTAAACAAAAAAAAGGTGAAATTGAGTTCCAATTCAACAAATAAAATTGATTGAAAAATTGTTACTACCTTGGTGGATTCATTAGAAAAACCATAGCCATAGAAAAACCAAAACAAGCAGCAATCAAAATAGGGAATCCACTTCAACCGCATAACACACCAACCAGATAAAATTTAAATAAATATACAAGACAATGCTATAACAAATTATAAGATAATAAGTTACAGAAAAAACAAATATTGCACCTTGCGCTTTCTCAAATTCAACGGTCATTTTCTCACTTTGTCGAGCAGTAGGGTGAAACATAACCACGGTCAAACCGCATGCCCTCAATAACATATAAAAGTTCTCAAAGACTATTTCCCTCCTCGAAGTCACGACACCCTTTCTACCAACCTTACTCAATGCCTCAAATATCATACTTCCCACTCATAGTTGTTCCTCAGACCGATCACCCACATCCGCCAATTCACTATCTTCAACTGCAATCCACACAATAAGAATTCTTTCAAGTCTAAACAAAACTAAATTAAATAAATAATTACTAATCAATGAAATGAACACACTAAAGTATGCAAATGCAATGAAAAGTTTTAAATCTTGTGTGAGATAAACATGCTTAAACATAGATGCACAACCAAACAAAAACAACAAATTCAATATCGGTTTACCATCACTCTTCACTCTCGCTATACACGAGTTTCTTAATAGCGGAACCATCCTTATTAAAATGCAATTCCTTAGCCATAGCGGAAACCTTAGCATTCGACTCTTCCTAGAAAAACCAGAGCCATAGATTAAATCAATTGAGTGACAATTTAAGATTATGTACCATTAACCCCACAAACAATTGATAACATTCATCATACCTCAAGAGGCTTTTTCGCAACCCAATGATGACCCACCGATCTTGCGGTCCGAACGCAAAAAGAAGAGGATCAATTGATGTTTCGCCATAGATGAATGCTAACAACAACGAATTCTTTGTATTCGTGGATTTGCTTATTTAGCAATTTACTGACGGCGACGAAAGAGATGAAAATGAAAATCGAGTCCAAAAGAAACATTAGTATGAAATTCGAAGGTGGTTTGCTGTGTAAATCTCAATTTGGGAAAGACACAGAGGTTGGACGCGAAAACGAAGAGTTTGGACGCCAAGCTAAATCTCAGTTTGGGAAAGTGGAAGATTGTAGAGATTGGTTGGAGAAAGGAAAGCTAGACTTAAGTCACATCAAATTAAAAATATATCCCTAATCTTTTACAAAAGACCCCAAACTGTCCTCTTCTGGTTTTAGTCTTCACCTTTTATTTAACTTCAGTCTTGGAATTTACTAAAGGAAATTGTGACATAGAAAGAAATATTAATGGGTAAAAGATAAATTTTATACATTTAACAAATTATATTAAATTGCGTCAAAGAATAAAAAAATTATTAAATTAACTAAACAACAAAATTTAAAAAATTCAAAAAATAATTAATTCTAAAATTTGCTACTTTTATTTCTAATTGGATAATAAATTATCTAATTTTATGTTAATAATATAATTTTAAACAACTTTTATGACTAACTGGACACTTCAAGATGCAAAATTATTATTTTTAGTTCGTTAGAAAAATCGAAAAAAATTTCATTACAATTGACCGTCGGCCCGTCCAACGGAATTTACTTCCAAACAATCCCGTATGAACTATTTTTATAAAACTCTACTATTACATTGGAGATGCTTTAAATTTGGATTGTATCAATTTGTCCACGAATAATTTTCGTCCCTTTCCCTCATTCTATGCGCTTGATGAAAAACCAATGCATGAGTTTTAATCCCCAAATAATGTTTTCACACAGAATGTTAAAACGAATCGTTTTCAAAATCTTTGTACGAGAGATGATACATCTTAGATATATATATATATATATATATATATATATATTATCTTACGTTCACCTTTCTCATATCTAGCTTTATTATTGGGGGTATCATCCCTCCCAGGCTCATGGGTGCGTCCCCAAAGCCTTCTTGATTCTCTGATTGTTTGGGAATGAGTATTCTCCGTTGTATTTCGTGTTAGTCATCTTTTTTTTTTTGTTTGGGGCTTAGCCCCTGTTTTTTACCAAAAAAAAAGCCTTCTTGAAATGATAGTGTCGGTCCAAATGAGCGAACTTTGCATCTTGATATAATTCTGCCCCTAAGTATTCTAAATATTTAAGCAATCTTAGAGCATTCACAATGTAGCTCTCCACTTTTGAGTATTTAAATGGATTCAACGTGCATACATTACTTATTTATTTATTTATTTATTATTTTTTTTAAATATTATTACTTATTAAGTTCTCAATCATTTCAATTGCCCATGTGACATTTGTGGCTGACTAGAGCAGAGAGTGATCGCCGGTGCTCTAAAGTTAGGACGACAAAGAGCGGTTCCTAACAGCTTCAAAATGAAGGAGCGCATGAATGAATTGAATACGCACCGGAATGAGATGCCAACATGATGCATCTTATAATAGCATGTTTGACTTGGAGTAGTAGTGGGATGAGTGACCTTCTGAGAAGTTTTCCGGAAAGCATGCAAGTGAGAACAACATATATTAAAAAACACGTGTTGGTTTGTGGGGACAGTCGATAGTTCTAAAAGCAATCAGTGGATATTACAAACCACTTCCAACAAATTAACTAAATAGCTACACATCATTTTTTTTTTATAACAATTAACTACCACGAGCCAATCATCCAGAAAAAATATACCTGTAGAGATGTCACTTCCTTCTGAGGAATTACTATGTAAGTACTCCCATTGAAGGCATGATTAGATTGATATGAATTGTAAAAGTTTCCTTGGCTGACAAGACTCCACGTTTGTTCCACAAAGATATAGTATAAGTTTGGCAGTACAATATATTATCACAAGTAAGAGTGGCCACACAAATACCAACTGGTCCCACTACGAATCCTGCAATGGATTTTATGCAAACTAGAAACACAGTTATGAGAATTAAGCAAGCTATTATAACCTTTTTCCCTTTTCTTCTTTTCTTTATGAATGGCTCATTTATTGGGAAGCAACCCCAACACTTCACATAAACTAATTATCTCTTCAAACTTTAGAAATGGTGTTGGAACACGACCCAGAATTAGAAATCAATGTTATAAAGTGAAGAGGAAAAGTGGTTTGGTGTTGCAATGCAGCAGTACAAGTAGCTCGGAATTATCATTTTATGATGAGAAAGTGGGGGTGCAAACTGATAATAATGGTGGTGCAAAACTGAAGGAGCAATTAGAGTATTTGGTGTGTGAATATGGGTGGAGGGTAAGGAAACTAATTGAGAATGCAGATGAGATGAAAATGGCAGCTCAAGTTCAAGCTGAAGCATTTCATGTTCCCGTTGCTCTTTTCGATGACATGTTCTTCCAATTCTTTAAGGTTTTCTTTCTCTCCTTTTTTTTTCTTCAAGAAATGCCTTCTTTATTTTAGTTATTTTTACTCTCAGTTTATTTGCTCATCAAATTATGTCATTTTATAATAAGGATAAATTATTGAAAGAAATGAAACAGAGTGAGTATATATAAATTATTAACTTTGAATATTAAATTTAAAAATTATATGGTTCACACCCTACAAATTTGAACAGGGTTACATCTTACACTACTTGTCCCACTTAAAAACTTCTATTTTTTTATTATGGTATAATGTAATTTTGGTTAACCCATTAATTAAGCATAACAGTGAATCATATTAATCTTGTGCCAAATTTTTAATAGAAGAACAAATTTTGACCCTCAAGCACACACCAAATAACTAATCCGTGTGCCTTTTGTTGATTGTTTAATGTTTTATATTGTCTTGATCCAAATAGGCGGAAGTGCTTTCGGGACTCATTTACAAGCTTAAACACTCACTTCCCAATAGGTACATTTGTTCTCTCTAAACAAACATATGATATATCTATATCATTTTTATAGCGTTAGCCCGTAAAAAATCCATTGCGCGGGTTTGGGACGGGTATGGATAGCATTTATATCTAACCGTGCGGGTAGCAAATAACTAATACTCGTGTCCGCCCCGCCTGGTTGACATCCCTATGTGCTACAATATGACAATAGATATGCAAGTACTATCATAACTCAAGAGTGAGTGAGGCCTAAAACAAATTTTGAGAGATACCTTATTTTCTTTACGTGAGAGAGAGATTTACTTTGATTTTTCTTTTGGCACATTTGTCATTTTTTGTTTATAAAATCTAATGACAATAGACAAAAAAACAAATGACAAATACTTTTATATTAACATCAAGGGGTTGGTTTAGTGAAGCATGACAGTGTCTCATATTTGACAAGTCGCGAGTTCGGATCCTCGCCAATTTCTTTTGGTGAGGTAAATGTAAACTACTTTGCAAGTGCTCTTATAGCTCGGAGGTATTATTTGTCTTGGATCGAGTCATCAACCTCTCACCTAAAATTTTTCGTATAAAAAAATTATGGTAGACTTAAAGTATTGTTTAGTAACCTCACCATTGTATCGAGAGTGTATATGTCTTTTACTTGTTAATGCTAAAGATTATCCAAATAAAAAGTTAACCAATTGATCATCATTAATCATTACAATCACTAATATAGTAATCATGCAGTTAGACACATCCTAACCATCTAATCTTAATCGAATGTTTTGTATTTGAAGTTTTACTTAAATTAAATGTGATTTGTGCAATTAAAATACAAATTGTCTGATCTTAATCTTATGAAACCTAAGTCAAACTTAAATGTGACTTGTGCAGTTAAAATACAAATCGTCTGATTCTGATCTTAATCTCATTAAACCTAAGTCAAAATTAAATGTGATTTGTGCAGTTAAAATACAAATCGTCTGATCTTAATCTCATGAAACCTAAATCAAATCCTTACACATGCCCGTTCTTGGTTGAAACGTAAGTCGCTAATTTTTTTCATGTGATTTAGATATGCTTGTTTGGTCGCTGAGCCAGCCGAAAACGATCAAGATTCACCAGAACAACTTGTGGGTGTGGTGGATGTCACTGCCATGAGAGACCAAGATGTGCTTCAACATCTCCCAGCTGAGACAGAAGAGTACCTCTACATTTCAGGAATAGCAGTCTCCAATGCTTTTAGGTAAATTAAAATTTTTATAACACATTGATATTCCTTGTGTTGTTATGAAGTGTGATTATGACACTATAGTTGATGACACACAGGAGGAGGAAAATAGCAACAGCATTGTTGAAAGCCTGTGACATGGTTTCCATATTGTGGGGTTTTGAGTTTCTTGCCCTTAGAGCTTATGAAGAAGATTTGGGTGCTCGGACATTGTATACAAATGCTGGGTACAAACTTGTGTCTAAAGATCCACCATGGACAAGTAATTGGATTGGAAGGAAATGTCGCGTTCTTATGATCAAAAGCAATGTTTTAAAAACCGGACTGGACATCGAACCGGTGAGACCTTCAGATAATGGTTCAATCGCTTTAAACCACCCAAGCTGAGATGAAACTGCGGTCGAGCCACTCAAATAACCGAATTGTACACGGTGTTGATTCATGGTTTAACCGTCTGGTACGGTTGGTTTGGTTTTTAAAACACCGATGAAAATAACTAGTTTGCCTAAGTAGCTTAATTTAAAATTGTTGAGATATACCTAAACAAAATAACAGAAACAGCAAGTGTGTTTTAGGTACATAGCATATGGCAGCATGATAATTAATTCATTGTTTCTCCATCCTTACAAATATGTTTTTGTGAATTATTTCTCAATTTTTTTTACTTCAATGAAATTACGAGATTCAATTGGTTTGTTCAATTTCGTTCTACCTTGAATATCACTTTTCCCTAATCTAGTAATCAGCACATTTTTCTCATATGTGAAAAAAAATCTGCTGTGGAAAAATTTGGCCTCTGCTTGTAATATGAGAAAGATAGTAGAACAAAGAAGACAACCATTAGAATAATTATGCTTTTATTCAATTAGCGCTCAACATGTAAAAAGTTATGTATAAGCAATTTCAACAATCTAAGAGGAATGTCCTCTAGCTGTGTGAAGTTTTTGCTTTTGCACCTCTCTGATAAAAAAAACAATAAAAAAAGGAATAGGGTAAATTCTGCATAAACTAAAAACAACTTATGACAATAAGCTATTTGAAGGAGGTGAATAAGCTAAAAACTACTTGTAAACATTTCAAAAGCTCTTCCAAACACTTATGCAAATCCTCATGTCATTAATCAAAAGCCTAAGACAGTTTAGTGAAAAGGCTAGTTTTTTTTTTAAAGTTGCTGAGTCATAAATGTGAAGTGGTGAATCATAAATGTTGTGTAGTCAGTAATAAATGATGAGTGACCCTGTATTAAATGCTAAGTACTCATGATATATTGCTTATGACAAACTAGTCAAAGTTGACGGCGGCGGGGGCGACTATGGTGGTCTTTGCCGTGACAGAAGAATCACGCAGGAAAAGGGGCCACCGGAGCGAGAGAGGATCACCGAAAAACGAAGATATATCGCTGGAAAAAAAAACTGCCAAATGCCAATAGACTATGTTCAAAGTTCAGACTGCCACTGGACTATGTTCTGACTCTAGATACCATGTAGAATTCATTACATACAAACTAGGGTTACAATGATATGTATATATACAAGATAACAGTGGGCTTGCGCATAGTATGTACAAGTATTCTAACACAATCAGAAATAAAACACAATGTGTTTTCTAAGATTAAACTTTTTGTCGTCTTTCTAAAATCTCTAGTTATCAATCACCTTCGTATCATTTATCCCTCTATAGAGATGCAAATATGCTCTACACTCACCTCATTAATGAGTCTTGTGTGTCATAACACATGACTATTGATCGATGCTAAAGTCCTCTATCATGAGAAGACAGTTTGATTGTTGATCTCTACTTGAAACTTTTTTATGCCTATATATGGATAGTATATGTCTTTTTTGAGTCTTGATTAATCAATTAAGACTAACCTCAAGATATATGAAGCTTTCAGCTAGTATGATATCAGTGCATATGGTATGAATATGGTAAAGAGAGTGAGTACGGAAGAAAACAAGTTAAGCTCTTTCAAAGGCCCATATCCAAAAGTAAGTCATTTATCTCTAAATCACTCTTGAATAAAGATGTAGATCAACGAAGACAACTACATTATATCACTAGAATATCGAATAAAGATGGATTAACAAGAAAACCCGACCAAAGGGGAAGTGCTAAAAAGTTCATCAGTGCACCAGGATAAACTATTTCTTTTGGTCAATATATATACTAATGCAAGCACGAAAGGGGAGATTAAAAAAGGTATAAAGCATCACATCTTATCACATACAAACAAACCAATAAGAGATTGTCAACATATATGAATTTAAAATCCTTACAACATATGATATATATATGTCATTTTATTCATTTGTATATGAATATACACAAACCTCGTGCAGCAAAGTAGAAACTAGAAATACAAATGTACAACAAACAACTCCAAGCAAACTGTGCCTATATCTCCACAATGATTTTTCCAGTAGCATGACCATCAATGCTCTTAGCCCAAGCATCTTCAGCTTTACTCAAAGGAAACTTTGAGTCAATAATTGTCTTCAGTTTCCCCTCCTTCACTAATTGAGCTAGATGATCCAAGCCCTCACGATTGACAGTAACGAAGAACGGCACCAGCTTCTTCTTTGAAAAAGTAATTTTCTTCAAAGCAAAAGTCAACAACGAACTCGGACCAGGTGTTAAATCAACCACAATCCCCTTCTCACTCAAATTAGGATCAAAAGTTGACCAAGGTATTCCAGTGGTACAATGGACAACTGCATCATATTTCTTACCAGATGGACTCTTCAGTGCTACTCCCTCAGGAGTCTTGTAGTCAAGAACCTCATCGGCGCCTAAGCTCTTAACGAAGTCAATGTTGCGGGCGCCACATGTGGCTGTCACATGGTGGTTTCCTAGTTTGGCTAGCTGAACAGCGAATGCACCTACACCACCAGAAGCAGCAGTTACTAAAATGTTCTTGGGTAGGCCAGTCCCGTCAAGTTTGACTCCTGCAATTACAGTGAGGGCATCTCGAGCTGTGAGACCGGCTACAGGTAATCCTGCAGCTTCAGCAGCTGAGACTTCAGGTGGTCTGACTGCTGTTAAGCTCTCACTAGCCACTGCATATTCAGCTAGTCCACCTCCATACTGTCATTCAATGCAAATAACACAAAATGGATATTGGTTAAATGGTTAATAACAACTATAACTAATACTAATATACTGGCATATAAATTGGACTCGGAACATGTTCATCGGTAACACATTTCACACCAGAAATCAAGCAGCATCATCATATATTATACTCCCCCATTCCCTCTAGTCCTATTTATAATATAGACCAAATACATCAGTTATTCCTACAAAACTTTCTAATAAATAAGACCAGAGGGAGTACAATTAATACTAGATTTCAGACTGACACACACGGGACTCAAGGGGCAATGAAGCGTCACTAAGAGATGGTGAGGTTTGGGGAAGCACAAGGTTGTTCCTTAACTTCCTTGCGATCTAGCCGCGGAAACTACCTCTCCACTGTAATATTCTATAAAACAGACTTTTCTTGTGATCCCCCATATGCTCCTTTCTTCCCTTTTCAATCTAATCCTTAAAATTTAGACAACTACTGTGTTCTATTACAGTCAAATAAAGATGTTGTTCCAACAGTAAAATTGGGGTTTTGGATTCAAAAAATAATCATAACCTCCAACTCCATGTTCTTGCTTGGTTAAGTTTATTTACAGATTAGAAAAGCACATAAAAGACAAGATCATTAGAAACATGAAATTGTGTTGCAAGTTGCAATTCAACAAACAAAAACAATACGAACTAACTAATGAAAAAAAACCAGTAACCAAAGGAGTGAAAGAAAAAGAAAAGTACTTCATGTGAGAGTTTGGCAAGGACTTTGTCACCAGTTTTAAAATCTTTGACTTGTGGTCCAATTTCTACTATCTCCCCTGCTACATCAGTGCCTGATTCAAAGTTCCAACAACAAAGGAATTCTCAATTATGTTATATTTAAAAATATCTAAAAATAAAGTGAAAAAAAGAAATGAGAATAATTGAAGAACAAAAAAAAAAGGATAGATTAGTTTAGTCATATTATTACAGGGTATATAGGGAAATTTTCTAGGTAAAAATACAGCGCGCAAAGCACCCTTCTGAATCTTCCAATCAACTGGGTTTATGCTAGTTGCTTCCAATTTCAGTAAAACCTCGTTGTTCTTTGGAGTGGGAATTGGAACTTGAACATGCTGCTTACAACCAATAATAATTGAATTAGGTTAATTTGAAGAGAGAAAAAGAAAAAAATAAGAAAATTAAAAACTTGAACTTTGGAAAGAGATGAGACGTGGGTAACCTTTAAACCGGCGGCACCTCCGCCATAGGCTTCGTACTGAATCGCTTGCATAAGTTTCGAAGCCATCTCTCTCTCTCTCTCTCTCTCTCTCACCACCAAAGCTTTTGTATAGTTTGCTCACCTTTTTTTTTGTTGACACAGTATAGTTTGCTTTTGCTGACTTTACATTACAACTCTTTTTATTCATGATATTAAATGACAAAAATACACTTTCGAGAAATGATGTATCTTATTTATATATTGACTAGATACATCAAATACATCATGAGTATAAGTTTATCTCTCTATTATGCATTTTTATTTGTTTTTCATTAAAAATAAACCAACAACCTAATTTAAAGTTGGTTTAATAAATTTTGTGACTCATCGGGCAGAAAATCAACTTCCAAAAAACTCAAATCTTCTTCTTTAAGAACACCGACCCAGAGTTAAGGAATGACATACTCCAACACAATAAGTTTGCAGAAATAGCGGGCATAGAGCGCTATTTAGGTGCTAATATCATTAATGGGCGTACAACAAGAGGGCATTACTGGAACATCATTGATAATATCCAAACACGTCTAAGAGGATGGAATAAAAACTATCTCAGTCTAACAGGGCGAGTTGTCTCAGTCTACCAAGGTGAGTAACCCTTATTTAGTCAGTGCTAAGCTCGATACCATACTTTCATATGCAATATGCAAGCCTCCCAAAGAGCATTTTTGATGAAGTGGAAAAGATTCAAAGGGGCTTTGTTTGGGGTGACACTAACGACAAAAGAAAACCTCAACTAGTGAGATGGGACATCTACTGTCGCCTTAGGAGCGAAGGTGACCTTGGTATTAAGAGGTCAAGGCAAATGAACGAAGCTTTTATTACGAAGTTGTTGTGGAACGTCCTGAGTAACCCAAAAGACATGTGGTGTCAAGTGCTAGTCAGCAAATATGGTAGAAATAAAAACTTGTTGGAACACATGGAGGCTAGGCACGTGGTTCCCTTTATGGAAGGTGACACGCTCTACTTGGGACAACTTGATGCATAATGTTACTTGGAGAGTGGGTAATAGTAGAAATGTTGATTTTTGGTTGGATACTTGGCTTCCAGGATGGGACCTATGGCCCTTGATGACACCGACCATGTGATGGACACCACTCTTTCTTTGTTCGACCTAACAGACAATAACAGAATTGGAACATCATCTCTCTTCTTCGGACATCTCCCTATGGACATCATCAACAAAATTAGGGCATTCCCAACGCCTCGAGGGAGGCGATGAGGCAAATTTTATTGGGTGGAATGGCACACCAACTCTCGACTTCACAACCAAGAGCGCCTATGTCTTTTTGTGCAGAGACCAAGATGTTATTAACGGAGATTGGAAGCTCACATGGAACTGGCGAGGACCTCACCGCATTCAAACATTCATTTGGCTTATCACGCATGGCAGACTTCTTACGAACACTAGAAGACATAAGTGGAATAGCTCCACCTCCCCAATTTGTCAAGCATGCACCCAGGAAGAGGAATCCCATATGCATGTACTTCGTGATTGCAGCTTCACTACCCGCCTTTGGATTCGGGGTGCTCATGTCACACCTTATACCCAAGTTCTTTGACCCCACGGTCAGAGATTGGGTAGTTGACAATCTATCATCAAAGGATACTTCGGTGCATGGTTGCCCTTGGCCTACAACATTCGTGGTTACTACTTGGTTTCTATGGCAATGGCACAACAAGAATATATTTGAAGAAGAGTTCCAAAGACCACACGACGAGGAGGAGACTGTCACCAAATATGTGGCAGACATCTTAACTACTTATCGTACACATCATGTTGACTACAGAATGGACATAATATTGGTAAGGTGGCACAACCCCAATGACGAATGGCTAAAATCGGCTAAGGATGGGGCTTGTAAGGGTAATGACAACCGAGATAGATGTGGAGGACTATTAAGGGATGATGCTGGTAGATGGATCAAGGGCTTTGCGAGAAGACTTGTCACTTGCACTACTTTGCAAGCAAAGGTGTGGGGAATGCGGATTGGCATTGAGATGGCCTACCAGTTTGGCACCAACAAGCTAATAATTGAGAGTGACTCTAAAGTTCTGATGGGCATACTTACCAGAGCCAAAGATAATAGAGATATTGGTACCCAGTGGCGGATCTTAACTGAAACATTGGGATGGACCGCTCATGAAAGAGTCGTGAAAACTCAAAAATACATGAAGAGAGATGTAGAAACAATTGTGGTCATTAGCACATATTTTGATTTTGTATCCCATATATTGCATATTGTTAAATTTTATATGAATATTGACTGGTGCCATTGTGGTCATTAGCACAACTAATAAGCCAAGGTCATGGGTTCAACTCTCATGATACACATTTTTGCAATAATAAGCGCTTGCTTGTTATTTTAAGATAATAAAACAAAAAAAATATTAAAAACATAGCCATCAAATCGAACACGGAAGCAAAAGGTAAAAGGAAGGAGTTTCAATCGCTACGCCAAATTGTAACATTACTTCTTCAGGCGCAAGAGTGGTATATATTGAATAGCTAATATTTAACACTAGGCCTATTTAGGTAATTTTACATGTTTTTTTTTGGTCGTGGTAGCCTCTCCGGCCATAAAGAATATCTACCCCTCTTTGGTACCACCATCATCAAGCGCATAAGAAGACTCCTTACTAGCGATTGGGAGGTGAAGATCATTCATATGTGAAGAGAGAGAACAATTGTGCGGATTGCCTTGCCAACTACAAAACTCTACAACTCTTCCTATGGATACCATTTTTCTAGAAGACGCCCCTGACGGCATTCTTAGTAAGATTATTGATGACATGTCTGGGGTGCCCGTGCCTCGGAACATTATGACTCGTTATTAGTTTTCCTTTTCTGGCGCAAGCCCTCTTTATTTACCAAAAAAAGTTGGCTCAATCTAATGGTCTTGTTGGTATGATTACTGTGACTGCAGTCATTATTGACTGCAGCGGATCAAGTTTCAAATTTTTCATGTATTAGTACAATCTTGAGAAACTCAAGTCCTTTCTAGACCATGGGGTTGACATCTGTAGGGGAGCTCTAACAATTACCCATCTGTTGTTTGCAGATGATTGCTTTCTCTTTTTTAGGGATTCTCCCAAGGAGATGGAGTCTATGAAGCGCATACATGATACTTATGAAAAAGCATCGGGCCAGAAATTTATTAGTAAGAATGTGGGGCAAGTTGATAGAGAATGGTTCAGGGGCTTGGTGTGAATGCTTGTCTGGGTACTGGTCTTTATTTGGGGTTTTCATCTATGATGGGCGCAGTAAGAAATCTGTTTGAGTTCATAAAAGGATGGGATATAGAGCTGGAAAGGAGGTGATTATTAAGTCGGTTCTTCAATCAATACCGACTTATTTATGGCTATATAAGCCTTCTCTAGCTTCACTTTTATAATCAATTCATTTTCCATTATCAATAAAACTCAGAGAATATTTTTCTCAATTGAGAAACTCAACATTTTCATAGATGTATGTCTTCAGCTCAGTGCCTCCATGATCATTCATTATAAAAAATGAATTAACTTTTGAAATTAAATCTTAAAATCACTCAAATTCCAGACAACAGTTACTTTTTATTGTTAGTTTTACTCACTTTCTTATTTAAAAAATGGATTGTAAGTTGTAACCATTTCCCCTAATATTTGGTTTATCATTTTTATTATTATAATTATTATTATTATTATTATGGTGTTTTTTTTGACAATTCCATCATTATGGTGTTGAAAAACATACATTATTTACTTGTCTATAGTCTATGTGTTACCGGGTGTTCCTCACTATTCCTTGGAGTAGGATATAGGAAGAACACGATGAATAGAGTAAGAAGTATGGAGTGATTAGAATAACATCAGTCCTCTCTATTGGCCTCAGGGGCTTATCTTTATATTACAAGGTGTCATTAATGCTCGTAAGTATTGCACAACGAGATCTTAGGCGAGATTCTCGGGCTTTCCTAATATATCTAGCTAGATTCCTTCTTAAAGTTGAGCTTGTAGGAGACGTCGGTCCCTTTTGGCCGAGGGGAGGTCCCTCGTGCTGCATAGCCGACTAGTGTCTCGACGCTGAGGGAGAGGCGGTCTTCGTGCGCCAGTCTTCGTCTTCTAGGCTCAGACGAGTCGGCTAGGAAGTGTCGCGCATCCGAGCCTTCCTGGGCGGTCGGCTGGGAACACCGGGTAAATAGTCATTTTGGTCCCTGAAAGTGTAACTCGCTGTCAATTTGGTCCCTGAATCGAACGAAAATGCAAAATGGTCCCTGAAAGTGTAATTCGTCCGTTACGTTAGTCCCTCCCGTTAATGTGTGTCGTTAACTTCGTTAATCCGTCCGTTACTATCAATTTAGTCCCTGAAAGATATCACTTACTGTTAGTTTGGTCCCTGAAACATATACGTGAATTCATTTTAGTCCCTTGAATCTTAAGTTACTTCAGCAAAATTTAAAACCAGAACTTACTAGCTTTGGCTCAATTTGTGCATTGGCTTTGCTAGGCTAGTTAACAGGACCTTGCAGTTGTATCATATTCTCTTTTACTTTGATTTGTTACCAGTATTAATCATTAGAAGTGTTTATTGATTCAATCCGAATCAAATCACTTCATGTGTTGAATATCCTAAAATCAATTTCTAAAATCAAAGTCCCTCCCTAATTTGTCAAAATTAAATCTGATGTGGAGTTCTATTAACTTATGTGGCAAGCCACATTGGAATGCCACATTACTTTTATATTTTAAAAATATTATTTTAATCTATGAAATAAATAAAATAAAATTCATTGTAAACAAAGAGGAATTATAATTAATAACCGTAATTTATTAAGTTCAACAGCAGTGGAAGCTTTTGGATAAACATCAAAAATTACAATTGCTATCTAATTTCAATATAGATCAATGATTATACAAACTTATGCCGATTGATTTTCTTGGAGCAAATAAGGTCACCATTAACCATCGATTTTCCAATTACAATAGATTTGTGTAGTCCATGAGTCTATTGGCGTACTTAATCAGCCATTTTGAAATTTAGCTGAAGTAACTTAAGATTCGAGGGACTAAAACAAATTCACGTATATGTTTCAGGGACCAAACTGATAGTAAGTGACATCTTTCAGGGACTAAACTCACCGTAATAGATGGATTAACAGATTTAATGACACACATTAACGGGAGAGACTAACGTGACAGACAAATTACACTTTTAGAAACCATTTTGTATTTTGCTTGATTCAGAGACCATATTGAGAACAAATTACACTTCCAAGGTCCAAAATGACTATTTTCCCATGTGTTACCATGTAAACCAATGAACGAGTGTGAACAAGTGAAGAAGCGTCTTCCATTAACAAAAAAAGAGTTAAGTAACGTCTTCCACCAAATAAAAGCGTAGAAACGACCAATTGAGAAGCCAAGAGGAGAATGTTCGGGATGGCGGGCATAGCCACAGCCACCGGCACATCAGTAAGGTGGCAACCACTCCTTCCGTTTCCACCAAACACACGAACTCGCCGTCATCGCCTACGCCAACCAGTAATAGTAAACTTCAACAAAGGAAACGATATGGATAGGGTTTTAAGGGACGCGTGGCAAACTGCCAACGATGGCTTCGAGCGTTTCCTCTTTGAAGCCAAGAAAACTGCCGAACGTATTGACCGTCGTTATTCCGTTAAACACCGTCTCTCCTCCGTTGCTAGCGCCGCCGCCGACCGTGCTCGTGTTATTGATCGTGAATTCGAAATTGGACTTAAATACCGCAATTTCACCTCCGATTTCGCCAGAAATTGGCCCCAGGTCGGTTCCTTTTTTCCCGTTCGAACTTTATTTTTGCAGTTTAGCAATAACAATAGTCATAGGCTCATAGCAATAGCAATTTCATCGTTGTTTGGTGTTTTTTTTTTTGTATTGTTTTGCAGTACAGGATACAGCTCAGTAAATTTCTCGATAGTCCAATCGGAAAAAGCTTTTCGGTAAGCATTAATCCCTTCTTCTTCTTCTCCTTTTGCATCCATTCGTTGCATTTCTAATGAATAGTGGAACAGAATGGTGTGAAATGAAATGAAAATACGGTTATTGCCTTTGGTTATTTTTAAGGATGGAAATGGGATGGAGGAGAAAGACTCAAACTTTGTTTGGGTAACCGACTTAAGTAGTAATCACTTATTTATTTAGGAGAAATACCTTCTATCATGAAAAGAAGGTACAGATAAGAGTAAAATCAACTTTATACATTCACGCAGGTGATGTGTAATTGTGTATTATTATAAAACCAACTGAATCCAGCACTTTTCTTATATTGCGTGGCAATTGCTATTCGTACCGAATAACATTGCTCTTTATTTAGTGTTTCTTCTATAAGTGTTCATGTAAGTGTTGTCAAATAAGAGCTATAATGGCACTATAGTGTAGCGGAATTTGAACAAACTGCTATTATTTGTGAGATCCACAATATCCCCATCATTATTGTTAAATAGCGGCTATAGTGCTATAACGTTGTGAAATTTGAGCAAACCGCTATTTTCAGCAATCTGCCATTGACAACACCGATGGAAAATAATCACTTATTTAATAAGTGTTTATTATATATGCGTGCATGTAAAAGTTATTTCTTTAATCAAAGAAAGAATGCAGTCAAACTATTTTGATCTAAGTTGTGAATTGTTTTCATAAGGTATCTTGGAAAGATTGCCGAAATAAGGTTAAAATAACTTATGGATGTGTTTTAAACTATTTTCGTAAACTTTCTCAATGGTATAAGCTCATAAGCCCAAATAAGTTGAGGGTAAGCTCTTCCAGACATAGCCTTGTTTTATCCATTTTGCTCAAATTGAGAGGGAAGAAATGTTAAGGTTTTTGCTAGAATGGATGGAATGCATCGCATCGTGTTGCATTTTATTTCATTCAAGTTTAAATAATCCATATAGTGGAACGTATTGAGATTCAATTTCATTCCACTTCATTTTATCTCTTTACATCAATCCAAACATTTCATGAGAATAGTATAGTATTGGATATTCACTAATTAGGGTTGATTTTCCTCAATACCTGCCTGAGGGTATGGTTACTAAAGCTCCATCTTTAAGACTACCAACAAAAATAGTAAACAGGCCATATATAGTGACAAAATGGCCAAACTTAAAGCTTTCTCACCTAAAAAAGCCTCAACTAAAATTTGTTATAGGTCTCACTCACCAATAGAGTTTATGGATTTTCATTTTGTGTCAAAACAAAAAATAGAGTTTATGGACTGGCCCCAATTTTTAGTGTATCGTAGAAAAGTTTAATCCCCCTCTCACAGTAGTTGCTTCAAATGTGATAAATTTCTTTTCGTAAAATAAATTTTACGGAAGGGAAAAAGCTAACCATTCATGTCAGGTGTTTTGATTCTAATTCAAAGGGAAGTTAAATATACTACGAGAGGAGTGATCTTTTTTCTTCTATTTGTCTCGGATCTTATTCAAGTTTTTTTGGCAATAATCCTATTCAAGTTATATCCATGCATTTTCTGTTTCTCTTGTTAACTCGATCAATTTCAAGGACACCCGTAGAGGCTGCCTATGTACGCCTACAAACTAGACCCATAGAAAAGCCATTTCCAACTTGGTCCTAAAAAATGTATACATATTAATATCTCTAAGTTACACCTTTGAATTGTCTTAAATTTTTTCATGTTTTTTGAGTTTTGTATATGTCAAGCATACATGATGTCGGATTTATTTGCTCTGTGGTTTATATTATTTTCTTCTTATTTTTGTCCTTTTCACAACTGCTCAATCTTGATCCTCCGTTACCATTTGATTTTCTTTTTTCAGACAATTTTCTTCATCTGGTTTGCGTTATCTGGCTGGCTTTTCCGGACCCTAATAATTGCAACATGGGTACTTCCATTTGCTGGACCTCTTCTCATTGGGACATTGGCCAACAACTTAGTTATTAAGGTATGATTCCTATTAGATTTTCAATGTATTTTCTGTCCGAGGGATAATTGTGATGAAGTACCAGTATAAGATGTTACTCAATTGCAATGAGCATGAAGTTTCTTTTTTTCTTTGAGCATGGAAAGAAGTCTTAATATTTTCAAATTCCAACCCATCAGATGAAAGCTAACTTAACTGTGATTTTCCCCTAGAAGAAATTCTTATTCATCATGGTGGCCCCATAAAGAACGGGGCACATCACCCAAATGGGGCGACGAAGGATTTAGACAAGGTCCTAAAACTACAAGCTTTACGTTCTAACCAAAAAGAATTTCATTTTCAAGTTTTCATTAGTTAATTTTTTTAAAAGCATCCATTTAGTTTTTTAGTTAAGTTATATTCAATTAATTTTATGTTTGTTTGGTCATACCGATGATTTGAAGCTAATGTAAGTTGGATTTGAAGCTTAGTTTACTCAAATCCATGCTAATTGTCCTAGGCTTAAGTCCGTTGGATTAGAATGTTATGGATGTTATTTATGGTAGCAAAGTGTGTAGCTTATTTAGTGGTGTTCTTTCTCTTTTTGTTCCGTAGACGGAGTAGCAAGTGCCACTTGAAACTCACACACACAACTGCGAGGCCGTGGGTTCAAACCCGGGTAATGAAATCCAGTCTAATAATTGCAATATTTGTCAGTTGAGCTTATTTAGTTGTCTTCTAGTTGGGTTCGAACCCGGGTAATGATAACCAGTCTAATAATTTCAAAATTTGCCAGTTGAACTTATTTAGTTGTCTTCTAGTTCATGATCGTGTTAATTGTTACGTATTATACACTGTTTGTTTTGAATTGGCTAAAAAAGTATGCTACATCCATAATTGGACAGGGCGCTTGTCCAGCTTGCAAGACGCAGTTTGCTGGTTACAAGAACCAAGTAATTCGATGTACAAGCTGTGGCAACATTGTGTGGCAACCTAAAAGTAAAGGGGATCCCTTTTCAAGAGGTAGTAGAAACTCCTCTTCATCTAAGTCAGATCCTAAGATCATTGATGTTGACTTTGAGGAGAAATGATGAGATGATCAAGTCAGCAATTATCATTCTGGTTTTGACTTTGCAAACAGGGGGATAGAGAATGCATTGAGCTCCTATTCATATATTTGTATCTCCTTTTTTTTTTCTTCTGTAATTGAAGCTTGTTCTTATATTGTGCCTGTATGAAGCGCTTATAGAGATGGTTTAGTTGTAAATCTTTCTTTATAATATGATGATAGCATAGATGGGAAAGAAAAAGAAACAGGAAACACAGCACAAAATGCCCGAAAAGCTTAACATTTTTTGGAGCCATGTCAAAGTTATGAACGCAAGATCTATACAGCAGGTAGCATTAGCTTTGCATCAAATTGTTTGGGTTAGATTATAGAACATATTGTCAGGCCTCCCTTCCCCTTTTTTTGTCTATATTCTTTTCTCTTGCCCAAGAATAACATAAGTGTTTGATTGGATTATGTTTAGTTTATGTCTTCCTCTGTACCTTTGTTTCTTCTTATAATATGTGAAGCACCCAGCAAAATTTGGTATCGGAGCCTCATTATTAGTTTGCAGCAAATAGAGTAGAGGTGCATATGGTATGAATATGATAAGTAAGATGAGTAGGGAAAGAAACACTACAGCCATGTAAACATTTCAACTAAATAACCAGTCATGCTTACTTCTCTTTCTCTCCCCAGATCGTGTACAAAAATACTTTAATATATAGTAGAAAATCTTGTAGATTACTCTCCTATCTCCGTAATGACGTCAGAGTGTTCCTCCTCTTCTGGTCATTTCATATGGGATGTTATTTGTGACCTAAGATGTGAGTCTGAAAGCTCAGTCTTCTCAGTTTAGACTTGGAGTTGAGAAAAATGTTGGAAGAAAAAACTTTATGAAGAGAGTTTGACCGCAACAAAAAACACATATCTGAATGTTAAAACTTAAAAGTCTCTAGTTCGAAATAAAGGAAATCCATCAAGGTAACAATCCATACGAAAAACTCGATTACGATGCAATTTTGGGAAAAACTCGATTGCGATGCAATTTTGGGGAAAACTCGTGAGACAGTTTTGGTTAAACACAAGTTTGACCACAGCAAAATTGTACCCAAACAAGCACACTTATGGTATGAATACAAGAAAAACAAAATTGTTAGTCCATTTTGATACAATTTATTGACAACATATAGACACTGTATGCGGACCTTATTGACACAACAATGTTCTTTATTCATTATATTGTTAATGCAGTTCAAGCTTCTTGTTAATTACGTCTAGTGCTACAACACAATGTTATACCTTTTTTTTTTTTTTTTTATAACATCACAATGTTCTACCTATTAATCACATATTTGAACTATGTTCACCATTAACAAAATAATGAACAATGTAGTGTGTCAAAAAATCATTGTACTCAAATATACTTGATATCCATTAACCATGTCATAAAGAAAGAACTGCATATTGTATTTGGGTCAAATTTTGTGTCAAAATAACATTTTTGTAAGGAATTCGTTAATCTCCATGTGTTATACATTAATTGATCTTATTAGCTCTTGCAATTTATACAGGTGTCCGAGACTGATTTGTCGTAGCGGCAGAAATGTCGTTTATGGTATGGACACCCAGTTGTCAAGTTTGATTCTCCTGAATGTCAAGCCTTGATTTTTTTTTTTGTTTGTGTGTGTCCCAACACTTGCCGGTCCGATCATTAGAAAAAAAGGCTAAATTACTGTTTTGGTCCTTTATCTTTGGCCTTGATTTCATTTTGGTCATTTATTTATTTTTTCTCGTTTTGGCCCTTCATGTTTCATTCTTATGTCAATTTGGTCCTTTTTTATAATTTTTCATCCATCACCTTAACAGACGCCACGCTGGCAGTTAACTGCTGACGTGACGTCCATCTGACGTGTAATCATTAAATGACATGGCAAATGGCTATAAAATATGTTTCTTTGGGATAGGTGAATGTGAGGAGGTAGGTAAGAATTTAAAAAAGAAAAAATGAGGTCGTGTATTTATGAGGAATTCTTTGTCCTTTATCCTCATTTTTTCTTCAAACAGACTCTTCTACCATATCAACGATTCCGTAGGCTTGAGCTTACCAAATTGAAACAAAAAAGAAACATAGGGGACCAAATTGAAACAAATACAAAACACCAATCACTCTCCATCTTCTTCCTCCTTCATTTTCTTCTTTTCCGACAGCCACCACCACCTCCGGCGAGCCACCACCACCCTCTCCTCCACCACCACAACACCAAAACCGAATCCAAAATCCTAAATCCTAAACTAAATCCCTAAATCCTAAATACCAATACCAATCCTAAATCACAAGTCCTAAATCCCACTCCTTCAAAGCTTTGCAGAAAAGCTTCTATGCACTCTCAAGCGAGTGAATCGTATTTTAAAACACCAATAAAGAATGACAACTTAAGAAGCTTGAGAATAACGGGCTTCATCCATAGAGCTCTACTGAGCGTGCTTTCATCTGAAAGAGCATCTCATCTGAAAATAATTGGCTATTGCTTTTCCCACGCCCCCTCCTACTCAAAACACACCCCACAATGGTGTGAAAAGACCAAAAGGCTAGCCAAAACCTCTTTTTTTTCACGAAATTTCACCTGTTCGAACACGGGCCTTCGAACAGGTTCGAATGACATCGTTCGTGTGTGTTAAATCTTGACTTCACACTCTCTTTGAGTGTTTTTCACCTGTTCGAACGAGGTCATTCGAACGTGTTCGCATGACCTTGTTCGAACGACATCGTTCGAGTGTGTTAAATATTGACTTCACACCTCTCGCGTGCGTAATTTCACCGTTGAACGAGTCATTCGACGTGTTCGAACAAGTCGTTCGACGATCTTTAAACACGTGAACTCAGCTGTTTCACGCGAGGTTATTTTTGGAATAAATTTTGTTAAGGGGTGTGAAAAAGTAGGAGGGGGTGTGGGAAAAGCAATGGCCAAATAATTACGTAGAAACGATGCTCAACTTTCGTAAAAGGAAGAGAAAAGCAAGAGTTGAATGTTAAAGTGAATCCATCCTACATCGTAAAAGGAATGCCATTACAAACAAAAATTTAGAAAGAAAATCCTAAAGAATTAAGAAAGGAAAAAAAACATGGGATCTTAATCCAAATTCCTACAATATGAAAGCAGAAGCCCTGCAAATTTTGTCATTTCTTTAGAAGTTAAGCAAGAAGAATATTATTTAATTACCCACCACTTCAGTTTGTTTAATTTCTATTCCAAAGAGCACTTCGCTGGGCAGAGGGATAAATTCTCAGCACTCTTCACTCGCTTGAGAGTGCAGAGAAGTTTTTCTGCAGAAATTTTGAAGGAGTGAGATTTAGGGATTTAGAACTTGTGATTTAAGATTTAGGGATTTAGTTTAGGATTTAGGGTTCGGTTTTGGTGTTGTGGTGGTGGAGGAGAGAGTGGTGGTGGCTCACCAAAGGTGGTGGTGGCTGCCGGAAAAGAAGAAGATGAAGAAGGAGGAAGAAGATGGAGAGTGATTGGTGTTTTGTGTTTGTTTCAATTTGGTCCCCTATGTTTCTTTTTTGTATCAATTTGGTCCTCCATTTGCCATGTCATTTAATGATTACACGTCCGATGGATGGAAAATTACCAAAAAGGACCAAATTGACACAAAAATGAAACATGAAGGACCAAAACGGGAAGAAAAAAAAAGATAAAGGACCAAAATGAAATCAAGGCCAAATATAAAAGACCAAAACAGTAATTTAGCCAAAAAATAAATAAATACAAGTTATACTAAAGATGTCCAGATTGAATAAGAACAATTTCATTTCATTATAACTCCCTAACCCATAACATTGAACCAAACATTCTATATGCATATTTGACTAGCAGTAAGATAGTAGGGCTATTAATTGATACTAACCATCATAATTTACAGGGATGCTTTTCCATTTCTTTTTCTTTTTGTTATGTACATTTAAAGATGGACTAATCTAACATTACACTAGTCAGTCATATGAAACAACCCTAAGATGGAGAATCCTTCTAAAGTACATTTTTTTATATGTTACATAATCTCATTTACATCGTATAGTGGCAACAACAGCAATAACGTGTGCATCGAAATCTCATCCCAACATGTGCTACATAATGGTAACTTGAGAAGGTTTACATCACTAGCCATGCATTTAGAAATCAGATGCAGTGTTCTTTTGCATAAACTTCTTAGCTCTGCTTGAGAAATTTCTGACCATAACCTTGTCAGAGAAAGTCAAAGGAACATCTTCCTCAACAGTGTCTCTATGGTCATACCAACCAGCAGCAGAACTACTCTCATGTTTCAAGCTTTCTCCGCTAGATGCAACTGACGAATGGGGGTCTTCTGGTATATCTCGATACAAGTGTTTTAATATAAATAGAGCAGTATCATAGTCCCGCCAGTAGTTTCTGTCCACCAGATAGAAAGATTAAAATGACGGTTATAAAAATGAACAAGTGAAATCCATGGCAGTTCTGTCAGAAACCCCTCATTGTGGTAGTAAAATTAAAAACTGAAACTTCAAATCATGTTCCTCCATCCAATATATTAAACCTTGTATATCTTCTTTGTCCGACTTGCAACTAAGAAGACTTGATGAGGCAGTAAGATGCTGGAATCCCACGCATATCAAATCTTGTATTTTTTTGGTTATCTAAAAATTGAACCCCTACCCAAGCGCCACCCTACTTTCGTCAATTGTCTTCATCATTAGTTTTTTATTTTTTACCAAAGTCCTCATCATTAGTTATTTGCATCAACTTTGAAAAAGCATTTGAGCCATTGAAGTTAGGTCAAGGGATAATAGAGAAGTTTATTTGCAACTATTTAGAAAATTTGTGATTATAAACTTATGTTTAATCCTATCCTATATAATTATAATAGCATCTTTCCTAAAAAAATTATTGATGCATACATTCGCATTAAAGGGAGTGTATTTGTAAACAGAGTGAACTTTTAAATTTTCAAGTTAAATATATTAAAAGGATGGTCTGATGCATGAGATTCCCTCAACTGCATGGTTCAGTTCGACTGGTGACAAAAAAAAACACACCATTCCAAATCCAATAACTATGATGCTGAGGGGATGTCTACTACAGTGTAAAATGCTAAATACACTTACGTGTGCGATCCAATGGCTTGCAGATATGCATGCTCAAATGTTTTATCCTGCATTGCAAACATGCAGTCAAGAAACAGGAACAATATTTTGAATACAAGACTAACTAAATGAAATAACCAAGTGATACATTAGTCCCACTTCCTTTAAACGTGTTTTGCCTATATTACTTCTTGTTCCGGAAAAGTATCGAAAATATGAATATTAGCA
Organism: Oxytropis ochrocephala; assembly: GCA_020916435.1. Taxonomy (NCBI): domain Eukaryota; kingdom Viridiplantae; phylum Streptophyta; class Magnoliopsida; order Fabales; family Fabaceae; genus Oxytropis; species Oxytropis ochrocephala. The sequence goes on along the minus strand of CM037094.1, from coordinate 61,101,339 downwards.
AAAAAAACAGTGATATAGATAAATATTGCTTCAAATACTATGTTTCACCAAGGATCCTGGTATCCTAGGGTATCTATTATATAGCCTTCTGGGTTTTGTTCCTTGTGAGGAAAGCATGCATGTAATAGACTGAGTAACAGGAGATTATGGACTCAACATAAGTCATTGCAATGACAATCTATATTCAGTTTGGGTGATACGGGAAATTAATGGTGGGATAACGCATATATCCAAGGGCTAATGCCCCCTGCATTACAAAATGAACTTAACATAGACACAGTCCAATAAAGCTTTGAGCACCAAAATTGTTAGAAATCAGTCATGTGTTCTCGTTTTGCACAATACTCTTGACACCAGATGCTTGAACAACGAGATCACTAATAGAGTGGAAGAACATCATACCTGAAGCATGTGATCAACTCGTCCAGTTTTGCTTCCTGTCAATCTCTCCATCATAACAGATCCATATGATACCTCTTCCTCCTCTTCAGAGCTCTCTCCTACAATGAGATGGGCAAGAGTTTGAACAAAAATACAAGGGAACAATAGTCGCATTTGTGTTGCAGGATTAATTAAGAAAAATAAACAATTTAACTACCAGGAGACTATTTGTAACAACAGCACCAAACATATAACTGTTTTGGGATTGCTATCTTATATGTAATACACATTTCACAATAAAAACCATAGATGAAATCAAATCAAATACAAGATAAAGCAAACAGTAAGATTTAATCAGGAGTTTGATACCATGTTATAAACTGAGCTGATCAAACAATGCTGTCAAAGAGGAAGTGTGGGGGTTTGGCCAGCATGCCCATTAGGTTTTAGGGAATCTAATTTTGGCACTGTTCCACAGAGTGTTAATAAACAATTATATGGCGCAATGAACTTCAACATAAACATATTACCCATTCTATAATAGTTACAGACAAAAAATGCAAAGGAAAATGAAATTACATACACAGCATGCCGATGTTCGATATTTTTAATGTTTTGTGCCTTTTATAATATTTGCCAAAACTACATATTATAGCATTTTAACTGTTTATTACTTTTTGTGGGAAAGGGGTGTATAGGAGTAAATTTCCTAATGAGAAGCAATATACAGCAAGGCAGTGTAGTTAGTATCGCAAGAATCGCACGATTCTAATCGCGATACGAGTCAAAATCTGATGCAAACGATGCATATCGCATGGCGAATCGTTTTTGTAACCGAATCGCTCCATGAATCGCTTGTATCGCTTCAGAATCGTTGGAATCGCGATTCAAGAAGGAATCGCACGATTCTGCAACAAATTACAGTTGGGTCGGGTCACACGACCCGTTTTCGTAAAACACAGAAAATTAGGGTTGCGGCGTGAGGAAGAAGACGATTGTAGTTGAAACGCACTGTTTTGTTGTCTCTTAGTGAACGCTGCGTTTTGGGTTAAATGAAACACTGCGTTTTGTTAAATGAATGTGCGCTGCGTTTTCAATTCTGAGTTTAAAAACAGGGGCATTTTCGACATTTCCAATTTTACAACACTAAAATCCCTATTTCCTCTCCACGTTTTGCATTATCAGTAGTTCAGTACCTGTTGTTGGAGCGGCTTCTATGCTTCTTTTTTTCACTACTTCCCTATTTCTTTCTTTTAAGTTTCAACGTCTTCCCTGTTTCTTTCTTTCACTGGTAATTTTGTTTCCTCTTCTTCTTTACTTGATTCTGGTTTTTTGGTTTCCTGTTCTACTACTAAAGCCCTAACTTTTCCTTTATTCTTTCACTACTGTTTTTTTCCTTCATAGTTCATGTTTTTTTATGACTTGAATTATTTTGAAGTTCATGTTTTTTTGCTAACTCTACTTGGATTTGCTCAAAAATGTTATATATTTTTGTGTTCATGTATCTTACGATACGATACACGATACGATACACGATTCAGGAAATGGGCCTAACGATACACAATATGTATCCCGATTTGATAACACTGCAGCAAGGCAAGACATCCTTCTCATAAAAACAACACAAGAAATGCATAATATTAAATCTCTTCGCAAGTTTGTCGAAAACTCTTCTAAATAAACAGCAGGTAAGAAATGCCATAAAGATCACAATATTCTTTTTTTTAATCAAATAAAGATGACAATATCCATTTTAACAGCACCTACATTCAATGGTATGGAAAGGGCTAGAATTCTCAACATCACTACATGAATTTGAAATTCATAAACAAGTTGTCCAATGATGAGGAACACGAAAGACTATATTACCTTCTATGTTCTCCATATTTCCTGATTGACAAACTGTCAGTACCTTATCCTGCTTAAAAACAAAAATTACAATAGTAAATAGTGTGTATATTTTCTGATGGATCTAACAGGTCCATCACGAATTCAGTTTCTTCGGTTTCAAATATAAAAATGTTAAGAGGCATTTTTCGATATCCATATTGAGCTCAGCTTGTCACAACACTTGTAATAACTAATAAGTTTATTATTAAATTTCTATGTTCAACTAGTATTGTTATTCTGACAACGAAACACTGTGTCCTTCTAAATCCAGTAACTTAAGAAGCAATTAAATTTGAGCAACCTAAAATTTACATTCAAACTTAACAACTATGGCAGGCACAGTTTTAGCAGTTGCTATAATCATTAGGTGGTTGTATCATTTTTGTGAATATTATTTAACATGCATCCCACAAATGAAATGAAGATTGATTTGAAAAGCAACATTTAAAATGTAGCAAAACCCTTAGCATGACCAACAAAGGGAGAAATTAGGAGTAGGCAAGACATTTAAAACAAAGTTTCTTTAGTTGAAGCAAGTGTCAATACTACCCCCATAAGCCATTAGAAGTTGATATCATAAAAGTAATGATTCCTTCAATTGACCTAAAAGTAATGATTCTCATACTATGTTTTCAAAGAAAACGTGTATAATCTTCCCTGTTCTCTGGCATTTGCTTGTTTTTTTATATTCATCTATCCGCTTAACATTAATTTCCTCAATAGTTTTACACTTTGCCCCACTTAAAATAATGTCTTGCCCACACTAAATAGAAACTTAGACTATGAAAGGAGTTTTTCTCCTATATATTTTGAATTCTGTAAATAATTAAACGCTCATTTGTATGAAAAATGAAATTTTGAATGATTGTCTAGTTATATACAGAGATATTTTTTGTTGTGTTAAAAATGAAAAAAAAATCCTACCACACTTTCAAAATAAGAAGACACATAAAGAACAATTATAATTCTTAGATGTTAAAGTGTCTTTAATTTTTTGAATATACAATTGGAATCTCCCATTTTTGGTTACCGATAATGATATCATTATTTATCGCCTATAAACTTATGTATACTTTTATAAACATTTAAAGTGTATAATCTTTCTCCCACCAAACGAAATTTCTGGATCCCCCCTGTTTATTTGTCCCATGCAGTACATATGTGCAAGAGCCTCCTAAATAAATTGACAAGGTCCCCATGATCCCATAGGCAATCTAATTTTATATGCAAATAGATAAGTTTTATCTTGCCAACATTGAATAATAGATCAATCCACTAAGTCACCCAAGATTCATGTCAATTGGACCCTAGTTGCACAAGCCATGGAGCAAGTAAAGAAAGAATGCTAAAATCTTCATTCTTCAAATATTCCAATTATTCCTAAGAAAATTTATTTTTCAGGTGATGGATAATTGATGCAGGATAAAGGGGAGTTAACCATGAATGTATTATCCAATCCAATGTTGGTTATTTAGTTTCCTGTGACTTTTATGGTGTACCTAGTTTGGGATTTTAAATGGATCATCTCATTCTAAGGTAATTTTGCTATGTTTGTTTTAAGGGAAGAAATGGGAAATAATAGAGAGTTCAGCCATTTGGGGGAGAGAAGCAAAGGGAATGAAGGGAGAAATAATGGCATGGGTCCTACAAAATGGTTTTCTCACAAAATGGATTGATCAGGTAATTTTGCTATGTTTATTTCAAGGAATGCGGTGGGAAAGAAAAGAAAAGAAAAGAGAGAGTTCAGCCATTTGAGGGAGATAAGAAAAGGGGATGAAGGGAGAAATAATGGCACGCGTCCACGGAATGGTTTTCTCCAGAGGCGAAGAAAACACACATGACAACAGCAAAAGTTTTCTCCTTATCAATCTACCCACATCTCCTTCATCCCAATCCCCTGATCACTCATAAAAAAAATTGTTGTCGTACACCCATTTTCTAAGCAGCAAACTTTGGAGGAGACCCCCCAGATGCTCAACACTGAACAAGGACTGGCACGGCATTGTTAAGGAGGCGGTCTACATGCGCCGCAACCTCACTGGCTCCGCTCTTTCCACCTTTGTTGCCAATGACCCGGTCACCAATGTTGACAACACCTTGGCCATATTCTTCAACCCAATAACAGACGCTGCCATGCCATCCATAACCAATCACAACCACCACGATAAAAAATATTCCAATCAGCCCGTGCTTTTCACCCTTCTCTAATCTCTACCATCATTAAACCTTTTATCTTTTCCCACCACAGTCAACCAATCCTCCCCACATACTTCCCTCCTCCATCCAAGCCCCAACGTGTATCCATGCACATCTACTTGGTGACGTAATTGATTACTCAAAAAGATTCAGTGATCAACTATGGATTACATTTAATCGACTATTGGTGGTAGACAGAGAGTTAGAGAGCATCACTTATTCATTCCCATCCATAGTCGATTAGCAATGACAAATTATCAATAATTTAATGGGGATAACCAACATCGACCGTTTTCTGAGACAGAAACAATTGAAGTATTATTATATTATTCTACTTTTAAATGATTACTAATTTCCAGAATGAATTATGAACACAATTTTAAGGGGAGTAAGAGTAAGAACGTAATTACATATAAAACTCAACTTCTTTCCACTGACATTTTTATGTAACAAACGAGCGGAGGGAAAGCTCGTTTCTTTCTCTTCAATTTCTTTCTTACTTCTCTTAATCCAAACACCAAAAGAAACCGTTAATTTACAACGGCAATGCATTTTCAGTTACTTGCTGAATCCAAGTAAAAGCTTAGGGAAATAATGGTAGAAGGCCTAAAGCCTGTGGATTAGAAAGATTACTTCAGTTACTTGCCAGTCTATTCTGCCAAACCTATAGAAAGAGGCCTCTTATATGTCAAACAAGACAGAATGCATTTTGCATTTTCAGTAAACCATACTTTTTCTATTTTTATCGTAACCTGTATCAATATATTTCAAATGCTTTTATTTGTTTTCTGATCAATTCCCGACCTTCGACATTTTGGGTTCTAGATGTCTATTAAAATACCGAACACCCTTCTCTTTCTTTTCATGCTTCCATCCCATGTCATTATGAGTGAAAGGCTTTATGATGACATGTTATCTATGCTGTTTTATGGCATAACAGGATGCGGAAAAATCCTAACTGGATGTGGTATAATCTTCTTATCTTCAACAATACGTCTCAATCTTTATCTTTGTTATGGTTAAAATGTATTATGGTCAGAGTCTAATTTATCTTCAACTCATGGTTTCTATAAAGGAAAACTCTAACCGATTTGCAAAGATATCAGAGTCTAATTTATCTTGATGTTTATGATTGTTTCTTCTTCCATGATTTATCATGCTGCCTTTTATAAGAGGGCAGAGTACCTAATGCTCCTATCCATGTACTTCTGTCTGATAAAATCTCCTCCTCCTTCACTAATAATTATAATACCTACATATATTCCTTGAGTAATTCACATCAAATATTATTAAAAAAATCCAAAAGGTTTCGGGCGAAGTTGGAGCAATTGCAGAGGATACGAGTAAATTTATAATTATAACTGAAATCCTTCGAATAAACCTTTTTTTTCATCTCATACACTAAGTTATTCTGTTTTGTATAAAAAAGAGGAGCTCACCCTTGCAGATTTCATATAATTCTTTATTGTCAGTGTACGAACAGCTAGATCTTGAGTAAATTCCTGCAAGAAGACATAGGGCAATATTGATAACAAATAACGGTCCAATGCAGTCGCACAATGCTAGTATCTGCTGCTGCCTCACCTGAAATCCAATATGCAACCTTTTTCCTCCTCTGTGATATGGAATCAAGACCGGTCGTTTACCAATGTATTCTTTGCAGACAAGTGGCTCTACCCTGTGGTGAATTTAAAATAGCATCTAAGATGTTACAAATTTTCAGAAAACATACTATTAAAAAGATTTTAAAGATTCCGTCAAAAAAAAAAATTTTAAATAAAGAAAATATTTGCAAAATCATGGTTGACTGACTCTATCTATCATTCCACATGATGCCATAAATAATGTTTAGGGAGAGAGAGAGAGAAGGAGAGGGAGAGAGAGTAATAATTAGGTCGGATAATAGTAAAACTAGATCCGGTCAAAAAAAAAAAAAAAAAAAATAGTAAAACTAGAACAAGAACAAGCCAGAGTCCACTAAAAATAAAAGCAAAACCTACTAAAATAAACGGGTCAAGAAACATATTGTATAATAAGCTTAATACATCCTAAATATTGTTTAACAATTCAGTAGCAAGAATGAATATGATATCCAAACTTCCAAGTTCTATCAGTTTCGGTGGTTCATTAGATATATAGGTTTATTTCAAAGAGCAGCGTAAGAATTTAGTAACCATAAAAAAACAAGAGAATCAAAACAATCAAAGAAAAATCATGCAAATTGATTGGTGGCAAAAAAATTATAATGTCTAGTCATGTTGATAGTAACATTCAAAGAATTGGGTAGGAAAAAAAGGTAATTTTTATTGATTGAATGAAATAGAACTCAAACAAGGAGAAAGAATTTTCCTTCAGCTTCCCTTTTACAACTGAGCAACTGCTCTGCTTTTCATAGTAACAAATCCAAATCCCCCCATTCCGTTCTACCATTATTCCAATTTTAGCGAAACCACCCTTGTCCGTCTAACCTCTCTAACTACCTAATTATTATAACTAATTAGTGATACTCGGCTTAAATTACTTGTATCTAACTTTGATACTCCCTCCGATCTCTTTTGCTTTTATAAGCAAAAAAAATTACTAAGAAAATAAGTTAAGTGCAATTAATTGTCTAGCTTCATACAAAAAGTTAACCAAATTTACTAACATAGCCCTTTATAATATTTAAGGAAAAGAATATCTTATTTCTCTTTAATGCCAATCACTCCATTAAATGACGGGTATATATGGAATAGTAATATTAAGTATTGCACACGTGGTCAACTTTTGCTTATAAAAGAGACCAAGAATTGAATCATCGTTTGTTGCTTATAATAGAGACAATAGGGGTATTTGGAAATCTCTAGCACATGCTCTGGGAAAACTTCACTGGGCTAGAAGCAAACCTGTATGCTACTGGATCAAAGGGGTGAAAAATGTTAAACATCTGCCGACAAGCTGGCATCTCTTCACTTATATTTTCCTGCTCCCAATAATCTTTGCCCCTTCCTGGAATGAACAAGAAAAAATTTATCACCTTAGATGCGTATAGTAAAAATTGGATGCTTATAAGTAACTAGCATTTACAACCAATATTTTCCTTGATAAAGTGAAACAAAAAATGAACAAAAGTACAGTTCAGAACCATAGCCTATTGAAATTCACGGTTTTTCTCTATTTAGAAAAGTTTAAATATGTTTTTGGTCCCTTAATATGCCTGATTTTCATTTTGCTCCCTAATTTTTTTTGTATAGAAGTAGTCCATGTAAAAATTGTTCACTTTGGTCTCTATAAGTACTTTTTTAGTTTTTCCCAGTAATATACTTTCTCGTCTTAGTCCTTGTAATATATAATTATACAGTGACTAATTGAACACAAACCAATATTACAAGAGCTAAAACAAAAAAAGAGTATATTATATAAAACAAAACAACAAAGACCAAAATGAAACAAGAAAATATTACCGAAACCACTTTGAACAAAAAATTTGAGGGACCCAAACAAAAGAGGGAGAATGTACACTAGTGGGAAGACAAGACATCCACCAAAACAAAACTGTTAAAGGATCATCAAAAGTACTAAGAATGTACACTAGTGGGAAGATAAGACATCCACGAAACAAAAATGTTAAAGGGATCATCAAAAGTACTAAGGAGAATGAAACTTGCAACTTGGCTGTCTAGTCACAGACCTCACTGAATATATAAAACACACATGGAAGCTCACCCAAATCAATCATGAGAAGAACATCATAAAGAAGTGGGCTTAATTCAACAGATAAGTACAGATTCATCAAATACTAATCAATTTAAAGATGGAAGATACAAAATGCAATATTACAAAGGGAACCTCTTCAAAGAAATCAAGACCAAAAATAAGTTACTATGATAGGTCTGTCATGGTAGTTACAGTTAGCTAATGTTTGTTATAGTAGATAACAATTAGTTAGTTGGTTGAGTTGGTTAGTTAGTCAATACCAATAAGGCATATAGCCTATAAATAGAGAAGAAGGATTAGAGAAGAGATCATGTAATCATTTGTAAAGAATTGGGCCTTATGGCACTTGGAGAGTATAGAGTCTCTCAAATACTCTAGGAATACATTGTAATCATCCTATTTCCTTCAATATACTAGTTGGTACATATCAGATTAATAATGTATAAATTATCCGCTTAGAAATCCTTACCAACGCCAAGTCGGATATTACGAAGTGCAAGAAATACACCAAGAGGGGATCCAACAGCAAAGAATGTATCAACCTAACATAAATGCAGTATAAGTCATATGAGGCAACATGATATGTATTCTGTATATAATAGTAAATTAGCAATGACCCAATTTTAGTCAGAATTGGATCTTCCAAAACTCCTTAAGGAAATGTAAATCTCAATAAAAAAATTCTTTGTTGTTTACATACCTTGAATAGAAGCTTTGTGTAGTTAATATAAGGAGTATAACTCTTTGCTGCATGTTGTACTGGAGGCAACTTGGTAGATAATTGTGGTTCTGGTACATTCATGTCAATATCCTTATCAGCATTGTGTTCCATAATAAAAATAAAAATGAACATGGAAAATATCATAAATGTTTAAGGAGAAGAAAACAGGTAACTACCAGAATGTAAGTTTTCTTTGGTATGGCCATCATCACATGATTCCAGTGCAGCTAGCTTGGCATTCAATGAATCAATCTAAACAAATGAATTTTGTCAATTGCAGGCAAGTTATAAAGGCAATCAATGTTAGCAGCACAGTAGTAGGGATACTATATAGTATAAAACAAGGGTATTTCAACTTATATGAGTTACATGGTGCACCCGCTATATGTAGTATATAAATATACACACCAAACCCAATTGGGTTACCGTTTCCCAATATCTAATACACAATCTTTCTAAATGTCCCTCTGCATTGTGCACTCACGTGTTTAATTAACATATATAGGAGCACATTTAATTCATAGATATTAGTTTTTCCGTATTAGTAAAATAGCTCCATTCAATTCATTCAAACGTTTATCATAAATTTTTGTTTTCATTGCTCACCAGTACATGTGGACATGGCAGTCAATGCATATGGTAGGTTAAATCATGTCTTATTGAGTCTGTCGGTGATATAGTTTAGAGTTGCAAGTCAGAGTTGATTAACTTCAAATAATATTCTGTTTGTTTTTTAATTTAATCATGCTAGTTTTCGTTCTTTTCATAAGTTCCTAACTAAACCACTCTAAGGCATGCTTTAATATGTCCTCTCAACATTCCTCTCCCTCTATTTTAAAGGAAAAACTTGCAAAGTTCATGAAAAACAAGTTTTTTTAAGAGAAAAAAGTAGAAACTGGAAACTAACCTCTTCCTTAAGCTTCTTGATTACTTCATCTTTGTTGCTTGTACCATTAGATTCTTCCTTAGCCACTGGTATCCCAACATTCACACTATTTAGGTTATCCAATGTACCCGTTTTCTCAAAAAACAAGTCACTAGAATCAGAAAGAAACTGGGGAACATCTCCTTCATTATTCGGTCTCATAGAGTGGGGTTCTGCAGTAAAATTGGGTACACTTGATAAAGAGGGGCCTAAAACTGAGGACTCCTTAGAATATTCTGCCTCCATTTCTGAAGAAATCTGTTTGTGTACACTTGATAAAGCAGGGTCTAAAACTGAGGTCTCCTCAGAATGCTCTGCATCCGTTTCTGAAGAAGTTTGTAATGTACTCTTCTTTTCATCAGAGGGGCTCCCCATGTCAAACGTGTCATCCTGAATGATTGATGAGTGCTGAAAATAATGATTTTTCTCACCAGGCAGTGATTCCTCATTTTCACCATGTTCCTTATACATCCAATCCATTGGAAAAGGGGATAACAAATTATCTTGATGACAAAGGATATCATATGAGAGGACACTTCCCAGAGAATGGCCATATAATGAAATCTACACAAAAGTGACCACAAATAAACCACTATAGATATTAAAAAAATGCATAGTGGGAAAAGAAAGCAATTTTTCTCATTGGCATACCTTTCCATCATATCCAGGATTCCTCTTAAGAAACTTCAGATATAGTAGGTTCAGTTGGTTGGATACCTAGAGAAGTATAAATTCACTGGTCAAAAAATGAACATTTTTTAATTCCATATTACAATAGTATAACATCTAAATCATCAATGCAAATAAGCAACCCATCCAACTTCTAAGATAAAGGAAATAGGACGTCACTGTGAACCTGATTTTGAAAAATGGATATATCTGCAGCACAGTTACAAAAAAAATGTAAAATGCCAAGTAGATTTTCTTTTTATTTTGCAAGCATGCATGTGTAGGGGGGTTCCCAGAAATAAAATCCCTATGAGCTCTTCAAATGTGGAATTTAGGGTTTGTAAAATCTAGAGAACATTAAAGTATGAATCGACTAAACATATAAGGGGTGGAAAGTGGGAAGGCTAGAAAATGAGATAAAGAAAGTCAAAGTCAAGAAAATTATCAGACAAATCTTCAATCCTAGGTTTCTTATTTATAACTTATCATACTTAAGAAACACGTCATATGTCAAGGAGGCTAGGATTTATCCTACTATTTCAATGAAGCCACAAAGTTTAATAGCCATTGGCCAACTTTTACAATCAAAATCTCAAGGATCTAAATGGTGTAGCACTAGCAATCGCCCAATAACAGATCTAGGATAAACTTTGATACTGTATTAGAATTTGGGCTTACGACCTAACTCAACCCCACAACCAGATCTCTAAGGTGGAATGAGGACTGCTCAAGCCTTATAAGCACTATTTATGCCATATCTCTAGTTGATGCGAGACTCTCAACAATTTGTTCATTTCATTTCTTCACTTCACATGTTTGATGTAGTACAATGCAGATGTCAATATCATGAATGAAGAAAAAGAAGAAGAATTGAAATAATAAAGTCTGAGGTAGTTTTTTCAGGGAGATTTACGAAAACAACAAAATTATTAAACATATAGAAGCACACTTACTGAATCAATAATGTCCTGACAGTAAATTGGGCTCATGTAGTATAGCACATCATGAACAGTTGCACTAAGCGTGACACGCAATCCCCGCACTCCGTCCAACGTTATTTTCTCAACAGCCGTTTCACCACTCAGCTTCAAACCTCTTCTCCACTATATAACAATAAATCATTAATTAACTAATTATTATAGCCAAATAAAATATGATAACTAACATTTGCAAACACAATAACTTAGTATAATACAGGGATTACGAGGTCTATAAATAGGAATTAACGCAGAATCAGCAGGCAGTTGAAAGCAACTCAGTCTTGAATAGTTGAGGAGCTCTCGAATCATCTTCAAGAGTGTATGTTCTAATACACTGTCACCATTGACCGAGACCCATCAAGAAAGCATTCAATTGTCCACTTGTGTGAATTTCCCTTCTTCCTTCTAAATTACCAGTTTCCAGATCAACTAGTAACAAAGCAGTTTTGATCTAGGAGGAGATGTTGCAAGCTCTAAAGCATGGGTACTTCAAAATTAGACCCGTACTGTACCCGATACTAGTATTCATTGGGTAATCGTGGGTCCTTTCCAATCTGTATTTGTGGTCCGATATATAAATATATCTGTAGAAAATAGTAATCTGAATATGTTGATTGATTCTGGAGAATGGGATTACATCTATATATATATATATATGCAAGAGAGATCTAATGACTACAACTACCAACTACCAACTAATCTAATCAATGCAACCAACCACTAACAACTAACAACCATCTACAATATTAATAACTATAATTTACAACACTCCCCCTCAAGCTGGTGAATGGATATCAATCATTCTCAGCTTGCATGTAAGATCTTGAAATCGCTCAATGGGAAGTCCCTTAGTGAACACATCTGCCAGTTGAAGCCCTGTGGGGATGTATGATGTAGCTATAAGCCCACTATCCAACTTCTCTTTGATGAAGTGTCGGTCGATCTCTATGTGCTTTGTTCTGTCATGTTGAACCGGATTATGTGCAATGCTAATAGCTGACTTGTTATCACAAAATAGCTTCATCGGGGCTTCGTATTTTATCTTGAGGTCATCTAGTATGATTTTCATCCATAGTAGCTCACAAACTCCTCGGGCCATAGCTCTAAACTCGCTCTGCACTTGACCTTGCAACTACATTCCGCTTCGCTTCTCCATGACACCAAGTTTCCACCTAAGAAAATGCAATACCCTGAAGTAGACCTTCTATCCACAATCGACCCTGCATAGTCTGAATCTGTATAACCTTCCATGAGAAGTTTTCCATCTTTCTTAAACAACAGCCCTCTTCCTGGATTTTTCTTCAAATACTGAAGGATTCTATCAACTGCTTGTAGATGTCTTTCGCGTGGATCATGCATGAATTGACTCACCACACTGACTGCATATGCTATGTGCGGCTTGGTGTGGGCTAGGTATATGAGCTTTCCCACAAGTCTCTGATACTGGGACTTCTCTACTTGTGAACTTTCCTCATCACTTCCAATTTTGTGGTTTTGCTCGATAGGGGCTCCAACGGGTTTGCAACCTTATTTACCTGTCTCTTTAAGAAGATCAAGAACATATTTCCTTTGAGAGATAAATATACCTTGCTTAGAATAAGCAACCTCAATCCCAGGAAGTATTTTAGCTTCCCGAGATCTTTCATTTCAAATTGAGCGACCAAACTTCTCTCTCGAGTGCTGTTTTCAAGTTCATCATCACCAAAGAATGATCATATCATCTACATAGACCGTAAGTAATGTAACTTTCCCATTTTGAGAGTGTTTCATAAAGAGAGTGTGGTCACCTTGACTCTGCCTATACCCCAAGGACACCATAACTTGAGAGAACCTTCCAAACCAAGCACGAGGTGACTGTTTGAGACCATACAACGCCTTCTTCAATCTGCAGACTTTATTTTCTCCATTAGTGGCCCCATATCCGGGTGGAATCTCCATGTACACTTCTTCCTCTAGGTTTCCATGTAAAAGACATTTTTAACATCAAATTGATGCATCTCCCAACCAAAGTGTCTTTGCTAACGAGTATGATTCTTCTGGTATTCATTTTTGCCACTGGAGCAAATGTTTCCTCATAGTCAATTCCATAGGTCTGAGAATACCCCTTTGCCACCAATCTTGCCTTGTATCTATCCACTGTACCATCTGAATGATATTTAACGGTGTATATCCACCTACAACCCACTGCCTTCTTGCTTGGGTTGGTCTCTCCACAATCTCCCATGTATCATTCTTCTCTAAAGCCCCCATTTCTTCATTCATGGCTTGAACCCAACTCTCATCCTTTAAGGCTTCTTGTATGATAGGTTTAGTATTGATGGGTCTATTATAGTAGTACTGATTAGTTAGTTGGTTCTTTGAATCGATTCTGATGAGTTTATAGTTAGTTAATTAGTTGGTTGAGTGGTTAGTTAGTCAATACCAATAAGGCATGTAGCCTATAAATAGAGAAGGAGTGGGATAGGAATAATCATCTTGTCAATTGTATACACTGAGGGCCATTTGGCTTAGGAGAGGTTGGATCTCTCAAATATCCAAAGCAGATTCATGTAATAGTCCTATTTCGTTCAATATATGATCCGGTACCTATCAACCGGTATCAAAGCGAGTTCCGATCCGCGAGTAAATTCTTTGTGTACAAGAAATCTGTTTACCCATGATGGATTCGCACTTCGACGCATTGGAGCGACTCATCGCAAGAATCTGAGGCTCGCGAATCAACGTTGCTTGATCGCTTCAATGAGCTAGCCGCTCGCTTTGAGCAAGTCATCGCCGCGACTCGACCAATGGTGCTCCCCGACATCGCCAGTGGAATTCCCGAGGTTGGGCATTTCATTGACACAAAACAGTTCTTGATGAATCCAATCTTGTGGAGGACATAATTGAAGGAACTGTTCTTGAAAAAGGAAAGTCTTCAAGTCCGAAACCAAGAAAGATGACCGAAAAAGGCGGCGGTGGGCGAAGCGAGAGAAGTCTGACCCGCAAAATGCGGTCTAAGGACAACATTAAGCAAGCAATGAAGGTGATGGGGATCACAACCAAGCAAAAACGAAGAAGAAAGGAATGGGAAGAAGCGCAAGCAAAGACACTAGGGAGCGATTCTGTGGAAACAGATTCTCAGTGCCGGGCTCGAAGATATTCAAGAACGAGTGGGTTGTGTGAGGAGACATCCATTCGAGTGATGGGGATGTCATGGAAGGAGTCTAACCGCAACATGAGAAAGAAATCACAAGATGGCGCGCCGATCACGTCTAAGACGAGTAGTGGGTCGGCCACCACCCAAACCTCCAGACTTGCGCGACTCGGCCAAAGATATGCGTTGTCGCTTCCATGGCGAAGTGCCACCACGGAAGCCACCGGATCCGAGGCGGCGGAGGAGGAAGAAACACAAAGGCAAATAGGAAGAAGTGTGATCAAAGTTGGAAAGAAATACTTAGCAAGATTCAACAAGAAATTGGCTCTTATGTGCGGGTTCAAGAAGTGATTCAAGAACCAATAGAGTCTCAAGAATTGATGAAGAAAGCAAGGAACCAGTTCAATAAGAATTCATAGCTATAGTTTTGTTGATTCGGGATATCTTTGTGTTTACTGACATTTCTTTTTCTTTTTCATTTTTTCCTTTCTTGCTTAGTCACCTTGAGGACAAGGTGAGTGTCCCCGGGGAGTATTGATAGGTTTAGTATTGATAGTCTATTATAGTAGTACAGTTAGTTAGTTGGTTCTTTGAATCGATTCTGATGAGTTTATAGTTAGTTAATTAGTTGGTTGAGTGGTTAGTTAGTCAATACCAATAAGGCATGTAGCCTATAAATAGAGAGGGGAGTGGGATAGGAATAATCATCTTGTCAATTGTATACACTGCAGGGGCCATTTGGCTTAGGAGAGGTTGGATCTCTCAAATATCCAAAGAAGTTCATGTAATAGTCCTATTTCGTTCAATATATGATCCGGTACCTATCATTGTCTCGATGTAGGGATTCTAATAGAATCAATAAATTTGAATAAAGCTCAGTCTTTGCATGAAAGGTTTTTAGTGGATACAAACCGGGATATGGGATATTTGGCACATGATCTTTTTCTTTTCTTAAGGCATTGGCAAATCATCCAGGTTAGGTTCGTGGATAGGATTACTTACCTCGAGTTCGGATGATTGGATATGTTGTTGGACCATGTCGGGTTTATTCTCCGTGATATTGCTTTCCAAAGAATCGGTCATCGAAGATCTCCGGTCATCACCTGCTGCTCCGCAATGGTGTTGGTTCGTGTTCTTTGTCATCCTCGGTTGGCGTAGAGTTTTGTAAAGAAGAAAAAATGGTGTTGACAACTCAAGGAACTCGGATGACAACTCAAGAGAGTCGACTTCTAGGTTTTTCTCCCCACGAAGTTGAGGACTAGGACTAGGGTAAAAAGACTCAGATTCATTAAAAGTTACATCCATGGAAACATAGACTCGACGACTTTCCGGATGGTAACACTTATATCCCTTTTTGTCTGGGGTATACCCAATGAAGATACATTTGATAGCTCTAGGATCTAACTTGCCTCGATGAGGACTGTGAACATGGACAAAGGCTGAACACCCAAAGACACGACTCTGAAGACTGATCATTATGTGTATAGAAAGATGAAAAGTGGTCATGAACTGGACAGGACTAGCACCATTGAGAGTACGAGAGGGTAATCTATTTATCAAATAAGTAGTTTGTTAGAAACGAACTTCCCCCGAATAGGATTTAGAGTACGGACATTTGAAAGAGAAGAGCTCGCAACCTCAAGAATATGTCGGTTTTTCTTTCAACCACCCCATTTCGCTGAGGTGTGTCTACACAAGTGAATTCATGAATTATACCATTATCTTTGAGGAACTTGGAAAAGTTTTGATTCACGTACTCTCTTCCATTATCAGAATGCAACCTTTTAATCAAGCACCCAAATTGTGTTTGGACCATCCGGTGAAAATTCACAAACAATGAAAGACTTCGATTTATCTTTCATAAGAAATATCCAGCTGACACGAGTACAATCATCAATAAAAGAAACAAACCACTTTTGACCAGAGATATTATAATTAGTAGGTCCCCACACATCTGAGTGAATAAGATCAAAAGGTTTAGAACTTTTATTGTTATTGGAAGGAAACGAAAATCACGATGGTGTTTAGCAAGTTGATGAGACATCACAATGAAACGACTCAACCGACACTTTTGTAAACAGAAAGGAAATAAAGTCTTAAGGACACTAAACGGAGGATGACCAAGTCGCCTGTGTTGAAGCCATACTTGAGAGGATGACCAAGATTCTGAACTTGACTCTTGGGTGGAAGCAAGTGCCTTTGGATTGGCATTATCTTTATTCTTTTGAAGCTGCAAGTAGTATAACCCGTCATGTTCCTCAGCATATCCAATCATCCTTCCCGTCGGACGATCCTGTAACACACAATGAGAATCAACAAAGGTCACTGCACATTTCAAGTCTTTGGCGAGTTTAGAAGCAGACAAGAGGTTATTTGTTAATTTTGGGATATGGAGCACATTTTTTAAGGGAATGGAAGGTTGAATTTGAATGTTACCACTCCCAACAATGGGGATGCTATTTCCATTAGCTACTGATCATTTGTTGGTTTCGAGTAAAGTGAAGTAAGATAAAAATGGGATAGATAAGGGTCATATGATGAGTAGCACGAGAATCAATAATCCAACTATTCTCGATCTTAGAAGTATTAGAGGATAAAAAGCTAGAAGTCTTACCACCATGACCAGGGAGCTAGAGCTAGAATTCTTCTTGAGAGATTGTAAAAGAACTCGAAGGTTTTCCAACTCGCTTTTGCTAAGAGTTGCAATCTCCTGTCGATGGAGTCTTTGCTCTTCCAAACTTTCGTTCATTCGCTCGCCGCTTGATTTGCACGTCTCGTGTGTGGTGCCTCTAAGCCCGTGGTTCCGCTCTAGAACCTTTTCTTTCCCATGAAGTCTCAAGCATGTCTCCTTGGTGTGGCGATCTTCCTACAATGGATGCAATATCGCTCTTCACGAGGGTCTTTGTGGGTGGCTTTACGGAAGAGGATCCTTTTGTGGGACCACTTTCCAATGACCAAGGCCGAACCTCCGATAGAGCTACCTCCTTCCAACATAATCGACCTCCTAGTTTCTTCCTCGCATGCGATGTGGAACACCTCGCAGAGAGAGAAAGTGGTTCCTTCCCAAAAATTTGAACTCGAATAGGATCAAATTCGGAGTTTAGTCCATGAAGGAACTTGAAAATTCTTGCTTCCTCAACGGACTTTGCGGTGTGGTAGTAGTATCGCCAGCAAGTCATCTTCAAACTTTGATCTCGGGTCTAATTCGATCCACAAACCATTTAAAGTCCCATAATAGTCACATGATGAGAGAGGTTTCCTTGTTTGGCATTGAAAACCTTGGTTTGAATCTCATAACAAGTCACTTTGTATCCTTCCATCCATAGAGTAAGTCTCGCTTAAGGTAATTCCAAATCTCCTTAGCAAGATGAGAAAAACATCTGATTCACGACTCACTTCGTGAGTCATTGAGTGCCATAGCGGTCATTATAAGAGAGTCTTCATCATCCCAAGCATCAAACATGGGATCTGTTTTTGCTAGAGAGTCCCTTCAATATGATTAAGTTTCTTTTTCCTCGATGGTAGTGCGAACCAATTGAGCCCACCACAAGGTAGTTGCGTCCCATCAAGCCGATAGAAATTAGGTAACACTTGAAAATCATTCGAGCGAAGAGCAATCTTTTCTTACGATTGTTTGGTCGATCATAGTTGCAAATGATTTACGAAAAAACAAGGTCGAGAAAAGAAAGACAGAAAAAAAAAAGCGTTGCCTGAAGTGTGAGTTTCAAAGAAAACCCAAGTTAGGGTGCTCCAATCAACTTTGACCTCCCAATGGAAAGAGGAGGTGAATACAACCCTACGGTAGAAAGGCGGCGAGAGAGCGGTGGGTGGAAGGCGCGCGTGGGCCCACGCGCGCGCGAAATGCGCGGTGGTGAGGCGGCGTGTGGAGCGCGTCCGGTGGCTGATGGCGGTGATTTTTTTGACGAAGCGCCGATTTTGAGGGGCGATTCGATGGTGGGGGTCGGTGATATAAGATCTGTGATGGATATTGGAGATCCGAAAGGACAAGAAAAAAAACACTTGAATGTTCTTGTTCGCATCAAGGCAGCAGCTACACATCAAGGCGGGGAAGATGAAAAGAAAAAGCAACTATGGCGGCTAGGGTTTTAGTCTGAGCGAGACTCCCAGAAACGAGAGCTCTGATACCATGTAGAAAATAGTAATCTGAATATGTTGATTGATTCTGGAGAATGGGATTACATCTATATATATATATGCAAGAGAGATCTAATGACTACAACTACCAACTACCAACTAATCTAATCAATGAAACCAACCACTAACAACTAACAACCATCTACAATATTAATAACTATAATTTACAACAATATCTTTGTTGTATGGTAAAAAATTAGATTTTTGTTCTTTTTTAATAATATTAAAACTTTTTCCATTACATTTTATATTGTTTCTCTATTTTTATGCTATATTCATAACAATTTCTTATGTTTCATTGTATATTTTTCTGTTATATGTTTTACTTAATGTTTATATCAAAATTATTTTACGTTTCCATACCTGTTTTTTTTTTTGAAAAACCATGTATCCCATACTAGCACCCGTACCCGGTACTAGTACCATACTTGTACTCATGCAACATAGGTTGCAAGGGATGGTACAACAGATGACGGAGATTTTTGGTGCGTATTTGGGCACCAAAACAGAGAGGAATCTGTGATGGAAACCCCAATCCAAGAGGAAACAGCCAGAAGACCCCATTTTGGAAGACACCACCAAAAACCATAGTCTTAAGGTGGCAAAGGGGAAGACCCCAATTTTTGGGGAGACCACGACTGTGATAGGAACTAGAATTTCTCATGACTCAATCAAACATAATAATTGTGTATTAATGGTGATAAACTGAAAATACAAGAGAAAATGAAGATAAAAGTATCCTAAGGCACTATAGAGGCCTAATCTCTCCCAAAGACCCTAGGTCTATTCTCAATTCTTAGTTGCCTTCTAATTTCCCTCCCACTACTATTTATAGCACTCACTATGCTCACATTTTCCCTCCACTTTGCCACATCATCAAGTGGTTACAACAAACTCTCATTTTCCTCCCCTTACACTTTATTCCCTTACCCTCCATATATTTAATAACCTATCAATACTCCCCTCCTAAACATTCACCTTGTCCTCAAGGTGAAGATATCAAAACAAACAAATAATACTCTTCCACCCGGATCCCACAACTTGAAGCAAGATGTCCCAATAATGCAAGAAGCTGAGTATAGTTCACCCGGATCCCACAACTTGAAGCATGATGCAATGCAAGAAACTGATACTCTGTCTCTGTCAAATACACAGTTGAGCAAGCCAAGGAAATTGAAGAAAACATGCCAATGATATCCATAAGCAGTAGCTATCATAGGACAATTGAGTTGTCCCGGATCCCATTGTCGGATCAAAATTGTTAAATGCCCACACATCAATGCAAAGAAGAATAAACGCATATTCTCTCGATACTTTCACCGCCCATATTTCTTACATATTTCAACCAAAGTTGTTGCCCAAAAGTCATTCCTATCAACATAAGATCCCACGACATACACCAAAGACTTGCATTTCTTTCCCATTTGGCGGCACCACTAAATCATCACATATAGTTCTCATGACAAGATTATTGAGGAAGATCAAGTTTGACAAGACCGACAACAATGATTCATTAGCTTTGTTTCACCATGTGGAGCGACCACTAGAGTAAAATTGATATCCAATCCCTTTAGAGCCCATTTTGCCTTAGTTTCGCTCTCTACTCCCATCTTTAGCTATTCCTCTTCTTTTTCTAGCACCCTCCTGCTAATAGAACACCTCAAAATCATCAAGTCGCCACTTTCTTCTCATCTTGTTTTAGACCACCGGATCCCACTTACTTTACAAGTGGAGACACCAAAATTGACACATTTATGAATTGTATTAATCTCACCGCCACATCTCCTACCCTCCCCACTAACAATTTGATTAATTTGACAACTTCCTTAAAATATGGTTGACAACCATTCCAATTATGCTACCCTTTCCATCTTCATCAACCGTAAGAAATGTTTCAAGAGAAAGTTCTTCTAACCTTTTAATGGCAAGTGTTGGTGATGGATGATCATCTAATAGAGAAGTTACCCAGCCACTGCAGTGGAATGTTGAAGATTCTCGATCCGGTGCTCTGCAGATGGGAAAATTATGTATGTTGCTTGCAAAAATAAACCCACTATATTTTGCACCTCATTTTTTCTTGTAACACCCTTCTAGTATTAGTGAGTTGGGGAGGTGTGATTATCAAATATTGGGCTGCCCATTAACTTAGTCCGAAACCCAATTCCACGAGGTCCAATCAACGGTAGCCTCATTCTCTTCCCACTCTCGATCGTTCACCACCGCAGCAGAGAGAGAAGCGAGTCTCCACCTTCGCAAGTCGGTCTCACTTCCGCCACGGTTGCTTTGCATGGTCCGACGCCTCGGCGGCGATTCCTGCCGCCACGTCGTCGCTCTCCACGCCTCTTGATTTTTCCACTCTCTCTCCACTTCCTCCTCTCTCTCGCCGCACTCCATAGCTTTGAGAGATCCCACTCCTTTTCCCGTACTGATTTGGACCATACCTTACCACCGCACACCGATCGTAAAATGCCTCCATATCCCCTTGAACACGCCACGATCCCGGTGGTTCCTCCACAATGTTTTGCCACCGCACGACTCTCCCGTGCGCATCTTCGGCGCACTTGTGTCGTCGTTGCTCCTAAGTCTGGCGCCTCGATGGTGATTCGTTAACTCCGCTTTAACTTTGATTCCTCTGTTCATACCGCGAGCAAATCCATCTTTCCCACTTCTTTATTCACGCTTTGATTTCGCACCATTAGTTACGAGACTTCCCAATGTACTCCTGCTTTTCGGTGCCTTCCTTCTTCGCTCTAATTCTGGTTTCGACACTTCTTTGAGTTACGCTCAATCTTCCGATTTCGGATTTCTCAACCACATCCGATTTACGGAATTTCAAATCTACCTTGGACTCTTCATTCCATTCCTCTTCTTCTACTTCAATGGTTTTCTTTTACGGTTTGCTTGAGTTTGCGTGAACATAAATTTTTGTAACCAATGCAATTTCATTTCCAAATAGATCTCAAAATCTTTTCCGAAAGTTCATCGTGATCTGCTTCTTCTTCTTTGCTCTCTAGTGTTGCGTGATATTGTCAAGTCGCTTATTCCATTCTTGTTTGTTGTGTTGTGCTTTTCTCTCCAGAATTTTTTCCACAGCAGCAACTCTGTTATCTCGTTGGGCACTCAGGATCGAGTGCTCTGATACCAATTGATAGGAACTAGAATTTCTCATGACTCAATCAAACATAATAATTGTGTATTAATGGTGATAAACTGAAAATACAAGAGAAAATGAAGATAAAAGTATCCTAAGGCACTATAGAGGCCTAATCTCTCCCAAAGACCCTAGGTCTATTCTCAATTCTTAGTTGCCTTCTAATTTCCCTCCCACTACTATTTATAGCACTCACTAATGCTCACATTTTCCCTCCACTTTGCCACATCATCAAGTGGTTACAACAAACTCTCATTTTCCTCCCCTTACACTTTATTCCCTTACCCTCCATATATTTAATAACCTATCAGACTGAAATTGAATTATTAGGGGGAAGTATGTTTTCAGTTTGAAGGTCATCATTGGCGAACATAGAAGGTGTTAAAAGAGAAAAACAGAGAGACGTATGTTGAATATTGTGTGTGAATTACACTACGAGGATTCTATTATACAGACTTTAAGAGGATCAATATACAATCTCTATAATAATTACAGAATAATAATGACGATATCAAAACTACCCTCACCTATTATTCTGATACTAATATATATTATTTACATAAATAAAAGATAGCGTAAAGCTGGAGCACATAAATCACATGCACTCAGCTTGTTACATATGTAGCTGATTTGAGGACCTCTTAGAGATTTAGTGAAGACATCGGAGCTTTCACCAATGGGTTAAGGGATGAAGTTGGGGAAGAAATAAGGATGCCTAGACCCAAGTCCTTGAAGGAAATAATGGATTTGGCCAAATTGGTTGTGAAAGAAACACTATCTTGAGGAATCAGGAGGGAGTAACAGAGAGTTTTATGGGATTGGAAGAGATGGCGAATCAAGATTGATGGTGAGAAACTGGAAGCATGGCCATTCAGAAAAGAATTTCGACAATGTTATGAACTCCCAGGAAGTTGCCAAAGAAGATGGTGGGAGGAGCAATTAGAAGTGCATGACTGATGAGGAATATCGAGAAAGGAGACAGAAAGGGTCGTGTGTTTTTCTGCAATGAGAGTTTTGGCCCGAGACAAATGCAAGAACATTGAACAAACAATTGAAGGTGATGGTACCGGAAGAGGGGACTAAAGATTCAAGAGGAGGGGTTACTGAAGAAGAAGAAGAGATCTAGCGGCGACTGAGTATTGACAGAAATTTTTGTAATTGTTGTCAATTTATCCAGCGGACAAGCTATCTGCTATTCACCTTGCGGAAAAGTTGAATGTTTTAGGGGGAGTATTATAGATATGCCTTCAGTTGGTTGCTTGTTTGTTAGTAATGGGGTTATAAGGTGAGGGCTATAAATAAGAATCGAGGAATCAGTAGGCAGTTGGAAAGTAATTCAATCTTGGAGAGTTGGGGAGCTCTCAAACCATCTTCAAGAGTTATGTTCTAAGTCTCTACGTTCCATCAATCAAGCATTCCTCTTTTCCATTTGTGTGAACTTCGCTTTATTTTTTCTCATTTACCAGTTTATCCTATCATTTAACCACTACGAATTAACACACAATCAGTTTCAACTTTGACCCTGATATAAAAATAAGGTCCACTGTACCAAAATGGAACACCAGGGATGAGAAAGCTTAATTTCACAGAGAAGTGGAACACATTAAAAGGCCTTAAAACAAGGAAGAAACAGAGAGTGATAAGAAAGATTAAGAACATCTACACAAAGCAATAATGACCAACATATTCAGATACCTGGCATGGGATATATAGGACCCTTTGAGTGCCACGTTGGTATGAAGTAAGGTGCTGCTCTGCGAGACTTGCTGTAATATGCCGAAAGTTGCCCACATCATCCACCAAATTAGATTTTTCCAACCTTTGCCCAATCCCATGAACCATAAATACCAAGTGTCGAACAGGGACCTACAGATAACCAATGTCATGCAATTGATATCAAGCAAACCAAGTCAGGGTGGGGGAAACTGTCCTGGATGACTAAATTCAATTTTATGAAGATGATAAAACAAGAGAGTTCCAGGTGTCAGTAGAAATGTGCTGAACCCTTTAGAACATGAGGACATTCGGGAGACAGAAGTAGAATGTGGATCACTATCTGGATTTTACCTGTGAACAGTAGTCATCCATCTGCTCCTCTTTCTGCTGCCTTAATTCATCCTATTGTTAAAAGTATTAAGTTAATAAAAATAGAACTGATCTCCATCTACGTTCTTCCAGAAAGAACATGAGCATAATTTATTCAACTATTAACTAAACTATCCACGATATGAAATCAAACACAAATACAAGACGAGAATTGTTGGCAACCAAAACAAGTTAGATATATAATATTGTTTTTGCAAGAAAAAGTGAAGTTTGCCAGTTCCCATTTCATCATTGTCCAATTATTGAATATGATGCAGCTCCTAGTTCTCTAATATAAAATGTGTATGTGTTAGAATACTAGATAAATAAGGGCAAGCTGGACATTACTATACCAAGGTTCTTGTATGTCAGTATAAATTGTTGGCAACCAAAACAAGTTAGATATATAATGCTTTTCCAAGAAAAAGTGAAGTTTGCCCCTTCCCATTTCATCATTGTCCAATTATTGAATATGATGCAGCTCCTGGTTCTCTAATATAAAATGTGTATGTGTTAGAATACTAGATAAATAAGGGCAAGCTGGACATTACTATACCGAGGTTCTTGTACGTCAGTATAAAGTATAAAAACACTTTTATAATCACGGATAACATACAATTACAAAGCAAAATTGGGATCTACCTTCCATATCCATCAATAGAATTGAGGAGTATCTAATAGCAGACTATCTTTATGTTTATAGGATTAAGGGAGAGAAAAAAAAAACTAGAATACCTGGGACGGTTTTGGTGAATTTGATGGGGAGTAACCACGCCGTAGCTTGATTCCATTTCCAGTAAAACCGACAAAACTAGAAAGGCCAGAAGCATCAACATTTAGCCAGGCTTCCCAGGTATCGTCTTCTCCAGTAAAAAGGGCATGCAGGCCCTGCATGTTTCAATGCCAATATATAATAATGCACAATAAAAGCAAATAATATCATCATTTTCAAAATAATCCACATACTTGGGTGGAGCCTTGCAAATCAACTCGAGCAGCAAAAAGTCCCGAAGGTTGAAATGTTCTCCGGTGCCAAACCTATAGAAACCGGTCAAAAATAAATCTTTTACATTCTGAAGCAAAAACAAATTGCAAGTTGGACTCTGAATATCCTCTTTCCTACCCTAACCCAACCCTTGGGCCATAAAAAGGATATGAAAACCCAGAGAGAAAATCATCAAAATAACAATACTTAATTCGATGCATTGTTACTTAGCATCAGTTTTGAAAGAAAATAAAACAAGACAATTTTGAGAAAAAAATATGGTTCCGAGAAAATCTAAGGAGGGCAAGGAGTGTAATATCTGCTGCTATTTGATGCTTATCACTGAAGAGGATGCTAAAATTTTCAGATACGTGTACATATTTTATTAGATAAAGTGATATTGTCTTTTCAGGTTCCCCCACCCAGCTGGGAAATTACTTACTAAGACTATAGCAACCCTCAGAAGACATACCACTTCTCCTTAAACGAAAAGAGGAGCACACAAACTCTATGAAGAATTCCTGGCCTTGTTACAACAATACGCTTAAAATACCCGATTAATGCTGAATTGGGGCAAAGACTAAACCAAACGAGCTCTTTGCACCCCCACGATTGTAACTGTGATGCTTGTTGGGTGGTCCTACTCGGAGTATGGGTCGATTTCGCTTGTTTTACGGTGCTGAAGTAACTCATGCCATACGATCATCCGGGGTGAACAAGAATTGGGGATCGGATGCGGGCGAAATTCCCGCCAATGGCTGAGAACTCCCAAGAAAAGCTCGAACGACCTTCAACAAAAGGGTACTTGTGCCCAAAACCGACACAAATAGGTAGGTAGAGAATACCTAGGGGCGCAAGACAGCTCTCTAAGGAACTCGGCAAAATAGCCCCGTAACTTGGGAGAAGGGGTGCCTCCTCACAAAGGGGGTTGCATAGCTTTCTGTGTCTTGTCAGCTCAGCTACATTGGAGGAGTGTATTAGGTAGATATAAAACAAGATTGACAAGTTCTACTGAGACTAAGTGCCTGTTTGTTTATGATTCTTTCCACAGTAAACGTGAGAATTCCGAGTCCCAATGCACAATTTTTGTGGAAATTAGAATCAATAAAATTGTAATTTCTGTTAACTGCAAGAATTCACTGGAATTGTGGAGCCTCAATATCTCAAACAAATTGGCTCTACAGGTTTTATTTGGCTGTTTCTTCATTTTTTTTCCTCTCCCTCTTTTAGGATCATAATACACACTCTGGTCTTATACTCTTTTCTCATGAAATTTCTACTCCTATCAATAAATGAGTAGATAAAAATATAACAAAACAAGCATTAAAGTAAGCTACCCATTTGTGAATGATCAAAAAGAAATATTGTTAGAAATGAGGAATAAAATGTATAAGGGCAAAGGGCAGGATGTCCTCGAAAAGAAATCTTAACATACAAAACCATAACATACAATACAAGTAAAGCATGTCAAGAGCAAAGGTTGTAAAGATACGTATATATGTGTATAATAATGTACACAATGTTTGTAAAAAGACATTCACATTACTATAGCACAAATATATCAGTAGTCAATATATTATTATCGCAATGTAGAAAAAAATTACTTTGGGATCATAACAAGTGGACACTCACATATATTTTCTTCACCCTTATTCAAATATATTATTTCTATTTTGAATGTGTCAACAAGTTTCATGTCTTTAGTAAGAGATGTCAAAGATGTATTGTATCAAGGTGACAATTATATTTTAGTTAATAAGATATATTTGAGAAGTATCGGGAAGAATTGGGAAGTACCGTGCCAAACATGTATCCTACACAATATGTTTCCCTTTTCGAAGTAACGGGGTTTCATAGATACGCAACAAAGAAACCCCTGAAGAAAGTGAGCAATAGTCATAGATATTTTTTTAATTTTATGTCAGAACCACATTAACAACTAATCATTTGTAAAATAGTAACAATAATTTCTACGTTAAAAAAATTCATTTGACCAATTATACAGACCTGACTTCGATAAGCAATCTCTAGTTGTTCAGCAACATCTTCGCGAAGTGGTAGCCAATCAAGGCCCCCTTTACGAGCAAACCAATGGCCTCTTAGAACACGTCGATTTTCTCCATTCCAATAAACAGGGAAACAATGCCTTTTAATCAAATCTACCTGTAATGGTGAGCATCACATCCTTGGAAAGAAGTTCTCAATTTATTTCTTTTTAAAGAAAGAAAAGTCATTTTCCTCAAATTATGAAACTGTTCAAATTTTATATTTGCTTCAAAATAGACCAAAGTTCTGGTGAAAATAATAAACAAATGCCTAAACACACCATCCCCTTCAATGTTGCTAAAATGTATACAAGCTCAAAAGCAATATCCATTAATGATGTTATAGAGGATCCTACATGAGATTTAACAAACAAGATATACCAAAAAGACATCAAAGATTCACACATTAAAAAAGCTTGTTTGTCTTGTGGGAAAGAAAGGGTGAATTAAAACACATTTGTTTTCAGCTTTTACTTTCCATTTCTCTTTAGTCCAAAATCTTTTTTCCTTTTTTCATTTCTCTTTACATTACAAGATTGTAGGAGAAAGCACACATGCTTGGAGTAGAAAATTAGAAATATGCGTTGTCAAACTCAGAACACACAAAAATTTCAACTACAAATCAACCAAGACTGGGAAGAATTAAAGAAGTCGCTGCTTCTATAACACGTTGGGAAAAAATCATTAAAAAAATATTCATGAGTTCACTAAATGTGCTAAGAAAAAGCAGAAAGTTATCAATTATCATCATTAAGACTACTGCGAAAAAAATGACACAAAATATAAAACAAATACCTCGTAGAGTCCTCCCTTTACAGGAACACCAACTCTCTCTTCCTCAAATTCATATAGTTGATGCATATCTAACTTGGTACTGGAACTAAGTCGGTCTCTTGGTCCTTCACTGCACTCTGCATATTCTCTCCACCAACTAGAGAGTAATTCTTCCTCTCTCTAACAATACACAAAACAAAGAATCTCACTATCTAAAGGTCGCCAAAGCCATGATCCAAATCAAGACAAGTACAAAAAACATAACCTAAGATACATTCTATAAAAGACCTGCAAGAAAGATGCTTCAATTGCCAGGGAATCTCTCATGCCAAAACGAAAATAGTCGCTCTTCCCCACTATCTCCGTGCTCGGAATCGATGCCGCAAACTCTGCAACCAAACACCGCCAAAACCAATTCAAATAGTTTATAAGCCTTTTATGTGAAGTTTGATGCTAATGAATCGGCCAACAACAACAACAAAGTTTTTTCTTATCCTCTACTCACGTGAGAAGCACAGACAAATAGCTTTAACTAAACTAGTATAGTTCCTAAATACATCATTTCCTAAATCATACATGTCTCCAGGTTCACAATACAAATGCAAGTACATTTGCAACTAACACAAATTGTTCAAAATATCAGATAGGGCACAATACAGTTCCTAAACACATTTCCTAAATCATACATGTCTCTATGTACACAATAGAAATGCAAGTACATTCGCCACTAATACAAAACTCTTCAAAATATGAGATAGTTCTCAATACAGTTCCTAAATACACATTCTAAATCATACATGTCTCCAGGTTCACAATAAAAATGCAAGTCCATTTCCCACTAATACAAAACTCTTCAAAATATGAGATAGTGTTCATGCAAGCTATACATAGGGTTGACCATGTTTGGATTGGCTTATTCGCACTTATCTAGATAAGTAAGCATTGGTGAGACTGATTGTGGGAACGTATGGAAGCAGCTTATAATAGCAGCTTATAGTATGTTTATAACTATTTTCAGTTGTATACAGAAGCTTTCTAGTATAGCTTATGAAAACAGTTTCACGTTACTTAAATATAGTTTATGTATAATAAGCACGCTTAATTAGTTAAATTAAGTTGTTTCTCCCAACATATAGATAGATACAAAAAGGAATGTGCCTAGGATCAGATCAATTAGAATAGAAATGAAACTTAAAGAACAAGTGACAAAAATTGAATTGGTAATCGTAAAACCCTATTACATAAGACTGAGATAAGATAAGAGAAGTGATTTTGAGGTTTGAAATTGATACCGTTGAGTGCCATAGGTGTTTTACAAAAGTACCAGCGAACATCACCGCCATCGGAAGGGCTAGTAGTTTGAGCAAGATACTTGTGTCTTGCTTTAGAATGTTCGATTACGTCTTCCAATCTTGCAATGTTAGAAGGCGTGTTCTTGAGCAAGTCAGGGGTAGCGGTAGTTGCCTCCACCCCTTCCGCCATCGCCGACGAATCACGAGATTCACCGCTAAATCAATTTTCGAAATGAATAGAAAAATGAAAGGTTCGTTGTGTTGCGTTGCGTGGATTGAAGGACACGAAGAATTGTAGTTGCTTTGGGAAGGTTTTTAATATGATTGTTTTTTTTTTTTTATAAAGAAAAAATGGAAGAACGAAAGGGGAGAAGGAAAGAAAGAGAGGAATGTAGAGACGAGAAGGACAGCGATGACATGCGTTGAATGTCAGGTGAATACAATTGCCACACACACACGCACCGCTGGGTTGGCTGTTCCCAAAAATCTACCTATATTTCCAGAAATTTTGTTGAATTTAGGGGTATTTTTGTCCAAAATCGAATTTATGGGCGTGGGGAGGATGTGGGGGTAAAAAATCCAACTTTTTCTCTATCTCGAGAGTTCCTTGATTTTTCTAATTAATTATTTTTAATTAACTAACAAAAATCACAACCTACTCTTCACCATCAAAAAATATACTCTTAAAATTTATAAAACCAAAAACAAATCTGTGAGTTATTTTGTTTGCTTCAAAAAAAAACTGTGAGTTATTTTGTTTTGGATTTAAGGGTGTATCTTGGTTTAGGATTCTAAATGATTTTTTAGCTGAAAAATGTCTCACAAATTTTAAAATACTTTGTAGGAATTTAATGACTTTCAGTTAGGATTTTAATGAGTTTCTAACATACGGATTCTACAGAATTTTGTGGACTTTGCAGAACTTTTTGGATTTGTGAAATTTGACAAGACTTTAAGGATTTTTATAATATATCTTCAGAATGTTAAAGAAGGCGATGTGGATTGAAGACATTTTCACTCTCTTATGAAATATCGTCGGTGACGGAGTAGATTAATGTTATTAGATGATCATGGAATGTTGATGAATGATGTTGTTGGTGTGAAAGAAGTAGTGGAAAATCATTTTGAGCATAGTTTTGATGAGCCTCATTACAACCAACCAACTTTGGTCGGTCTTTCTTTTAAGAATATTGTCGAAGAAGATAATGATTGCTTGCTACAACCGTTTGAGGAGGAGGAGGAGGAAATCAAGGCGGGGGTGTAGAGTTGCTTCGGAGATAAAAGTTTGGGGTCGGATGGCTTCAATTTACGGTTTATCAAGGAGTATTGGGAATTGTTGAAAAATGGTTTGGTCGAATTTTTTAGGGAGTTTTACGCTAAGGCAGCTTTACCTAGAGCGTTTACTTTGTCTTTCATCAATCTTATTCCCAAGAATGATAATCCCCAAGGCTTGGGAGAGTAAAGGACCATATGCTTAATTGATAGTATCTATAAGATTCTTGCTAAGGTATTGGCAAATAGACTAAAGAGGGTTCTACCTAATCTGATTTCCGAATGTCAGTCCGCTTTTTTGGGTGGTAGAAATATATTGGATGGGGTAGTGATTGTTAATGAACTAGTGGATTTGGCCAAGAGGAGTAAAGTTGAATGTTTACTTTTCAAAATTGATTTTGAGAAGTCTTATGATTCTGTCTTGTTTAATATGATGGATAGGATGGGGTTTAGCTCAGGATGGATTAAGTGGATGAAGGTTTGTGTTTGCTTGAACTATTTGTCGTTGTTAGTTAATGGAAGTCCGACCACATATTTTTTGGTTAAAAGAGGGATAAGACAAAGGGACCCTCTATCTCCTTTATTATTCTTGATTGTAGTTAAAGGTTTATCAGCTCTTGTAACTAAGGATGTGGATGTTGGATTGTTTTCAGGTTATAAGGTTAGTGTTAATCTTTATTATTATATTGTTCAATTTGTGGATGATACCATCCTTTTGGGTAATGCCACTCAGGAGAATCTTTGGGTATCAAAGTCATTCTTAGAGGCTTTGAAATGGTCTCTAGTTTGAAAGTTAATTTTCACAAAATCAAGCTTGTGGGTATTAATGTGTCGGAAGAGTTTTTGAGTTCTGCATCGACTTTCCTCCATTGTCGAACGGAATCTACTCCTTTCAAATTTTTAGGAATTCCTGTAGGTGCAAATCCTAAACATGCCACTACCTGTGGTTGATATGCTTCGAAAGAGGGACTCCTTATGGTCGCGGGATATTCTTGTTGTGGGAGAAGATGTAGGTGGAAAAAGATGGTTTAATGATTGTGTTAGGCATGGTTTGGGGAATGGTGAAGAGGTAAGCTTATGGAAGCATCAATGGATTGGAAATCAGCCTCTGTTTCGTGCATTCCCTAGTTTATTCGCAGGTTGCATTGAGGAAAATAGATTAGTGGCGTGTTCGGGCTCTTGGCTGAATAAGCGATGGAAGTGCTTAGACAACTAGCATGTTAGTTCGGACCAGACTGTTCTGGATGAAGCACAACGGTTGAACGAAATTTTGAGGGAGGTTGCACCTGTACGTGGGCAGCAAGATAATTGGAGGTGGTTTTTAGAGCCTAATATTTTGTTTTTGATTCGATCTTGTTATAGGTTTTTGGACCGGTTTCGGGTGGCTCGTGATTCCACAGTTCCGGTTGATATTTGTTCAGCTTTGTAGAGGACAACAGTCCCATTGAGAATTATTATCTTTGGTTTGAGAATGTTTTCCAATGTTATTCCCACGTGTGAGATTTTATTAAATTGTCACGTTATTGAGCCAGACGAAGCAACTGCTTGTAATTTTTGTAGGCACTAGCGGGAGTCCTTGTTGCATCTATTGTGAGTTGGCTAAGCAGGTTTGGTCTAAGGTGGGAGATTGGCATGAAATGGGTATTCATTAGTGTAACAAAATAGAAAAGCACTTCAACTTGTTTGGGACGGAATTTTCGAGAAAGAAGGCATATCAAAGACTATACATCTTGATGTAGTCTCCACATCAGCGATGCCACATCAGCTTCCCGCCAAAACACCCCATTTCCCTCCAATTCCTCCGCCGGTAAGTCGCCGCCATTTGGTCCACGTCAGATGCCAGCAATGTTTCCTCGCCAACAAGGTTCCTGTCAGTAAGGATTAGCGCGCAAATCTTCACTCCTCACTGTTGACGTCATGGAAGATCTTTGTTTCAGCCAAGTGTCAACAAGGATTAGCCGCCCAAATCTTCATTCCTCATAGTTGACGTCACCAACGATATGATTGCAATTTGTTTCAACCAAGTGTGTTTTTTCTTCTGCTCTCTCAATTCTCAGATAATCTTGAAGCTCTCAATTTTCAACCAAGACACAAAACATAGGCCTTGCTGCACACACACATCTCACTCTCTCTGTTATCTTTCTCGCCATATCTCTTTCTTCTTCCCTTTCCACATTCTTCTTCCTTCATCCACTCTTTCTTCCTCCATACATGCAATAAAAACTAGAGGGAGTAGACACTCTCCATACCTTGCCTCACTTCACCGCAATTTCTTCAATCACATCTCCATTTCGCAAAGCTATCCAAAATACTCCATGGAGGTAACTACACCGTTTCCATCGCCACTTTTTCTCTTTTGCTTTCTCTCAAAAACTTCAATCACATGGAATTTTATTGTGAACAGAAATCTTTTGAGAGATTATTCGATTTCCTTTACTAATTTGTTTTTGTTGTGTTTTCGTTCTGATGAATATGATTTCTCTTGATTTGTTGCTATTCGATTGGGAATTTTTCGAGAATAGAAAATTGTTTGTTCGATTTAATGTCAAATTGTTCGTCTAAATTCTCGATTGGGAATTTTTCGTGAATAGAAAACTGTTTGTTCGATTCAATGTCAAATTGGTGTTTGTTTGTGGTTTTTGTAGGTTACTGTGATGGAAGATAATAAAACTATGTCCGAGCGCATTTGACTTCGTTGCTTTTGTTGAGGGTGGAATCCAATATGCTTGTGATGATGCTTGTGGCATATGCCTTGAAGCCTTCTGTGACAGTGATCTTTCCACAGTATAGTTGGTTCCTTAGGTGTTAATTAAGTTGTGGTTCTTGTGATAGTGATGAGTCACTCTGTGTTGGACTGTTAGTTTGCCCCTCTTTTTGAACAAGTTGCTTTTACTCTTCCTGTAGGTGACGACGGTCCAAACGACGCTCGGATGCGGTGGTGCAAACATTCCAGACGGCGCCTGAGGTGATCGAATCGGCGCTCACGATGTAGGTACGGGTGCTCCCTCTTATTTCCTCACTCTTATTCTTTTATTCCTTCAATACCTGGGCATTGTGTTAGTCCTTTAGTCCTTGTTTTTCTTCATATTTTTGTCTACATCATGTTCTATCTATTTTTTCAGTTTATTGTTGTTTTCTCTCAGTTGTATCATTCTTTATCTATGCTTTCTCCCATTGTACATAAAGGTTTATTTGAGTTTTTCAATTTTATGTCTTGATTGTTTTTGTGTGGTATGTTGGGAAATTATTGCTTACATTCTGACCTCTTATTTTCCTCACACCTTTTGGTCAGCCTGCATTGTCATATGTTTACACTTTTTTGGCTCAATATCAAACATTTGGAATGGGAATTCAGAAATATATGGTTGCCATCAGGTTTGGCTTTTGTGTTCTTTTAGTTCTTCTTTTTGTTGCAGCAATCAGCTTTATAGGAAAGAAGGAAGCACAAGCTGACTTTGTTAATGAACTACTTGATTCAGCATCTGGATTGTTAGAGAGCACACGTTAAGGCTTCCTTCTTTTTGGTAGCTTTAGATAGATATAGATTTTGGTTTCTTTTATGTTAAAAATACCAAAATGCTATATGGTGAACATAAAACTGGAATTTAGAAGATTTGGGATTCTAAGTGTCTTCCCAATGAAAATAATAGTTTGGTGTTTCTTGCCTTCATTTGGCTATTCACCTATCTCAAAAGATTGTTTGTGTTTCTTACCTTGATTGTCATGGCCTGTCTCGGTTGCATAATGCTAAGCAAACGGTCTGTGGTAGTCTCTGGTATTCTGACAATGGCTTGTGACATATGCCTTGAAGCCTTATGTGATGTGCTGATCTTTCCACGGTATGGTTGGTTTCTTAGGTGTTAATTAAGCTGTGGTTTTTGTGGTAGTGATGACTGTTGCGTGTGTTCTAGTTGCAATATCAGTGCAAGTATACACGTCGTACAAGTAATAAAGTGGATAAAAGTAAGAGATCGTTCCCACGAGGATTGGTTTTACTTTCAAAGTTCAAGTCTTCAAAACACAAGTGAAACAAGTAATAATTCGGCACTAAAAGTTGGTATTAAGACTAAGAACATAAATAAAACAAGTAAACAAGAAGTGGTTGTGAATATGGATGAGAATGAGTTGGATTGCTGCATGCAAGTAAATCTCCTCTAGTCAGACGTTATAACGTTTACACGTTATCACGTACAAATGTTATGATGTATAGACGTTATAACGGTTGAACGCTGTTGCAAAAGAACTGTGCTTTTCAGTCACAAAACGTCAGAGTGTCAAGTACTAGAAATCCTATGTCTAGGTTCTAAGTAGGCCTACTCCTGTATTTTAAGTACCCACAGCAATGTCCTACGAACTATTATCCGTTCTATGTCTAGACTTAGATAAAAAATGCCTAAATGTCTTTAGTGCACCTTTTCATTCATATATATCTTTGAGTTCTTTTCATAGACCATGTCTGTACCCATGAATCTACTTATTTTAAGTGGCCAATCTCAAAACAAGTTTGGAAATATTAACATGCAAAGATTTAAAACGCATAAACATCAATACTTCATAGCATTAAACTAGGGGTTCATTACATGCAAGACAACAACCCAACTACAAATGTTTAGCTCATGCTGAGCATCTCTACAGAAAGATAAGGAAGTGAAATCCAAATATCATACAT
Source organism: Oxytropis ochrocephala (assembly GCA_020916435.1). NCBI lineage: Eukaryota > Viridiplantae > Streptophyta > Magnoliopsida > Fabales > Fabaceae > Oxytropis > Oxytropis ochrocephala. The sequence goes on along the minus strand of CM037094.1, from coordinate 61,066,320 downwards.
AGAGAAAAGGAAACTAAACGCAAAAGATACACATGAGTAGCCTTCCTGCATGCACGCTGTAAAGACGTTGCAACGTCTGAGCAACGTCTGAGCTTCACAGTAGTGGTTGCGAATGGAAATGAAAAATGGAGTTTGAGAAGAGTTAAGATGAAGAAGTCTGTGTCCAGAACTTCTTTAAGAAAACTTTCTCTGAAATGGAGGAAGGTAGATGACGAATGGATGGACTGGTATGATGCAGGTTGTTTCCTCTAGAGAGAGATAAGTCTTGTATAAATAGAAAAAGGGTCACATGCTTGCTGATGTCATTCCCCACCTACCAAGCTTGCTTGTAAATAAAATAGTTCTTAAATGACACCGCATCAAGCATACAAGGCCGTCGGTACGTCAATACGAGAGAGAGAGAAGATCTTCTCAGCACTTCTAGATCTTTGACCATCATTTCTTGTGCTTCACAAATGAGATATTTCTTTCTTGCTTTGCTGCCCTTCTTCAGACGTGATGAGGACGCGTTGCCACGCTTAGTTTCTCGCACAATCACAAGAAGCATCAAAACGCTCACAAAGGCACCAATAGGTGCCAAAATGCATAGAACTTGTAATTTAGCCCCTTTCTATCTAAAAAGCAATAAACTAACAGAAACTTAATAGATATGAACCTACTATTGCCGAGAACTTGCATGATTTATCTTTGAATAAGTATAAATAACTCATAAATATGAGTTATCACACTGAAACTTAAACCATTGCTTGTCCTCAAGCAATCAAAACAAAGCATATGAAAAGATGCATGAAATTAAATACACCAGCAGTTTACACCCTACTCAACCATTTGATCAAAAATTATTCTCAAGGGGCTAATTTCTTCAGACTTACACTACACACTCACGCACCAATGCACATTTACATTCTAGATTCATTACTGCCCAAAGTGAGTGTGTGATCTCTGTATCAATTCCATTCCTAGCTAGGTTCAGAAGCTACCCTAGCCTATGAAAGAGTGGTTTCCATTTGGTGAGAGTAAAACATCTTTCAAAACAGAGAGTAGGCTAACATTTCCACATAAGACATGAGAGTTATTTTAAGCACGACAAAGGGTCTTAATTGGGTGCTAGGACTAGATTAGTGCAAACTATTTTTCTGACTCACACATGCAAAACACACAGAGGACTGCAACCCCCCTCATTACTGAGCAACTTTCATGTGATTCACTTCACTTTCTCTTTTTTTTTTTTTTTTTGATTTTCTCCTTTTTGAGCCTTTGGATTTGACAATTTTGGATTGAGACATTTGGAGTACCCAGCATTTGTCTCGAGAAATTGCAGCAAACACAAAGAACATGTGGATTTTCCATTTATTTGAAATAACACACACTTTTTGGTCTTTTTGGAGTAGACGTTATAACGTTTATAGATGAGACGTTATAACGTTTGAAAACACAGAACACAACACACAAACACACACGGCATACGTTATAACGTTACGGGTAGACATTACAACGTTGCACTCACACTACACATGCACTAATCATCCTACAGTCTTTGCACCCAGCCTTAGTACAACCTCGATATACCCCCAAACTTAGCTTCTCTCATCACTACTCTAAGTTTTTAATCAAGTTTTACAATCACCATAGTCAACCAAAACTAGCTTTAGCATCAAATAGGCCCTAGCTAACTAGGTTTTCCTCAAAACAGAGTTTGTGTGGAAGCAGTAATCAATTCTGTTCATCTAAGCATGCATCAGCTACTCATACATATTCACACACAGTCATCACTAGATTTAGCCCAAAGAGAAACATTTTTTTGATGATTAATAGAGTAGGAAAGTAAACTGATTTTGCATTTGATTTTATGCATACACAAAACATAAAAACATAGGACATAAGGATGATCCTCCCCCACACACACAAAGATGAGCAGTGTCCTCACTGCTCACTGATTTTCAAAAATGGGAGAGGAACACGCAAACACAACACAAGCAAACAAACTACTGACTAATAACTATCCAACGTTGAAACAAACGTTATCACGTTGGACAATTATTTGTTCTTACTGAAATTAGAAACTATAACTATTCTACTGCTAAAAAGAGGGCTAAACTACTTGTTCAGAACATCAGACTTGAGCCTTCCACTCTGCCTGGTGGGGATGCCTGCTTGAGCAGTCTTCTTTTTCTTTTCCTTCTTCTTTTTCTCCTCCTCGCTCTGTAGTGGTTGTGGTTTCATCGTGAGCCTACCACTCCCGAACTAGCACCAAGAAAGAATCAAACTTCGCTTGGGACATCTTTGCACCGCTTTCAGCAATTCTTTTCTTTGCTTCCTCCCATGCTTTCATTGCCACTCTGCGGGATCAACTTGCTGTAGCTCTTTGGGGTCCACTTGGGCTTTTTCAACCTCTGGTTCTTGAGACGTTGTAACGTCTGTGGATGCACCACCAACAAAGAATGACTTTGTCACGGGCTTGCTTGAGAAGATGTTCGCCAACCTTTGAGTAGCCTCCTCCAAGGTGCTTGCTCCTTTGCTTTTTCGGCGACAAAGATCATGCGCTATCATTTCCTCGCACTCGCAAGCTTTGCTGCAGCCTCTCTTCAAAGAGACGTTGTAACATCTGCAGCCTTCTTCTTCAAAGAACAACAACAGGAGCATTCTCTGAACCACTAGCAGCTACAAATGTTGCACTAGTAGCGGCGTTCTTTGGCTTGCCTTTGGCACAGATTTCTTCCTTACCGCAACTTTTGCCTTTTGGTCAGAAGCGAAAGATCGCAGTTGTTCTTCTTCTTCACCACTGGTTCTTTACTTGCAGCGCCTAATTCCTCGCTTTTTTCTTCCCAAATGGATTCTGGGTGGGGACACTCTTGACTCTTGGATTTTTGGGTGGGGACATGAGTTGTGGGTCTGGGTTACTTCCAACATCAGTTGCTTCAGACGTTGCCACGTCTCCACCAGGTACTTCTTGAATGGATAGTTGTTGTGATGGTTCTTTTTCTGGTTCAGGTTGAGTGGGGTATGGTTGTGAAATGGGTTGGTCTTGTGGTTTAGATTGTGGTGTTTTGGGAATATTTTGGCCATGGGTGGATGGTTCTTTAGTTGAGGGTTGGGGTTGTTTGGCTTTTGGTGATGGTGGTTTGGGTTTGGCTGCTTTGGATTGTTTCTTGGATGGTTCTTTGACTGTTTGGGTTGGTGGAGAGTCAGCCTCACTATCCGTCTTATCACTGAGCTCCCTCTCTCTTCAGAATGTGTTTCTTCCTCTTCATCACTTAGGATTTCCATGCACACCTTCTTTGATTCATCTACATCACTCTCACTAATGTCATCTAAGTCAGCTGATTTGAGCTCTTCTTCCTCACTACTCACCTTCTTCTGCTTTTTCTGCTTTTTCTTTGCTGGGCTCTTTCTCTTTGTGGCTAGACTTCTTGTTCTCTTAACTATTTCCTTCTTCACTGCCTTGAGGTGTATTGTTGATAAGGGTATGTTATCTTCATCTTCCTCTTGCATCCAATCTGGGAGTACATGTTCTTCACACACCATCTTACCTTTTGTTATATGCGCATTCACCTTCTTTTGCCATTCAAACTGCTCCTTGACAAACTTGGCTAGGCTGATTTGCTTCTCCACCAGACGTTGTAACGTCTGTACATCAACTAACGTGGTAGCGCCTGCAGCTCTCTGCCTAGCTTTGAACTTTGTAGAGAATCGCCCTTGGGGTTCCTCCCTTAGCTCAGTGGCTTCAATCTCCACTCCAGCCTCCATGCAAAGATCGGTGATTAAGCAGGGAAAGTATAGGTATCCATCCTTTACCTGCTTACGCCATTTGTTCATTTCCCTATTGATGAGCTTTCCCACCTCAATCTTGTCTCTTGACATAATAGCATCAATAGCAATCACCTCTCTCTATCAACCTGGAAGTGTGAGATGTGGGTATCAAGCAGTGCCTAATGAAATGAAACCAAGTGTTGGCCTCATCACAAAGGTACCTTTTTAAAATTTTGAATTCATTCCCATGGTCGCCACTTCGCTCCCAAACAGCTCCTTCAACACAGATTCTTTCTTTGATTGCAGTCATCTCCGCCATTCCGTAAGTCTTTTGCTTCGTTTCAACTGCCTTGCCATAGTAACCCAACCCAAACACTACAAGAAAATCGCTGATTTGCCACGGACATCTCCGTGGCAAATGCACAAATTTCCGTGGCAAAACAACATTTGCCACGGATTTGCCACGGACAAAAATTGGTGGCAAAAACGCTCGTCGCAAATCATTTGCCACGGAATTTCCGTGGCAAATATTTCCGTCGCAAATCCGTGGCAAATATTTCCGTCGCAAAGCCGTGGCAAATTTTCGTCGCAAATCCGTGGCAAATTTCCGTGGCAAATCCGTGGCAAACCCGTCGCAAAGTTTTAAAAAAAAAATTAAAAAAAAAATGGAGCAGTAGTTTCCTACTACTCCAACTTCTTCACAAATTGGGTTATCTTTCAATCTGCAGGTAAAAATGCAGTTATCAAGTGTTAACTCATACAATTAAATGGTATAAACTACATATTCATCAAGATTTTAAACTTTAGTAAATAAGTACAATTTTCATATCCAATTTGGTATCAACAGTAGATAGTAAACAATAATTGCAAAATACTAGTAAATAATTTGACATTGTTATAAACTTATAAAATTGAATTAAGCCTCAACTATTCTACATTGTTGCGTAAAAAAAAAACTATTCTACATTGCTATCTTTTTAGGGAGGGTGGTGGGTTCAATACAGATGAAGGGCTCTTCATGAACAACGTCGAGAACAGCTTCGAGCATAGGAATGACAGTACCTGTAAAGATGAGAAAGTTCAAGTCAGCTCAGAATTCGATAAATCAAAACACACCTGAAGAAAAAGGAAACAAATGAATAACCACAACTATTCCAGACAAATGGAACCTAGTTATACCAATATAATGCCAAAACATAAAGTTAAATTTCAAAGTGAACCTTGTTTTGTGGTTTCTTTAGTTTGGCTTCTGAGTTGTTTCATTTAGCTGATATGGTTATTTTATTCTATCTTAACATGCATTTTGAAGAATCTGAATAGTTTGATATATAGCTTTGCATTCATTTGCACCGAGTTGATGGAAGTATATAATGCAACTGACATACTGAGTAGCTAACCTTGCAAAAGCACTTGCGAAATGTCTGCACTCTGCTCGCATTGGGCATGCATTGCAATTTGGTTGTTTCTTGTCTGAGAAAACCTACATATTTGGAGCATGAATTACTTTTAACCTTTTATATCCGACCATGAAGCATAGCTAGTTCCAAAAATATTTTATGACCTTTCCTATATACTCGTGCGAAATAAAATGTAGAAACAAATCATGCATACCTTTCCAAATGTAATCATCTGCAGTAGTGGAGCTCATACCGCATTCCAGCTTGTATATCTGTTAGTTACAAAATCGGCTAGCATAGTAAAGCGCTTATTTGTATGCAGATTTTGGGGGAGTTATGATATTACAAGGTTCTTTGGTCCAAATTTGCACAACTGGGGACAGAGATATTTCTGAACCGATTCAAGCACCTGATACTGCGACAAAGACAGAGTTACCAATTACTATCTGTGGCGATTTTATCTCCTTCTCGGCTAGCAATGGCATAAGATACTTACATGTCAAGGAGGTGTATTTGAAGTGTTTCAGAAGTGGTTGGAGAGGTACCCATCCAAGTCTAACACTATCCTTCCAACATTGGTGTCAACCTTCAATACATGTGTCATAGGAACTTGTTATTGCAAGGTTTTTAGTGATTTGCATTGGCTAGTAAACAAAGAAATAGATTTTAAATAAGCCTTACAGTGGAACGCATAAGATGATGAAGTGTCGGAAGCCGTACACATTCCACACTTTTTAACCCCAATCCTCGTATGCTTAGCGATAGTCCTCGCATTTGATGTTGTATATGGAAACCATATGGAAGGGCATGGTTAGTTTGCATTATATTCTATTATTTGCAGCCAAGATCCACTTAAAACAAACTTTCTTAGGACATTGGAAATGGTGATAGAAGAAATTGACTTACTTTACTTTATCTGGGAACATCTCTTAACCATTCAAGGTCAACCCTTCCATGATCTTTCACCATCTGTTGAGGAAATCACGAAATGCAAAAGAAGTCCTTTGTCTAAGCATATTTTAGTTAAAATTAAGTGTTCGAAACTTGATTGGTTGGACATACCTTGATTCGCTTACGCTAGCATGTTGTTCATCCTCGTTTCTATGATAGCTTTGGATATCTCTTCAACAGAGGCACATCTTAATGCTTCATAGTCCAGTGAATCCACCAGATCTTCGCTCCTTTCTTTCTCTGTCCCATATTCCTGTACCTCTCTTTCTTAGTTTGTCCCAGTCATCTGCAGGCTTTTGCTTGGTCTCAGTTTTTTGACTGAATAGGTTAAATCAATAAACCAAATTCATCACATTATATCATATATGTGTAAAACTAATACACAAATACAAACACACACACACACACACACACACACACACACACACACACCGGAATTCACATTAATAAATGACAGTTCAACATAAATTTAGTAATACGTGTTGAACTTAAAACAAGCAAGAAAAATCAAACATTGATGATTATCATGGCCAAAAGACAATTCATAGTTGAAAATTGCAACCGAATTGGAACGTTGTTGTTCACGGAAGAAACACAATTACAATCATATTCTACTAATAAAATATATGAAACCATATATAAGCAATAAACTTACCTGAGTTGATTCAGTAAAAACTTCCCAGCTGTTGTTCAAGTGGCACTCAAGCAAGATTCATTGACCTAGATTTCCAAAGAAACACAAAACTAGTTATTCAATTTCAACAAAATGGAGCAAATTTATACTAATAACCTCTTTTCCTTCACTCATACCAACCCAATCTGTTCTTTGTAAATCTATAAAACGGTAGATTAAGCACCATAAGAGCCCAACACATCTTTCCTTTTACGTAAACATAAAAAATTATTATCATCATGAAATTCGATTCACAAACTCGAATATGGTAATAGAAAAAATCACACTTGATTCCAACCATTCTTGGCACAAAAATCAAGCTATAAAAAGCAAAAATCGAACTAAATAAAGCTACTAACGACTAAAATCGACCCAAATCAAGCGATTAACAAGCAAAAATCATGAAAAGAGAAGCTCAATGTCGCATCAAAGACGAAGTATGAAGCTCAGCGCAAAAAATGAAAAGAAAAATCAGAACATAAAAGTGGAAGAAAAGGAAGAACAAATCATGAACCGATAGATAAAGAGAGAGAGGGAGAAATACAGTGAGTATACAGATCGAACATGAGATAGATCTTCAAGAGAAGAGGCTGTCAAGATAGTGAGATCCTCGAGAGAGGGAGATCGACAAGAGAGAGTGACCGTCGAGTGATGTGGGTGGAGAGTGAGAACGATCGGAGGAGGGTGGAGGGAGAGAACGATCGAAGGAGGGTGGAGGGTGGAGGGTGGAGGGTGGAGGGCGGAGGGAGAGAACGATCGAAGGAGGGTGGAGGGCGGAGGGAGAGAACGATCGAAGGAGGGTGGAGGGTGAGAGCGTTTCATTGTTTGATTGTTTAAGGGAGAGACGATCTGATTTTAGGGATCGGGCTCTTTTATTTTGATCAATGGGTTGCCACGGATTTGCCACGGCATTTCCGTGGCAAATTTCTGTCCTTTCACATGTCCGTGGCAAACCCGTGGCAAACACCAGCGGGAAATTTCGCGCTCTTATTTTTTACTCATTCCGTCGCAAATCCGTGGCAAATTACTGACGGAAAAAACTCCGTGGCAATTGCTGGTGGCTAAAACAAGCTTTTCTTGTAGTGAAAGTAGTCATTTATGACCCTTACACTAAATTTAACTTCTTCACCGCGAACTTTGGAGATGTTTGAAGGCTCTCCATCGTTTCTTTCAACGATTCCCTGGTAGAAGTCATGCACCAGAGTTGCAATGTACTCCTTTCTGTGAACTACAAATTTTTGCCATCCCAACGCTGCCACGGTTGAGAGAAAATCAGGATTTGGGTTTTCTAAGCTAAAGCCCCTTTTAGGTAGCAAGGCTTTCTTCTTTGAAGGAATGGGGATTTCTGGAATTGGGGCTGAAGAAGAACTTAGGTCAACATTCTTTCCTCTGCCAGATGATTTTACAGCAGCTTGCTTGGTTTTTGTCATGGCGATTGAATGGGTTTTTGGAAGAAAAAATGGAAGATTTGAGATTTTGGGGAAGAAGGGTTTCAGAGAGAGAGAATGGTTTAGAGAGTGTTTGAAGGTGGTTTTGATAACTGGTTTGTATTTATTGGGAAGGGGTTATGGGAAGTTGAGAAATGGTGGTGGGGTGAAGTAATGGGAAAAGTAACCGTTGACGTGACAAGTTGGGGAGGAGTGACGTCGTGGTCGCACCACGCGAGGCGTGCAGGTTGAAATGATTATGGCCATGTCATCACTTAATTCTTGAATAATTTTTTTAATTCGGCTTGACCCATTTTCTTTTCTTTTTCATTTAAAACTTCACCCAGGCAGCAAGCGTGACAACGTCCTAGACACACAGAGACGTTATAACGTCTACCACACTTCAATAACTTGAGTCTTGAATCTCTTCTACCTTCAGCTTCCATTCCTGCACAAAATCAAAAATTAAAAGACACAAAATTGTTGGTTAGTTAAAACCATTGGGTTGCCTCCCAAGAGCGCTTGCTTTAAGAGTCTTCAGCCAGACTATCCCCTTTTGAATTCAGGGGTTGTTGAGAGCCGTTGTCGTCTTGTCCCTAACCACATGTTCTCCATGGTATTGCTTCACTCTTTGGCCATTGACTTTGAAAGTGGAATTGGTCTTCTCATCAAACAGGTCCACAACACCATAAGGATAGACTTTTACCAGTTTGAAGGGTCCTGACCATCTTGATTTTAGCTTCCCAGGGAACAACTTCAACCTTGAATTGAACAGCAAAACTGGTTGTCCCTCTACTAGCTCTCTTCTTTGAATTTTCTGATCGTGCCACTTCTTGGTTTTCTCCTTATAGATTGCTGAATTCTCATAGGCAGTGTGCCTGAATTCTTCTAGCTCATTTAATTGAAGGAGTCTTGCTTCTCTAGCCTTTGAATGATCTAAGTTCAGTTGTTTCAATGCCCAGTGAGCTTTGTGCTGGAGTTCAATAGGCAGATGACAAGCTTTTCCAAAGACTAGCTTGTATGGTAACATGCCCAATGGTGTCTTAAATGCTGTCTTGTACGCCCACAGTGCATCATCTAGGTGCAAGGACCATTCTTTCCTGTTTGGTCCAACCATCTTCTCAAGTATCCTTTTAATTTCTCTGTTAGAAATCTCTGCTTGACCACTTCTTTGAGGGTGATAAGCTGTAGCAATCTTGTGCTTCACTCCATATTTAGTCAATAGGTTCTCAATTAGCTTGTTACAAAAGTGGGAACCTTCATCACTAATTATAGCTCTTGGAGTACCAAACCTTGTGAAGATGTTTTGCTTAAGGAATTTGCTGACTGATTTAGCTTCATTATTGGGCAATGCTACAACTTCTACCCATTTTAATACATAGTCCACAACTACCAAAATGTATTAGTTTCCATGAGACATAGGAAATGGCCCCATGAAGTCCATTCCCCAAACATCAAACAGTTCCACTTCAAGAATATTTGTCAATGGCATTTCTTGCTTGTTGGATATGTTTCCAGTTCTTTGGCATCTATCACAGTTCTTTACCAATTCATGAGCATCTTTGAAGATTGTTGGCCAATAATACCACGATTGTAACACCTTTGCAAATTCTTCGTTCCCCAAAATGTCCCCATAGGGTGATGCATGACATTGTTGTAACACATGGAGTTGTTCCTCTTCAGCAAGGCATCTTCTAAGCAACTGATCTTGGCACATCTTATACAGATAGGGCTCATCCCAAAAATAGTGCTTCACGGTGTGGAAGAACTTCTTTCTTTGCTGATGGTTGAAATCCATAGGCACAATCTTGCTGACTAGGAAGTTAACTATATCAGCATACCAGGGTGCAGTAGCATCAGACGTTATAACGTTTGAAGAAATTGCCATAGACGTGGTAACGTCTTCAGCTACTCTGGCTACTGTCAGCAGTTTTTCATCAGGGGAATTTTCCTTTATCTCTTCTTCACCTGTACCTGCATCAACATTCTCAAGTCTAGAAAGGTGATCAGCAACTTGGTTCTCCACCCCCTTTTTATCACGAATTTCCAAGTCAAATTCTTGAAGGAGGAGAACCCATCTAATAAGTCGTGGCTTTGCATCTTTTTTAGCAATCAAATACTTGATGGCTGAGTGATCAGTAAAAACAATAACTTTTGACCCCCACCAAGTATGATCTAAATTTGTCAAAAGCAAACACAACAGCCAGTAATTCTTTCTCAGTCACAATATAATTTATTTGGGCATCATCTAAGGTTCTACTAGCATAATAGATAGAGTGAAAAATTTTGCCATACCTTTGACCCAATACAGCTCCCACAGCGTAGTCACTCGCATCACACATTAATTCAAATGGTTTGGACCAATCAGGAGTGACTATCACAGGAGCAGTTACAAGAGAAGTCTTCAATTTCTGAAAGGCTTCATGACATTGCTCATCAAAGTTGAAGACGTTATCACGTTGCAGCAGCAGACACAAAGGTTTGGAAATTTTTGAGAAATCTTTGATGAATCTTCTGTAGAAACCAGCATGCCCTAAGAAACTTCTAATTAACACCCTTGACAGTGGTAAGTGGAGGTAATTTGTCAATAACATCAATTTCTGCTTTATCTACCTCCAATCCTTTCTTTGAAATCCGATGCCCCAAAACAATTCCTTCTTGAACCATAAAATGGCATTTCTCCCAGTTGAGCACTAAGTTGGTCTCTTCACATCTCACTAGAACTCCTTCTAAGTTATCCAAGCATGCCTTATATGAGTCTCCATAGACTGAAAAGTCTTCCATAAAAACTTCCATGGATTTTTTAATCTGATGAAACAACAACAACAACCACCACCGAGCAAGGAGGAGTAAAAGTGAAGAAAGAGAAGAAGGAAAAGAAGAAAGGAGAAGGTCAAGCAGGAGTTCCCACCAGACAGAGCGCAAGCAAGTAAGTCCCCCATCAATTTCATCAGTAGTCGTAGTTTTAATTTTTAGTTTTAGCTGTAGTTTAGTAGTGTCTGTTTTAGGTCTATTTCATTAATCCCCCCTTATGTTTTTTAAAAAAAAAAAACACACAGAAATCGTGCTGTTTATCTTTGAGCAGTGAGGACACTGCTCAACTTTAAGTGTGGGGAGAGTCTCAATATTTTAAGTTTCTGTGTTATACATAAAATCAAAGGCAAAAGCAATTTCTGTTCTTACTCTGTCAAGCATGAAAATAATTCTCTTTGGGCTAAAAGATAGTAAAAATGTGTGTGTGAGTAGCCTATGCATGATTAGATGAAAAGAATTGATTGTTGCTCCTACACAAGCTCTGTTTTAAGAAAGAATCTAGCTAGCTAGGGAATATTTTGTGCTGAAGCTAGTTTTGGTGAACTATGGTGAGAGTAAAACTTGATTAAAAACTTAGAATAGCAGTAGAAGCTAAGTTTGGGGGTGAATCAAGTCGCACTAAGGCTGGGTGCAAAGACTACGGGATGGTTAAGTCTTTGGTGTAGTGTGAGTGCAACGTTGTAACGCTCTACCGTAACGCTATAACGCCTGCCGTGTGTGTTGTGTAATGTGTTCAGACGTTACAACGTCTCACCCATAAACGTGGTAACGTCTACGCCCAAAAATACCAAAAAGAGTGTGTTGATACAAATAAGTGGAAAATCCATATGTATTCTGTGTTCCCTGTAATACCCTGAAACAAATACTGAGCACTCTTAGGAAAAAAAAAAAAAAAAAAAAAAAAAAACTCCAAAATGGAGCAAATAAAAGAGAGTTGCTCAGTAAAGAGGGGGTTACAAGGCTTTTGCGTGTGTGAGTCAGTAAATTAGTGCACTAACCTAGTCCTAGCACCCAATTAAGACCCTTTGTCATGCTTTAAATGAACCCCCATTTCTTATGTGAAAATGTTAGCCTATTCTTTGTTTTGAAAGATGTTTTACTGTCACCATTTGGGAACCACTCTTTCGTAAGCTAAAGTAGTTTCTGAACTAGTTAAAGGAAAATTAATGCAGAGATCACACACTCACTTTGAGCCGTAATGAATCTGAAATTTAACTATGCATTGGTGCGTGAGTGTGTGGAGAATTAGCCCCTTGAGAATGAATTTTTGATCTGCTGATTGAGTAGAACATAACCTGCTAGTGTAGTTGATTTCATGTATAGCTGTTAGTTGAGTGTTTTAACTTGATTGCTTGAGGACAAGCAATGATTTAAGTTTGGGGGTGTGATAACTCATGTTTATATGAGTTATTTATACTCACTCAAGAATAAATCATGCAAATTCTCTAGCAATACAAGGTTTATTTAAGTAATTTTATGTTAAGTTTCGTAATTCGAGTGGGTGAAAGGTTAATTAAATAAATCAGGCATTTTGGCACCAAGAGGTGCCTCGAGAGCGCTTTGATGCTTTTTGTGCTTGTGCAGAATTTTAGTCTTTGAACGTTACCACGTCCTCACCACGCCGTCATCAAGTGCAGTCAGCAGCAAGCGGTAAAAGATCTCAATTTTGGCGCTAAGCAATGATTGTCAAAGATATAAAGTCGGAAGATCTTTCTATTACCCATGAGTCGACGCCAAGAAACATCAGAGCAATCGAATGTTATCGGGAAGAAACAGACTTGGTAGGTGGGCAAGTGACATCACCACACGTGAGCAAGGAGGCTATTTAATGAAGGCTCACCGCATCTCTTCGAGACGAAAGACTCATACACGAATACACCTTCATCCACTCACTCCAGTTCATCATCTACCTTCATCCACTTCGTAGAAGGCATTAAAGAAGATCCGAAACAGACTTACGCTTTGTTTTTACTTTTCGAACTTCGCTTTATTTTCTCGCACACTCACTGCTGTGAGGCTCAGACGTTGTAACGTCTCTACAGCGTGCATGCTGAAGAGCTACTTAGGTGTATCTTTTGCACTTAGTTCCTTTTCTGTAATGTATGGTATTTGGGTTCTGAATCCTTATCACTCTGTAAAGATGCTCAGCATGAGCTAAACACTTTGTAGTTGAGTTGTTGTTTTGCTTATAATGAATTTCTAGTTAATGTTATAAAGTATTGGCGTTGCATGTTTTAAATCTTTGTGTGAAAATATTTCCAAACTTGTTTTGAGGTCACGCCTCTTAAAATAGGTAGATTCATAGAGTACAGGACATGGTCTATGAAAAGAAATCAAAGATTTATATGAACGAAAAGGTGCACTAAAGACATTTAGGCATTTTTATCTAAGTCTAGACATAGAACGGATAATAGTTCATAGAACATAGCTGTGGGTGTTTAAAATACAGGAGTGGGCCTATTTAGAACCTAGACATAGGACCTCTTATACTTGAAACTCTGACGTTTTGTGCTGAAAAGCACAGCTCTTTTGCAACAACGTTCAAATGTGGCCACGTCTATACGAAATAGCATTTGTATGTTATAACGTGTAAACGTTATAACGTCTGACTAGAAAGGATTTATTCTGCATGCAGCAACTCAACTCACCCCTCATCCATAATCACAACCAACATTTGTTCACTTGTTTGTATTACATCTCTAGCTTTAAAACCAACTCTTATTGCCGATTTGTTACTTGATTCTCTTGTGTTTTGAAACTTGAACTTTGAAAAGTGTACCAATCCTCGTGGGAACGATCTCTTACTTAAAACCACTCTATTACTTGTACGATGTGTATACTTGCACTATAATTGCGAAAAACCACACTATTACACAAGCGCAACAGGCATCAAGTTAATACTTACCCCCAAGTCACATAAAGCTTTGCCAATGTAAAAATCTCCAATGGAGCATGGTATAGTAAAACTGTCAGGATCCTTCAGTTTTCTAGGGAGTTTGTTCTGCATAATTAAGCTACATTCTTCAATTAAAGAAACAGTTTCAAACTCCCCTAGCCTTCTTCTTTTGGTGATGATGTCCTTTAGGAACTTAGCATAGTTTGGCATCTGTTTGTAGAGCTTCAACCAAAGGAAGGTTTATGTGTAGGCGCTGAGCATCTCCATGAACTTGCTAAATTGCTTGTCTTCATGAGCTTTCTTTAGTCTTTGAGGGTAGGGTGGAGGAGGATATTCAGGTACAAGCTTGGGTACAGTCTTGATTCCTGGTTCAAAACTAGACGTTGTAACGTCTGGCTTAGACATCACAATATCTGGAATATTATTCTCTTTTTCTCCACTTTTGTTTTTCTCCTTCCCTGTCTCTTTTTCCTTCTCTGGCACCTCGTTTTCCTCAGGCATAGTTGGTTCAGGATACTCAGTGCCACTTCTTAATGAGATAACATTTACCTGTGCATTCACCACATCATCACCATTTGACTTAGATGATGATGGTGTTTCAGTTGTAGATGGAAGAGATCCATTCTGCCTTTGAGTAAGAGCTGAGGCTATCTGCCCAATTTGGTTCTCCAAAGTTTTGATTGAAGACTCATGGGTTTGCAAGGTTGTCTTACAATCACTTATGAAAGTTTTCATCATGGCTTCCAAATTGCTGTTGTTGTTATTCTGCACATACTGCCTTTGTTGTTGTTGAGGGGGAAATCCTGGGGGTATTACAGGAGAAGTATTGCTAGCAATCAAAGCATTGTTGCTTCTCCAACCAAAGTTTGGGTGAGATTTGAGTTGTAAGAGTTGGAGTAAGGACTGTTACCTTTGTTATGGGATACAAAGTTTACAGACTGAGGGTTATAGGGACACTCTTCGTATAGACGTTATAACGCTTGAACGCCGCAAAAAGAACTGTGCTTTTCACCACAAAACGCCGTCAGTGTCAAGTACTAGAAATCATATGTCTAGGTTCTAAGTAGGCCTACTCCTGTATTTTAAGTACCCACAGCAATGTCCTACGAACTATTATCCATTCTATGTCTAGACTTAGATAAAAATGCCTAAATGTCTTTAGTGCACCTTTTCATTCATATAAATCTTTGAGTTCTTTTCATAGACCATGTCTGTACCTATGAATCTACTTATTTTAAGTGGCCAATCTCAAAACAAGTTTGGAAATATTAACATGCAAAGATTTAAAACGCATAAACATCAATACTTCATAGCATTAAACTAGGGGTTCATTACATGCAAAACAACAACCCAACTACAAATGTTTAGCTCATGCTGAGCATCTCTACAGAAAGATAAGGAAGTGAAATCCAAATACCATACATAAAGAAAAGGAAACTAAACGCAGAAGATACGCCTAAGTAGCCTTCCTTCTCCCGCACGTAAAAGACGTTGCAACATCCGAGCTTCCACAAAGAGTGGTTGCGAATGGAAATGAAAAATGGAGTTTGAGAAGAGTTAAGATGAAGAAGTCTGTGTCCAGAACTTCTTTAAGAAAACTTTCTTTGAAATGGAGGAAGGTAGATGACGAATGGATGGACTGGTATGATGCAGGTTTTTTCCTCTAGAGAGAGATAAGTCTTGTATAAATAGAAAAAGGGTCACATGCTTGCTGATGTCATTCCCCACCTACCAAGCTTGCTTGTAAATAAAATATTTCTGAAATGACACCGCATCACATAAACGGTCACCATTAGCAATACTGAGGAGAGAGAAGATCTTCTGCACTTCTAGATCTTTGACCATCATTTCTTGTTGTCATACCCCAATTTTGTCCGACTAGTTGAAAATCAAATAAAATTGTATTTTTGTAAATACCCACTTTTAACGAGCATTTTTCTCGTTTTCAGAAAACCCCAAAATATGTGTCTCGTTTTGTAGGTTTCAATTGCACGAATGTGTTCAAGTTGCGTTCGTTAGTAATCTAACATTTCGTATTCTCATCGTCGCGCTGCGTATCATTTTGAATCGTGCGCTCGTGCTTAGTCTCGTTGTTGCACGACATTTATTCGTTCGTGTAATGCGTGTTTTGATTCTTGCGTCTGCAAGCGCTTCGCTCGCTGTTTATGCGTAATGGTTTCGTTATTTATGTTACTGGTATTTAGTTGTTGTTAGTAGTTACCAAAATAAGAGATACCACCAAATAATCAAACATAACCTGTCTCATTCAAATTTGTCCCCTCTATTACAAAAAATATGTGAAGAGAAGCAAAAATAAACTAAAAAGGCAGCACCTATTTTAATTAATATTGATAAAATGCAATTCCAAAAGAGTATGCACAGAGGGTGTGCGTAGGTTTGCTTTTGAAAGGAAACATATTAATATAAGAAGACAAATCAAGCAAGCATAGACAAAAGGTAGATGACAAAGCATGTGGCAGCATCTAGACTTCAAGAAATAGGCTTCATATCTACTCCAAAGCTTCAAATAGGAGGTCCATTTTTCCTTACAAGTTCCTTCTCTGAACAATACACATGAAACAGGAAGAGGTTAGTCATCAAAAATAAGAGTCAAACATAACCAAATTGTGTGTGCAGCAGAGGATATAATTGGTCACAGGCCAAGTCAAGCACAAAAGAGTGAAATACATTGGGGAAACCATAATCAGAGGTGCAAAGTAAAATTGACATTACAATACAATAACCTATGCAAGCTCATCTATAAACAGAGCTCAAAACTCAGAACGAAAAAATGAAAATAAGGAGAGGAACAGCAACCAAAAACACAACACAGAGACACTGAGAACAACACACACAACACAGAGCACATACACACAGCAAACAAAATACACACACAGACAACAGAAAAAAAAACGAAAACCTGGAAAGGAGGCTGAACAACGAAATATTTAGAAAGAAGAAGGAACAAAAAAAAAACCATAACTCTCCTCTCCAACACCATGACTTCCATCTCAGCCACACCACCACATTCCTCCTTCTCTTTCTCTAAACCCACTTTCTATTCCACACCATAAATCCATCATAATATCCATCCCAAACAACACAACACAAACCTGAAAGGAATGAAAACATGAAAAGAGAACAGGAACAAACCTGTTATTGAAATCGGTCACCGCCGTGAAACACTCGCCGGAGGACCTCCGGTCGTCTTCTCCAGCGAAAACACCACCACGCCACCCTCTTTCTCCCATCAGGACCTCTGTCATTCTCTCTCTCTCCGACGACCCACCGTCGCTTCTCTCTCTCGTCGCGTGCCACCGCTACCACCACGCCTCGCGCCGTCGCCGGTGAACCACGCTAGCACCGCCACTTCCTTCCTCCGCTTCGCTCGCTCTCTCTTCCCCCCGCTCTCGGTTCGCGCTCTCTCTCCCTCTCCCTCTCTCTCTCTCGATCTGCTTCTCTTCCTCTCTCTCTCTCTGCAAGCTTCTTTCTCTATCAAAAGAAGAATGGGAATGGCACATGAAATGGGTAAGGGATTTAGGGTTTCCCTTTTAATTTTAGCTTCTCTCTCTCAGCCTAATATGGGCCTTTCTTTTAGTTTTTTTTTCTTTTTCAAATCTGATTACTAATGGCACCCCCACGTTTTTGGTTGCACCCCTCCAGCTTTTTTTGTAAAAAAATTATTGTTAGCACTCCCAAATTTCGCTATCTCACCCTCTCTCTTTGATCTTTCAAATTCTTTTCAAACTAATGCAAGTTATTAGTGACTATCACCCAAAGCCTTGGCTTGTTTGATTGTCATGAACGCTATCAAGAGTTATTAGTAATGATCACTCAAAGCCTCTGCTTGCTTGGTCATTATGAAAGCTCTTCCCCTTTCCAAAACCCTTCCAAAAACATTTTCATCTTCAAATTAGAACTACGTTGCTTTGATTCCCATTTGGGATACGTAGGAGCGAGCCACGTTCTCGTCAAGCGCAACAAATAAAAATTCTTTTCGCAACCATAAACATTAGCATTTTTCATAACAAAAAGAATCATTTTCAAACTTATTGTTGCTAGTGGCTAATCAGAGCCTTTGTTCGTCTAGCCATTGGTGGCAATGTCTTTTCCCAAACGAACAATAAGCGATGGTCACCCATAACTTTGGTTAGTTTGATCATTCGTGCCAATCAATCTTCTTCAAAAACCATTTTCAAAAGAACAAATAAAAAGCGAAGTTTGCTACTAACAAATAATCGTAACCGCTTGTTAAATCGACCAGCTGGTATTGACTCTCATTTTCAAGGGTACTTAGCGGTGATTACCCGTAACCTCTCATTAGTTTAATCATTCGCTGAATACTCGTCATATTGCGAAAACTCACTAAAAAAGATAAAAAAACAAAAACTCTTTTCATAACAACCAAGAACTACGTAGCTTTGAATTATCCATCGCAACAGGAGATACGTAGGAGCGAGAGGCCAACTCTCGTCAAGCGCCAAAAATAGAAATTTTCATTAAGTTTTCCCATTTATCTTCAAACAAGAAATAAATAGGCAAATCTAGGTATTTTTCAAATCAAACGTTAAAACCACACATTTAGTTAGAGGTTCCCTTTCGGTAAAAAGGACGTGTGCGGTGCTAGTACCTTCCTCACACGTAATCGACCCCCGAACCTATATCTCTAGTTTTCAAAACACCATCCGCCTTGTTCAAAAGACCTTTTTTCAATGTTTTGGTCTTAAAATCAAAATATTGGTGGCGGCTTCAAAATTTTTCCACGTTGTACATTGAGAAACCCAAACCGGATTTTTCGGGGTCCAACAGCTGGCGACTTCACTGGGGAACTTTTTAAAAAAAAAACGAGGGTCAAGCCTAACTAATTAAAATGTGTTGTTTAATGTATTGTTGATTTGACTAATACCTTGTTTGCCTTCATTCTTTTTTCCTTTCTTTCTTATCATTGATTGTAGACATATGCATTTGTCTTCTTCTATGTTTATTCCCTATCTCCTCTTCTACTCCTTTTCTTTTATTGTTTATGCCCATGCATTCTTCCAATCCCCATGATCCCTCCTTCTTTGCTCCCTTTCTTAAGGTAAGCTCATGCATTTCCCCCTCTCTTATCATGTTCCTCTCTTCTCAGCTCCCTTTCTTAAGGTAAGAAGTGCATTGTTGTTGGCACCCTAGGCTAGTTTATATTGGATTGCTATTGAACCCTAGGGTAGACAACATGCTATTGTCTGGACTGTTCTGGGCTTTCATTTGCAGGTAGGGTGATATGTGTTAGGTAGCTTTAAGTGGTATGCCCTTGACACACACTACACTTGTACCTTGAGATAATATGCTTTGAGAGAGAGAGACCATAGCCTGTGTCCGCAAAAACTTAGGAGAGTGGATTCGAGTAGTGAGAGCCCATCAGGACCTTTGTCCGTTCGGCTACTTGCGAAAGTTTCAACCACAGTTGTGCTCTTTAATGATGCCTCACACCTAGTAGTTTGTTGCATTTGTGGGGAGTTTTGTGGAAGGGACTGTGGCTCTGGTGGCCTTGTGAGGGAGTGAATAGAGCTACATGGGAGGATGACCTTTAAATTGCCCTAGATCGTAGGTTTTTTTCCCCTTTTTTTAGGTCACAAGGGCGTTCCCAATTGTGTGTTGCATTATTGCATCTAGTTTAGTCATTTTTCCTCAAGAATTTTCGAAAATCAAAAAACGTATTTTTTTTCATTTTCATAACCATCTATATGAGGTGACATATATCTTGTATTTTCTCAAAAATTCAATCACCAAACCAAAAAAAATCTTTTTACTTTGCTTTTCATCATCAACCCCATTCTCATACAAAAAGCATCTTTGCATTGCATAACATGGGAAAACTAAATAAAAATACATACGCGCATTTTTCTCTATCTCATTTAGGTTTGTCGGGAGTGCATTCCCCGCGCGGGTGCATTTCCATTCACTAAACTTTTTCCTAATTTTGTCAAAAAGTCCAAAAAACATATTTTATTAGGAACGTGTCTCATGCATTATTGCTTTTTGCATATCATGAAGAATGAACATGTGACCATCTCATTTTGCATACATTTCCATTCAAAATAAATCATGTTTTCCCTTGCATTAAAAACCATTTGCGAGCATCATGCACTTTCTCACATAAAAAATTTTAGAAACATATCACATGCTTTATTATTTTCCTTTTTCATATCATATATGCAAACATCTCATTTTGCATGCATTTTCATAAGAATCATATCTTTCCACGCACTAAAAATAATTGTTAGTATCATGCATTCCATTTCATTGTTTAAAAATAAAACAAAAAGCAATCATCATCCGCACTTTGCATCATGGCATCATGCATTACATAAAACAAAATTTTGAAAAAACAATTATCATCCCTATGGTATTTCATTCGTTCATAATCATGAAAAATCATCAAATGATGCAATTTACGGCATCCTCATTCAAAATGCACATTCGCTCATTCATTCACCCACTCATTCCGTCGTCCATTCATATCACATCATCGCATTAATACTTGTCTGTGTCGCAAATCAAAAATAAACATTAACGTCTCATTTCACATGCATCTCCATTCAATATCTCTCATGCATTAGGAAAATAATTGTAAGCATCACACATTTCATTTCATTGCATACGAAAAATGAAAACCAGAAGCAGTTATCATCCATATCGCATTTCATTCATCCTTAATTATGCAAAAAACTGTCATCAAATAAAGGTGGGCATCACAACAATATTGCATGCATATATCATTCCGCTATTCATATAACCTTAGCTCAAACGCGCCATTCTCTGCATGCATTATTATTTTTCTCTTTCATATCATAACAAATAAACAAAAATCCAAAAATGTATGTTTTCTACTAGATTTTAGAAAATGCATCGAATGTACCCCTTTTCCATGGCATAAAAATAAGCACTTGAACGCTTCGCTTTGCATGCATTTCCACGCGTTAAAGATAATTGTGAGTATCATGCATTTCATTTCATTGCATAAAAACAAAACAAAGCAAGAAGCAATTATCATCCGCATTGCATAAGCATCACATTCATCCGGGTACATGTACAAAAAATCATCATCAAATAATGCAGACATCGCGTCAATGTGCACTCATGCATCATTTCATTAACCTCATCACTTTGTTCGAATACATCATTTCTCCCTGCATGCATCCTTTCGAAACAAAGAAAAATTTCCTGATGTGATGGCTTAATGGGTAGAAGTGCACCTTTGAACGACGAAGGGTAATATCTCAAATTTGTTTGTCGACTACAAATTTGAGATGTTACTCTACGATGTCAGGGCACTTTGACCCAGTCACACGTGTTTTATTTTCAAGTAGGAAATTAAATTGAGTCAACTAATTGTCGAAATGTTTCAGTATATTGTGTGAAATATTGAGTCAGGATCCACTCAATGTTTCATGCAAAGTTACTCGTGGTAACGACAATCGCTTGTCTCATATCACCATTCTTGCATCTCTCATCATTCAAAAAAGGGCCATTGTCATTTCGTATCTTGTCTCGCCTCTAAAAAAAACTAAAAAAAAAATCATTTTGAAAAAAAGGGGGCATCATTCTTGCATCATTCGCATTGGCATTCCATATTTTGTCTTGCATTAAAAACAACAAAATTATTCAAATAAGCCACACTTTTCGAGTGGTCATTCTCCACGCATTTGCATCATACTTGCATATCATAATGTGTTCATTCATTCATTGCATAAAATAAAAGTTGTGATGAGAAGCAAGACGTTCTTGCAAAACAATCATCCTTTTTGGAAAAGTTTATCCTTACTTGGTTGCAAACTCAAGGTGTTCCAAGGCACTCAGTTGTTTCAAATCAATAGCTCATTTGCATTTCTTTCAAAAGCACTGCATTCCATGACAAAAGATTGAAGCAAATATATATATATATATATATATATATATATATATATATATATATATATATATATATATTCGAACTATCATTGACTCTCTCTCAAGCATTCCTATAGTGAACATGCCCGACACATGCGCTTTCTCTTGTTTGAGTCACTCCGCTTTCTTTCTCTGTCTTCATCACCATCCAAGTCTAATCCCGCCCGCCCACCCATAAAGCGCGTATTCTCTCCCATCAGTGCATACTTGACTTTTTGGTTCATTCTCACTAACACTCTGAGTCCTCCATGCTGGGGCAATTCTGTGATCACTAACTTTCTTTATCGACATTATATCCCTTTAGTGCAAGTCTTTCCAAAAAAAAAAAGAAAAAAAAAGGGAAGAGATAAATGAGAAGATCAAGCTCGCTAGGTTGAAAACTCGCAAAGGGCAGCCTAGGCAAAAAGGAGCGCTCGGTGGATTGAAAACTCGCAAAGAGCGGTCCAGGCAAAAATTAGGGCATAAAAGAAAATGCAAAGAAAAGAGCAAACACATATAGATAGATAAATTGTTGTCGGGTTTTACGAAAAATAAGCAATCGGAACTTGAAATGAAGTTTGGTCGCCTCCCCACAACCTCAAGCCAAAAAATTCCCTTTCCTGCCCACTTTAAGCCAAGAAAATCCCAAAGAGAAGCAAAAATTCCCCCTCCTACCCACCTTAAGTCAAGAAAGTCCCAGGATATCTCCATCACTCTAGACAAGGATCAATTCCACATCATCTTTATCAGCTCACCCAAGTCCAAAGAAAAGAAAGAGGTCAAAAGGAAAAGAACGCAGTCAAACAAAAAGATTCAAAAAAATGAAAATCTCAAAAAAAAAAAAAGAGACCAAGAAAAAAGAGAAACAAAAGAAGTACAAATTGTGAGCTGATATATTTCACCCTGAAGCACCAGAGATCCTTGTCTCCATAAACTTTCCAACACTCTGTTGTGTATAATCATCTCTCCTTTCATAAAGACCGCAAACATTTTCTTTGGCGTCAACATCTAACCCTCGATAAACCCTCAAACACAAACTTGTCCTAATAAAACCCCAAGCACCTCATCAAACCTAATAACCATTTCCTTCATAAATCATTGACCATTGGCCGATCTTAGAATAAGACCCAACAACCCATCACCTCAAACACTTCATTAAGCTCAATCATCCCTTCTCCACAAAACATCACAATCTCGAAAAGTCCATCCCGATCAATAACCGATTGCTTTTGTTTTCTCAAATTTTAACCCTAGGACAAATAAGTTTATCTATTTACGATGGGTTTGCTCAAAAGAAAAACAAACGATCGAAAAAAGAAACTCGATCAAGAAAAATCCTCGAGAAAAAAACATAGAAAAAAACCGACAAAACAATAAAGACTTGCACTCTAAAATGCATTCAAGTGGCATTAAAACAAGGTTTAGTGATCACCAAGTGAGGCTTCTTTCATACTAAAAGTCAAAACTTTCATAGCATTTGAGTTTTTCTTAAAGAGAACCAAAGATGTGTACTAGGGGGCATT
Organism: Oxytropis ochrocephala; assembly: GCA_020916435.1. Lineage (NCBI taxonomy): Eukaryota > Viridiplantae > Streptophyta > Magnoliopsida > Fabales > Fabaceae > Oxytropis > Oxytropis ochrocephala. The sequence continues at coordinate 61,042,978 of CM037094.1, read as the reverse complement.
TCCTTCACCTCTCACTCCACTCAACCATGGGGAGATTTGATCATCGTCTATCCCATTCACATACCACCCTCCGTTCATAACCGTCACCATAACTCTGTCACCTTTCACAACCTCACTCAAAGAAACCGTTTGAAATGTCATTCCAAAGTGGGGCAAGTGCATTCCCATTCCTTCACCTCATTCATTCCCATAAAACCTCACCGGGGCAATCTCTCAACTAACTATCCTAAACAAGGCCTCGTCATTCTAATGGGGGCAACTTTGTCTCGTCATGACTGGGGCAACACCAAACTCTGTGGGTTGAGACAAAACCCCTTTCATTCCACCTTTCATCCCAAGAGCCGAAGTGTTCCCAATTCATCATCTCCTACACCCCTAATCATTATCACCACCAGACAGAGGCAAGCTTATTCACTCATCAAAAGCCCAAACCGGGGCAGTCTTGCATCCCTTGGTCCCTCATGAGCGTCGACAATAATCATGTCTGTCATCCCTTCACTTATCATACATGTTCTAAACCAATCCAAAGTTCACTCATTCACATTTGCACTCCTATGCATGCCTACTAGACAATGCTTCAAAGAGAGAGAACACAAGTTAGTCACACGATATCTAAGATTCAGTCGTCATTGGAAGGAAGAGAAAACAAGTGAGCTTGTTTGTAAATAAAAACCTTGAGAACACCGGAGTTCGAGTGCTCTTTCAGTTTAGAGTTCGGTCACTCCTTCAGTTCGGAGTTCAAAGGCCCTCGGGTCCCAAGTGGTTCATTAAAAGCACACCAAGTATTCGCTTCTGCGCTTTCTCAAAGACGCCAAGTGTTCATTTATCATTTTCTCAGCACGCCAAGTGTTCATTTACCGTTTTCTCAGCACGCCAAGTGTTCATTTACCGCTTTTCTCAAAGACGCCAAGTGTTCATTTACCGCTTTCTCTCAAAGACGCCAAGTGTTCATTTACCGCTTTCACAAAGACGCCAAGTGTTCATTCACCGTTTTCTCAGCACGCCAAGTGTTCATTTACCGTTTTCCAATCAGCACGCCAAGTGTTCATTTACTATTTTCGCATCAGCACGCCAAGTGTTCATTTACCGCTTTCTTTCTAGCAAACCAAGCATTCATCATCATTGCATCAGACATCAAATCAATTTTCAAAATACAAAATCATTTTCAATAAATAGGAAACTAAGTCGAATGTACATTCGAAATAGTCATCACGATAGGACACTTGAATTGATCACTCAAGAATCCTGAAGTCCCTATGCAAAAAAAAAACATTCAGTGTCGTCTACATCATAGTGATGTTTGCATTCCATAAAACAAAAAGAACCAAAAATTCATCATCCCATCAAACATCAAAGCAATACAGTTGCATCACATCAATACTTGCATCTCATAGAAGAAAAGAAAGCTAAAACATCCCATGTCATTCATCATTTCATGTTATTCATCATTTCATTTCGCATAATAGCAATATTCACATTTCATAGAAAAAAGGCAAAGAAGAAAAAGTTTTCCATTGCATGTCATTTGCCATTTCATCAAAACACAAGAGCATTACATATCATCAAACACCAAAATTTTGCATTCGCATACTTGCACTTCATAAAAAGGGCAAAAGAAAAGAAGAGGAGAAAAGCCAAAAGAGCAAAAGAGCAACAACTAGCAAAAGAAGAGAAAGAAGAGAATCTAGAAGAAAGAGAAAAAAGAGCAAAACAGAAAAAGAAACTCATGCATTACATTCACCAAGCATAAAATCATGCACTCGTCAGACATAGAAAATAATAATAAAGTAAAGAAAAGAGAAATCCAGGCATTTGCATTACATTCATCATAAGAAAAGAAAAAGAAAATGGCAATCATGGCATTTGCATTGCATGCATTGGCTCATTTTTCACCATCAAGTGAGAGAGAGATATAAACACCGCAGTGTTAATGCTCGCCAGATTCCGTAAAAATGCTCCCCAAGTTGGGAGTTCAAAAAAGAAAAGAGAGAAATAAAAAGAAAAGAAAAGAGAGCGCCAGCGCGCATTGCGATTGGAGCCTAGAGATCATCGCCCTTCGCCTGTGTCTCACATCGTGTACGAGCAACGCGATGGACCGCAGCCCCATGTGAGGTTCAACGGAATAGTTGTATCGGCCAAGATACGATGGACGCCGTGGCATTGATCTCAGATATCGCCTCGGAGCCGATAACGATCCCCGGCCGCCGAAAGACCGTGAGATTCTCGTGAAGCGTGATCCTCAAAGCCACGCGCAAACTCGAATTCGCCAAGAGTTCGCTTTAGAATTACAGTTTTTAGCGGCTGGGCAATTTACCGCTTCGCACGCAAGTGTCCATTTTACCGCTTCGTCGCACGCTGGTGTTCATTTATCGTTTTCGATCGACACGAAAGTGTCTATCTTTCCTAAAAAAAAGCAAAAACAAAAGAAAGGAGAAAAAGAAACAAAAAAAAGAGAAAAAAGGGTTACTCCAAGTGGACAAAATTGGTATAATTTCTGAATTCTTTATTTCTATTTTATCTTCGAAATATGTCTCGGCCGATTCATATTTCTTGGTAAAATCCAAATAAAGAAGGGCAAAATTGCCATATACCCCAATTTTGTCCGACTAGTTGAAAATCAAATAAAATTGTATTTTTGTAAATACCCAATTTTAACGAGCATTTTACTCGTTTTCAGAAAACCCCAAAATATGTGTCTCGTTTTGTAGGTTTCAATTGCACGAATGTGTTCAAGTTGCGTTCGTTAGTAATCTAACATTTCGTATTCTCATCGTGCGCGCGTATCATTTTGAATCGTGCGCTCGTACTTAGTCTCGTTGTTGCGCGTATTACTTCTATTCGTGTGCGTGTTTTGATTCTTGCGTATGCGCTGCGCTCGCTCGCTCGTTTCATGCGTAATGGTTTCGTTATTTATGTTAGTGGTATTTAGTTGTTGTTAGTAGTTACCAAAATAAGAGATACCACCAAATAATCAAACATAACTGCTCTCATTCAAATTTGTCCCCTATTACAAAAATATGTGAAGAGAAGCAAAAATAAACTAAAAGGCAAACCTATTTTAATTAATATTGATAAAATGCAATTCTAAAATAGTATGTACAGAGGGTGTGCGTAGGTTTGCTTTTGAAAGGAAACATATTACATATAAGAAGACAAATCAAGCAAGCATAGACAAAAGGTAGAAGACAAAGCATGTGGCAGCATCTAGACTTCAAGAAATAGGCTTCATATCTACTACAAAGCTTCAAATAGGAGGTCCATTTTTCCTTACAAGTTCCTTCTCTGAACAATACACATGAAACAGGAAGAGGTTAGTCATAAAAAATAAGAGTCAAACATAACCAAATTGTGTGTGCAACAGAGGAGAAAATTGGTCACAGACCAAGTCAAGCACAAAAGAGTGAAACACATTGGGGAAACCATAATCAGAGGTGCAAAGTAAAATTGACATTACAATACAATAACCTATGCAAGCTCATCTATAAACAGAGCTCAAAACTCATAAAGGGAAAATGAAAATAAGGAGAGGAACAACAACCAAAAACACAACACAGAGACACTGAGAACAACACACACAACAGAGAGCACATACACACAGCAAACAAAATACACACACAGACAGCAGAAAAAAAACGAAAACCTGGAAAGGAGGCTGAGAACAAGGAAATATTTAGAAAGAAGAAGGAACCAAAAAAAAAAACCATAACTCTCCTCTCCAACACCATGACTTCCATCTCAGCCACACCACCACATTCCTCCTTCTCTTTCTCTAAACCCACTTTCTATTCCACACCATAAATCCATCATAATATCCATCCCAAACAACACAACACAAACCTGAAAGGAATGAAAAAATGAAAAGAGAACAGGAACAAACCTGTTATTGAAATCGGTCACCGCCGTGAAACACTCGCCGGAGGACCTCCGGTCGTCTTCTCCAGCGAAAACACCACCACGCCACCCTCTTTCTCCCATTAGGACCTCTGTCGTTCTCTCTCTCTCTCCGACGACCCACCGTCGCTTCTCTCTCTCTGTCGCGTGTCACCGTCACCACCACGCCTCCGCCGTCGCCGGTGAACCACGCTAGCACCGCCAGCTTCCTTCCTCCTTTCGCTCGTCTCTCTTCCTCCCCCGCTCTCTGGTTCGCGCTCTCTCTCTCTCTCTCCCTCTCTCTCTCTCGATCTGCTTCTCTTCCTCTCTCTCTGCAAGTTTCTCTCTCTATCAAAAGAAGAATGGGAACGGCGCATGAAATGGGTAAGGGATTTAGGGTTTCCCTTTTAATTTTAGCTTCTCTCTCTCAGCCTAATATGGGCCTTTCTTTTAGTTTTTTTTTCTTTTTCAAATCTGATTACTAATGGCACCCCCCACGTTTTTGGTTGCATGATAACTCATATTTATATGAGTTATTTATACTCATTCAAAGAATAAGTCATGCAAGTTCTCTAGCAATACAAGGTTTATTAAATTAGTTTTATGTAATTTCTGAGTTTTTAGCAAATAAGTGGATAAAGTGATAAATTTGTGCATTTAGGCACCAAGTGGTGCCTCAGAGAGCGCTTTTGATGCTTTTTGTGCTTGTGCAGAAAATTAGTACTGAACGTTACCACGTCCCTCACCACGTCTACTGGAGTGCAGCAGAGAAAGGGTGAAAGATCTCAATTTTGGCGCGCTAAGCAATGATAGTCAAAGATATAAAGTCAGAAGATCTTTCTAGTCCCCATGAGCTGACGTGCGAAAAACACCAGTAAGACCGAACAAAGGTCGGGAAGAAACAGATCTGGTAGGTGGGCAAGTGACATCAGCACGCGTAAGCAAGGTGGCTATTTAAGGAAGGCTCAGCTCTCTCTCAAGGCATCATCTTTTCTACATATCTTCAGAATCACTTCATCTTCATCCCCTCACCATCCCTCCATTAATTTCAGAATTAGTTTTGTAAAGAAGATCTGGAAACAGACTTCTATATTTTGACATTGTGACATCTAAGCCAGACGTTACGACGTCTAATTTTGAACCAGAATCAAGATCGTACTCAAGGCTTGTACACGAGTATCCTCCTCCACCATACCCTCAAAGATTGAAGAAGGCCCATGAAGATAAGCGATTCAAAGAATTCATGGAGATGTTAAAGCGCTTACACATCAACCTTCCTTGGTTGAGGCTTTACAAAGAGATGCCAAACTATGCCAAGTTCTTGAAAGACATCATAACCAAAAGGAGAAGGCTAGGGAGTTTGAAATCTGTTGCTTTAATCAAGAATGTAGTTTAATTATGCGTAATAAACTTCCTAGAAAACTCAAGGATCCTGGCACTTTTACTATACCATGCTCCATTGGAGATTTTTACATTGGCAAAGCTTTATGTGACTTGGGAGCAAGTATCAACTTGATGCCCAAGTCCATTTATGACAAACTTGGTATAGGAACCGCCAGCCTACCTCTTTAAGCTTAACTTTAGGTGATAAAAGTAGAGTTTATCCCGAGGGCATACTAGAAGATGTTTTGATTAAGGTTGATAAGTTTGTGTTTCGGTGGATTTTGTTATTTTAGATTTTGATGCGTATAAAGAAGTTCCCATCATTCTGGGGAGATCATTCTTAGCTACTTTGGAAGGACAATCATTGATGTGCGCGAAAGGAGAATTAATCATGAGAGTCAATGACCAAGAAGTCAAGTTCAACGCCCTCAATGCACTCAAATATCCGGATCCAAACACGGAGAGGAATGTTCGTGCGTGGTTGCCATTGATCATATGGTTCAAAAACAATTCAACAAGGATAATGATCATTTGGAGAAAATTCGGGCAACAATGAAATACAAGAATTATTGGCGTAAGAAGATGTTCCTCTAGGCGTCGTAACGTCTCATTGCGCACGTGGCCACGTCTCGAGCCCCCGCACCAAAGTTATGGACAAAGAAGTATGAATCTTTAGGGCAAGAGGAGTCAAATCAAGAAGAATGTGCCTCCATTAAAGAGCCACCTACTTTGGAATTAAAGGTGTTACTGATCATTTAAAGTATGTCTTTTTAGGGAAAATGATTCCCGCCAGAATCATTTCTTCCAAGCTCACCCAAGAGCAGAAAATGATCTCATTACTACCACTGAAGAGACATAAAAGGCAATTGGTTGGCAAATGGCGGACATCAAAGGTATCACCCCACAATCAGATGCACGAAATTGTCTTGGAGGAAAATGCCAAGAATAGTATTGAAGGACAGAGGAGACTGAACCCCATAATGAAGGAGGTGGTAAAGAAAGAAATCATCAAGTGGTTGGATGCAGGAATCATTTACCCTATTAGTGATAGCTCCTGGGTGAGTCCAGTTCAGTGTGTACCCAAAAAAGGAGGAGTTACTGTGGTAACAAATGAGAAAAATGAGCTAATTCCAACAAGGACAGTAACAGGTTGGAGGATATGCATGGATTACAGAAAGTTAAACAAAGCAACTAAGAAGGATCATTTCCCTCTTCCATTCATTGATCAAATGCTAGACAGGCTTGCAGGCAAAGATTTCTACTGTTTCCTTGATGGTTATTCAGGCTACAACCAGATAGCTATAGCACCTGAAGATCAAGAAAAGACAACATTCACTTGTCCCTATGGCACCTTTGCTTTCAGAAGGATGCCATTTGGACTGTGTAATGCTCCTGCAACATTTCAAAGGTGCATGATGGCCTTATTTTCTGATCTCATTGAAAATTCCATGGAAGTTTTTATGGACGATTTCTCAGTCTATGGAGATTCATACAAAGGATGCCTGGATAATTTGGAAGGAGTTCTGATAAGGTGTGAAGAAACCAATCTAGTGTTCAATTGGGAAAAATGCCATTTCATGGTACAAGAAGAAATAGTGTTGGGACACAGAATATCAAAAAAGGGATTAGAGGTAGACAAAGCAAAGATCGATGTTATTGACAAGTCGCCTCCACCAACAATCTGTTAAAGGAGTCGAAGTTTCTTAGGACATGCGGGTTTTACTGTAAGATTTATCAAAGATTTCTCAAAGATTTCAAAACCCCGTGGTTCATTTGTTGCAACGTGACAACGTCTTTCAACTTTGATGAACAATGTCATGAGGCTTTCAACAAATCAAGATCGCATTGGTGATCGCTTCTCAATCATAGTCACCCAGTTGGTCTAAACCATTTGAGTTGATGTGTGATGCAAGTGATTATCTTTGTAGGAGCAGATTTGGGCAAAGGTATGGAAAAATCTTTCATTCTATTTATTATGCCAAGAAAACCTTAGATGATGCCCAATTGAATTATACTTGGATCAAAAAGAGTGTTGGGTGTTGTGTTTGCATTTGATAAGTTTAGATCTTACTTAGTTGGTGCAAAAGTTATTGTTTTTACTTGATCATTCACCCATTAAGTACTTAATTTCAAAAAGATGCAAAGCCAAGGCTTATTAGATGGGTTCTCCTCCTCCAAGAATTTGACTTGGAAATTCGTGACAAAAAGGGGTGGAGAACCAAGTTCTTGATCATCTTTCTAGGCTTTAGAATGTTGATGCAGTGCAGTGAAGAAGAGATAAAAGAAAAATTCCACGATGAGAGACTATTATCGGTAGCCTTCGATAGTTGAAGACGTTACCACGCCTATGACAATTTCACAAACGTTATAACGCCCGATACTCTTTGCACCATGGTATCTTGATATAGTTAACTTCCTTGTTAGCAAAATTGTGCTCGTAGGATTTAACCACCAACAAAGAAGAGTTCTTCCACACTACAAAGCAATATTTCTCGGATGAACCATACTTGTACAAATTATGCCCGATCGGTTACTAAGAAGGTGTCTAGTGAAGAAGAACAACTCCATGTGCTTTGCAACAATGTCACTCAAAGACCGTATGGTGGACACTTTGGAGGTACAAGAACAAACCGCAAAGGTGCTACAATCAGCTACTATTGGCCAACCTTATTCAAAGATGCGCATGAGTTGGTAAGAAGATGTGATAAGTGCCAAAGAACAGGAATATATCTAGCAAGGCGAGGAGATGCCACTCACAAACATTCCGGAAGTAGAGTTGTTTGATGTTTGGGAATGGATTTCATGGGACCATTTCCTATGTCTCATGGAAATCTATACATTCTAGTAGCCATGGATTACGTGTCAAAGTGGGTTGAAGCGGTGGCATTACCAAACAATGAAGCCAAATCGCTTAGCAAGTTCCTAAAAAGAATATATTCACAAGATTTGGAACTCCAAGAGCCATAATCGGTGATGAAGGCTCTCATTTCAGTAAAAGTTAATTGAGAACCTCTTGGCTAAGTATGGAGTGAAACACAGAATTGCTACAGCCTATCACCCCCAAACCAGTGGCCAGGCAGAAATATCCAACAGGGAGATCAAAAGAATACTTGAGAAGATGGTTGGTCCCAACAGAAAGGAGTGGTCATTACACTTGGATGATGCACTTTGTGGGCCTCTGAGCAAAGATACAAAACACCATTGGGCATGTCTCCTTATAAGCTAGTTTATGGTAAGGCTTGTCACCTGCCAATTGAGCTCCAACACAAGGCTTATTGGGCATTGAAACAATTAAATTTGGATCATGCAAAAGCTGGTGAGGCAAGGTTGTTACAATTAAATGAGCTAGAAGAGTTCAGACATCATGCCTGTTATACCCCAATTTTGTCCGAGTTCTTATATCATTGTAATATTTTTTTTTTATTTTATTAAGTAGTGTATGTGCAACAAACGTTTCTATGTACTCAAGTAAAAGATAAGTAGCTTGTGCATATCAACCACAATTAATATAAAGATGCATGATTTGATTCTTGGTCAATCATCCCACATGTTATTTTCTTTTGACCCTCTTTGAGTAATTGAAAAAGCAAGTGAAGCAAGGCATAAGAGCTTACAAAATAAGAACAAAAAGATGAAATACCCAAATCTGCAGCTCTATTGCGAAGGCAATTTCTCTCTCCTCGGACCTCTTTTTCGACGATCCGAACGGTGAAAGTGGAGATATATGTCTCACGAACCTCTGTCAAAAAATGAAGACAATCCGACGGTTAACGAATCCGAATCGCACTTTTTTACGATGAGAGGTTTGAGAAAAACGGACCAAAAATCTGCAGCTATTGCGAAGGCAATTTCTCTCTCATAAAACCTCGGTTTAACGATCCGAACGATGAAAGCGTAGATATATGTCTCACGAACCTACTGTCAAAAAAAGAAAGACGATCCAACGGTTAACGAATCCGAATCGCAATTTTACGGTGATGTGAGTTTGAGAAAAACGGAATTGTTTTTAAAGGGGAATTGCTTTCTACATTGTTTTAGTCCCACATTGCTCACAAGAAACAAGAGCTCCCTAGCAATTGGATATAAAAGGGGTTGAGAGGTGAAGATTAGAGGGGAGATCATTGGCGGGTTAAGTGATCTTTTGGGTCAAAGTGTTCGCGGCTCATTTCACTAAAAACCCGCTTTTGATCATTTGGACGTTTTGAGTCGGCTTTTCGATTCTCAAAGCGATTCTTGCGGTCTTGGGGTCAAAATGGACCAGATAGGATTCCGGTTAAGTGATTGACCTCGGTCGATTGCTCGATCGGGTTCGGCACTGCGTCGAGTCCAGTTAGTTTTGTATTTATTTTGTTTATTTTTATGTACATATTTATTTATCATTTATTTATAATATAATCTATTTATTTATTGTTTATTTATATATCTATTCATATTTATTTATGTATATAGTTATTTATTTATTTTTAGCTAGTCTTTATTAATTATCGCTTTTTTGTCTTTTTTTATGCACAAATTAGTTTATTTCTTCAAAATTAAATAAAAGACTAAGTCGGTTGTACAACCGGGTTAGTCATCATCCTAGGACCAATGAGTTGTATAGTTCAGTAATCCTAAAAACTTATAAGTAAATAAATAAATCACTTTTCCTAAAAATAGGGGACTAAGTCGGTTGTACAACCTAAGTTAGTCAATGTTCTAGAACTAATGAGTCAGTCATATTCAGGGAGTTCTAGAATACCTATTCTAAAACCAACTCACCTAACATCAAACAAACTTCTTTTAAAAACCTCAAAAATACTTTCAAAAGTAGGGGACTAAGTCGGTTGTACAATCGGGGTTAGTCGGCGTCCTAGAATCGATGAGTCATGATGCAGTTCAAGGAATCCTAGGACCCCTACACTAAAAAAACACCAACCAACAAACCTTTTTCGGGAAGAACTACGTAGCTTTGATTCCTCCATTGCATCCTGAGGTGCGTAGGAGCAAGAGTCCACTCTTGTCAAGCACTAAAAATTAAAAATTTAATTAAGTCTTTTTCACTATAAATAAAAAGGGTAAATATTAATAAACCATAAATAATTAGACGAAGGATGTCGTGGGGTGCTAATACCTTCCCCACGCATAACGACTCCCGAACCTTTAAACTTGCCTTATCCTAAAACTAAAAGGGATTTTCCGAATTTGCCCTTAAACTAAAATTTGGTGGCGGCTTCCTTTCGAACTTCGAAGAATCCATTCCCGGATTTTTCGGTCGCTACAATGCCTATGAAAACTCAGCAATGTACAAGGAAAAGACCAAAAAGTGGCATGATCAAAGAATCCAAAGGAGAGAACTAGTAGAAGGACATCAGGTGTTGCTATTTAATTCAAATTTGGCTGTGTTCCCGTGAAAGTTGAAATCAAGGTGGTCAGGTCCATTCAAATTAATGAAGATTTATCCTCATGGTGCAGTGGATTTATTTGATGAAAAGACAAACACCATGTTCAAAGTTAATGGCCAGCGTGTGAAACAATATCATGGAGACCATGTGGAAAGGGACAAGATCCAAATGTCCTTCAACAATTCTTGAATGAAAGAGACAAAAGTCTGGCTGAAGACTCTTAAAGCAAGCGCTCTTGGGAGGCAACCCAATGATTTTTAATTTTTGTGTTATTTTAATTTTTGTTTTGCAGGAATAAGTGTTGAAAAGAGGAGAAGGTAAAAGGTAGTAGACGTCGTAACGTCTCAGAAAGTATTAGACGTGGGCACGTCCGCGCAACGATCGGCGATTTAAATTAAGTCAAAAGCGTAAGTAATGACGCATCGAAATGATGTCCTCTCGAGCCACGAACGTGGTAACCCGACGACGACGCCATCCCTTTTACTTAACCCGTCTAATCAACGGTTACTTTTCTCCATTACTCCACTCTTCCATTTCTCAACTCCCCATAACCACTTCCCCATAAAAATCTAACCATTCACCACCATTCCACCTCCTGCAACCTCTTTCTAAGCTCTCTCTCGAAACCAAAGATCTCCTCCCTTCCTCCTCGAAAACCTAAAATTTCCAAAATCCCCATTTCCTTCCAAACAATTTTCTGCGCAATCACCATGACAAAAGTGAAGCAATCCGCCACCAAATCCTCTGGGAAAGGCAAACATGCTGACCTGAGTTCATCCTCAGCCCCCATTCCTGAAACACCCAACCCATCCAAGAAAAAAGCCCTACTTCCTGAAAGGGGCTTTAGTCAAGAAAACCCCAATCCTGATTTTCTCGCAACCGTGGCAGGGTTGGGCTGGCAGAAATTTGTTGTACACAGAAAGGAATATATTGCTACCCTGGTTCACGATTTCTACAAAGGAATCGTTGAAAGACCTGAAGGAGAGTCGTCCATTGTGTCAAAGGTGCGAGGTGAGGAAGTCAAGTTTGGTGTGAGAGTCATCAATGATTATTTTGGGCTAGGGTACTATGGGAAAGCAGTCGAGACCAAGCAAAAGAACTTTGGATTGGCTGAAATGGATGCTATCGAGGATAGAATATGTGTTGAAGGTCTTTATGCTGGAAAGAAGTGGTGAGCACGGCGAGTTCAAGATCATGAAGAGATACCTATGTGATGAAGCCAACACTTGGTTTCACTTCATAAGGCATTGCTTAATCCCCACATCTCACACATCTTGGGTAGACAAGAGAGACGATTGTGATTGATGCAATCATGTCAAGAGACAAAGTGGAGGTTGGAAAGTTGATCAACCGTGAGCTCAACAAATGGAAGAACAGGAAGGATGGCTATTTGTATTTCCCTTGTTTGATAACCGACTTGTGTATGGAGGGCGGGAGTAGAGATTGAAGCCTCGAGCTTAGGAGAGCGACCTCAAGGCCCCTTTTCAACAAAGTTTAAGCCTAGGGTGAAGTCTGCAGGAGCTGCAAGTTCTGTTGATACACAGACGTTGCAACGTCTGGAGGAGAGGCAAAACTCCCTGGCCAAGTTTGTCAAGGAACAATTTGAGTGGCAAAAGAAGGTATTTGCCGAAGTATCTAAAGGAAAGAAAGCAATTGAAGAACCTGTATTGCCAGACTGGATGCAGGAAGAAAATGACGATGATGTTCCCCTGTCTACAATTCAAAGGAAAGGCAGAAGAAAGAAAGGGCCAAGCGAGCAAGAAGCCCACCACAAAGGCAAAGCCCAGCAAAGAAACAAAAGAAGGTAAGTAGTGAAGAGGATTTTAATTCTGATGATTTGGATGATATTTCTGATTTTGATGCAGAGGAGTCAAAGAAAGCAAGCATGGAAGTAATCAGTGAGGAGGAAGAGGAGGAGAGCCCTGAGGAGAAAGGGAGTTCAAGTGAGAAGACTGTGAGTGAATCCCCAACAAATCAAGCAACCAAAGAGCCAGCCCAAACAAAATCCAAACAACCATCCCCACAAGCCACACAACCACCACCTTCACCAAAAGAGACCTCCACCCATGACCAAAACACACCCAAAACCCCACAATCTAAAGCCCAAGATCAATCAGCACCACAACCAACCCCACCCCAACCTGAGCCTGAAAAGCAACCACCACCCCAGAAAGTGCAAGAACCAGACGTGGCGACGTCTGAGCCAACAAACACAGGGACTAACCCAGATGCCCAACCCATTTCACCACCCAAGAAAACACGAGTGAAAAGTGCACTCACATACAATCCCTTTGGAAGGAAGAAAAGAAGAAGAGCTAATGCGGTGAGTCAAAACAAGCTCAAGGGAGTAGAGATAAAGAAGAAGTTGCAACCACCACAACAATAAGGAAAAAGCTGCCTGTGAAGAGAAAAGGTCAAGGTGCTTTGCGAGGAAACTCACACTCGCTACTAGTGCAACATTTGTTGCCACTAGTGTTTCGAAAAACCCCTTCCCCGCTATTCTTTGAAGAAATGCTGCAGACGTTACAACGTCTGCTTTGAAAAAAGAGGTCGCGACCAAACTTGCGTAAATGCAAGCCAACAATGAACGTGAAGTTGCATTGGAAAAGGTAAAGCAACAAGCAATGGAGGAGGCCACTCGTGAAGCTAGCGAGCACTGTTGTTGAAGCAAGCCCAGTGTACGATTCTTTGGAATTGGAGGATCATCATCAGACGTGGCAACGTCTAAAGAACCGGAGGTGGAAAAAGCCCAGGTGATTCCCAACGAACCAATGCATGTCAACCCTGCTGATTTAGCAATGAAGATGTGGGAGGAGGCTAAAAGGAGGATTGCTGAAGCCTCAAGTGCTGCTGCTACAAGTGTGGGTGCAAGCTCAAAAGAGAAGGAATCTGATGAAACAACAACAACCACCACAACTGAGCAAGGAGGTGTGAAGGTGAAGAAAGAGAAGAAGGAAAAGAAGAAAGGAGAAGGTCAGGCAGGAGTACCCACCAGACAAAGCGGAAGGCTTAGATGCAGTGCGCAGCAAACAAGTAAGTCCCCCATTTAATTTCAATAGTAGTTGTAGTTTTTTTATTTTTGTTCTTAGTTTTAATTTTAGTTGAAGTTTCAGTAGTTTTATTTCATGTTCTCAATGAGACCCCCTCTAAAAAAAAAAAAAAATAAAAAAAAAAAGAGGAAATTTTCTGCTTTGTTTATCTTTGAGCAAAGGAGGACACCGCTCAACTTTAAGTGTGGGGGAATCTCAATGTTTTAAGTTTACATTCTATGTTGTACATGAAATCAAATGCAAAAGCAATTTCTGTTCTTACTCACAAAAAGCATGAAAATAATTCTCTTTGGGCTAAAGACAAAGGTGAAAATATGTGTGTGAGTAGCCTATGCATGATTAGATGAAAAGAATTGATTGTTGCTCCTACACAAACTCTGTTTTTAAGAAAGAATCTAGTTTAGCTAGGGAATATTTTGTCTTTGAAGCTAGTTTTGGTAAATCGTGGTGAGAATAAAACTTGACTAAAAATCTAGAATAGCGATAGAAGCTAAGTTTGGGGGTGAGTCAAGTCGTACTTAAAGTGGGTGCAAAGACCGTAGGATGCTTAAGTGCGGTGTAAGCGTGAGTGCAACGTTGTGACGCCTACCCGTAACGCTATAACGCCCGCCGTGTGTGTCGTGTGTTGTGTGCTCGGACGTTGCAACGTCTCACCCATAAACGTTGTAACGCCTATTCCCAAAAATACCAAAAAGAGTGTGTTGTTACAAATAAGTGGAAAATCCACATGTATCTTTGTGTTCCTTGTAATACCACAAAAACAAATGTTTGAAGCACTCCAATCTCTAAAAAAAAAAAAAAAAAAAAAAAACTCCAAAATGGAGCAAATAAAAGAGAGTTGCTCAATAATGAGGGGGTTCTGATCTTTTTGCGTGTGTGAGTCAATAAATTAGTGCACTAACCTAGTCCTAGCACCCAATTAAGACCCTTTGTCATGCTTTAATTGAACCCCATTTCTTATGTGAAAATGTTAGCCTATTCTTGGTTTTGAAAGATGTTTCTTCACACCATTTGGGAAGCCACTCTTTCATAGGCTAAAGTAGTTCTGAACTAGCTAGAGGAAGAATTAAATGCAGAGATCACACACTCACTTTGAGTGTAATAAATCTGAATTTAATCATGCAAGTAGTGCGTGAGTGTGTGAAGAATTAGCCCTCGAGAATGAATTTTTGATCCGTTGATTGAGTAGAGCATAACTTTGCTAGTGTAGTTGATTTCATATCATTGGTTGTGTCTTGATTGCTTGAGGACAAGCAATGATTTAAGTTTGGGGGTGTGATAACTCATATTTATATGAGTTATTTATACTCATTCAAAGAATAAGTCATGCAAGTTCTCTAGCAATACAAGGTTTATTAAATTAGTTTTATGTAATTTCTGAGTTTTTAGCAAATAAGTGGATAAAGTGATAAATCTGTGCATTTAGGCACCAAGTGGTGCCCTTGAGAGCGTTTTGATGCTTTTTGTGCTTGTGCAGGAAAATTAGTACTGAACGTTACCACGTCCCTCACCACGTCTACTGGAGTGCAGCAGAGAAATGGTGAAAGATCTCAATTTTGGCGCGCTAAGCAATGATAGTCAAAGATATAAAGTCAGAAGATCTTTCTAGTCCCCATGAGCCGTGACGTGCGTAAACATCAGTAGCACCGCAATGTCGTCGAAGAAACAGATCCGGTAGGTGGGCAAGTGACATCAAGACGCCGTAAGCAAGGTGTGGCTATTTAAGGAAGGCTCAGCTCTCTCTCAAGGCATCATCTTTTCTACATATCTTCAGAATCACTTCATCTTCATCCCCTCACCATCCCTCCATTAATTTCAGAATTAGTTTTGTAAAGAAGATCTGGAAACAGACTTCTATATTTTGCTTGTCTCGAACTTAAGTTTTATTTTCTCGCATTGTTGTAAAGCTCGGGACGTTGTAACGCCTATACAAATGCATACATGCTAAAAAGTTATTTAGGTGTATCTTTTGCACTTAGGTTCTTTTTCTCGTTATGTATGGTATTTGGATTTTAAATCCTTTTCATTCTGTAAGGATGCTCAAAGATGAGCTAAACACTTTGTAGTTGAGTTGTTGTTTTACTTATAATGAATTTCTAGTTAATGTTATGAAGTATTGTCGCTTTTCTGTTTTAGATCTTTGTGTAAAAATATTTCCAAACTTGTTTTGAGGTTGGCCTCTTAAAATGCGTAGATTCATAGAGTACAGGACATGGTCTATGAAAAGAAATCAAAGATTTATATGAATGAACAATGCACTAAAGACATTTAGGCATCTTTATCTAAGTCTAGACATAGAATGGATAATAGTTCATAGAACATTGTTGTGGGTGCTTAAAATACAAGAGTGGGCCTATTTAGAACCTAGACATAGGACCTCTTATACTTGAAACTCTGACGTTTTGTGCTGAAAAGCATAGCTCTTTTTGCAATGAATGCTCAAACGTGGCCACGTCTATACAGAATAACATTGGAACGTCGTAACGTGTAAACGTTATAACGTCTAGCTAGGAAGGATTTATTTGCATACAACAACTCAACTCATCTCTCATCCATATTCACAATCAACTTTTGTTTACTTGTTTTATTTATATCCTTAGCTTAAAAAACCAACTCTTATTGCCGATTTGTTACTTACTTCTCTTGTGTTTTGAAACTTGGACTTTGAAAAATTATCAATCCTCGTGGGAACGATCTCTTACTCTCATCCACTTTATTACTTGTACGATGTGTATACTTGCACTATAATTGCGAAAAACCACACTATTACACAAGCGCAACAAGTTTTTGGCGCCGTTGCCGGGGATTGTTATAATTTTTATTGTTCAAAAGTATTAGAACACAAGTTGAAAGAATTTTACTTGTGTTGTTTGTTGTTTCGTGTTTGAACAGTAGACGTTACAAACAGATGCTTAGTTCCAACTCAAGCTCTAGTTCAATGAACCAAGGAGTGAATCAACTCGAGTTTGATCCGAACTGAAAGAACTTTCGCATAACTAAGGAGACAACAAAGGTTAAGAAGGAGGCAAAGAACAACAAGAACAACACCCAACCATGTCCGAACATAACACTGGTTCTAGAGGTGGACATACACCAAGAGGAGTCGGAGGACAAGGTCGTGGACCACAAACTCATCTGAAACAATAGTTGTTGATGATGAACACTACCAAAGGCAAAGAACTCATCAATGCAGACCACAAGATATGGTCAATGACGAGGATAGGCCTATGCGTGATTATGCCGTGCTCAACCCCGCCCATTTACAAACAGGGCATTGCAAGACCAACCCTTCATCTTCGGGTCACTTTGAGTTCAAGCCCATGATGTTCCAAATGCTTTGCAAACTGCAGCCAATTTGGAGGTTTCCCTCAAGATCCATATTCTCACCGAGACAATTTACGGATGTGTGTAGCAACTTTATCATCCACCTGAGTCTCGTAAGATGCTTTCAGACTGAAGCTCTTCCCATATTCTCTTAAGGATAAGGCCAAAAGTTGGTTGAACTCCTTGGAATCAAATTCAATACACACTTGGGATGAGCTAGCTGAGAAGTTTCTTGCAAAATACTTCCCTCCCAACAAAAATGCTAAATTGAGGAATGATATCACTTCCTTCAAACAAAGGGAAGGGGAATCACTATTTGAAGCTTGGGAAAGGTGGAAAGAATTACTGAGAATGTGCCCGCACCATGGTATTCCCGTGGTGATCCAAATGGAGACTTTCTACAATGGTCTAGATCAGCCTACTAGGTTGATACTTGATGCTTCATCAGGTGGTGTCATTCTAAACATGTCCTTTTACGAGGCATGCAAGCTTATTGATGACATAGCCACCCATAACTCACATTGGCCATCCGATAGATTCACTCCTAGAAAGAAGGCGCAGTGTCCATGAAATAAGTGAAGTGGTCGCTCTTTACGCTCAAGTGGCTACCTTGACCAACATGATCAAAACTTTGAATGCTTCAAACGTGGCCACGTCCGAGAAGCGGCATCATCAGCAGCAGATTGAACCTACCCACTCGTGGAGTAGTGTGTGTTTATTGTGAAGAAGGGCATGTGTATGAGGAATGTCCCTACAACCCTCAATCTGTAAACTTTGTCTCTCGAACAAAGGAAATGGTCCTACTCCAACTCCTACAATTCAAATTGGAGAAATCATCCAAATTTCAGTTGGAGAAACAACAATGCACTAAATACCAAAGAACAATGCTCCCGCAATACCTCCGTGATTCCTCCTCAACAACAACAGAGGCGTTATGTGCGAGAATAACAACAATAGCGACTTGGAAGCCATGATGAAGAACTTCATAAGTGATTGCAAGACAACCCTTCAAACTCATGAGTCTTCAATCAAAACTCGGAAAATCAGATGGATGATATAGCTTCACTTCTCACCAAAGGAGAGAATGGATCTCTTCCTTCTACAACAGAAACACCATCATCATCAGCCCCTAATGGTAATCAGAACCTTTGTTCGTCTAGCCATTGGTGGCAATGTCTTTTCCCAAAAGAATAATAAGCGATGGTCACCCATAACTTTGGTTAGTTTGATCATTCGTGCCAATCAATCTTCTTCAAAAACCATTTTCAAAAGAACAAATAAAAACGAGTTGCTACTAACAGTCAATCAGAACCATTGTTCGTCTGACCAGTGGTATTGACTCTCATTTTCAAGAGTACTTAGCGGTGATTACCCAGAACCTCTGTTAGTTTAATCATTCGCTGAATACTCGTCATATTGCGAAAACTCACTAAAAAAGATAAAAAAACAAAAACTCTTTTCATAACAACCAAGAACTACGTAGCTTTGAATTCTCCATCGCACCAGGAGATACGTAGGAGCGAGAGGCCAACTCTCGTCAAGCGCCAAAAATAGAAATTTTCATTAAGTTTTCCCATTTATCTTCAAACAAGAAATAAATAGGCAAATCTAGGTATTTTTCAAAAAAACGTTAAAACCACACATTTAGTTAGAGGTTCCTTTCGGTAGAAAGGGCGTGTCTTGATGCTAGTACTTTCCTCACACGTAATCGACCCCCGAACCTATATCTCTAGTTTTCAAAACACCATCCGCCTTGTTCAAAAGACCTTTTTTCAAAGTTTTGGTCTTAAAATTAAAATATTGGTGGCGGCTTCAAAAATTTTCCACGTTGTACATTGAGAAACCCAAACTCGATTTTTCGGGGTGCAACACTTGTGCTTCACAAACGAGATATTTCTTTCTTGCTTTGCTGCCCTTCTTCAAACGTGATGAGGGACGTTGCCACGTTTAGTTTACTGCACAAACACAAGAAGCATCAAAACGCTCACAAAGGCACCAATAGGTGCCAAAATGCATAGAACTTGTAATTTAGCCCCTTTCTATCTAAAAAGCAATAAACTAACAGAAACTTAATAGAAACAACCTACTATTACCAGAGAACTTGCATGATTTATCTTTGAATAAGTATAAATAACTCATATAAATATGAGTTATTAATGAGTGACTCTGTGTTGGACTGTTAATATGCCCCTCTTTTTGAAAAAGTTTCTTTTACCCTTCCTGTAGGTGACAACGGTGCAAACGACGCTCGAAAGCAGCGGTGCAAACATTGCAGACGACGCCTGCGGTGATCGAATCGGCGCTCCCGATGGTAGGTACGGGTGCTCCTCTTCTTTCCTAGCTCTTATTCTTTTCCTCTCTAAATTGTTCGTCTCTATTTATTTGGTATTAACTTTTATACCAGCAATCAGTTTCCCAAATTCACTTGGCATTGTAATGCCTATAGTGTCAAGTATGTTGAGGGTAGTAGCTCCAGCCTTAATAACTTCTCCAAGAATTTGATAAAGAAACTCTTTATCAGACCTGGTAGCATAAACACAGAAACAATTCCGCACAAAGTGAGTTCAAATACTCGCAATTGATATGCTATATAGGAACATGAGTGAGTGACAGTCAGAGTGAGGTTACCTGCCGGCATCTTCAGGACTGAAGTCGACGTCTTCGCAGCCTAAACTACGAGTGAAGGCGACCATCTTGCAGGCTTTCTCGATGACCTGTTCTTTAGACATGCTCTGATCTTTATAATGTTGTTGGCGAGGATTTCTAATCAGCTACTTGGTGCAAAGCTGCTTTATATTTGATTCTTTCATTCATTCATTTGGAGTTGGTTTATATTTGATTCTTTTGGAGATAGAGATATGAAGTAAGTTGAGAACAGAAAATTGCTAACTCATTTTTTTCTCCAAACTTACATACACAACTGTAATTATATATGAGCTGCAACATGACTTGAGGCCTATTCTGTTGGGGCTTCATCAGTTGCAAGGTCCGTAATATTTTCCTTCCACAACATCACTCCTCATTCCCTCCACGTGGTTTGAGGCTGAGATAATATCCCCTTTAGGATTTCATCATGTTTTTCAGTCTTATTTTCTATGTTGGAAAATTGCAGATTGGATGGGATTCCGCCATGAGAATGAGTGCAGACAAGCGGGAATTATTCTATATGAACCTTTTTTGTTTTTTCATACTCTTTTTTTGAGGTGTTCCTTCCTTTTTTGCTGTCATTTATGTATATTTACCTCATTGTTCTTTGAAATTGGATCTGTTTTTGACTTTTTCAATTATTAATATTTGGACTTTGAATTTGAAATATGTTTGAGTCATACCAATTAAGATCTTATCAATGTATTTTTGGATTGTAGCTTGGGGTATGTATTTATTCTTTTTTCAATTTCTGGTGCTTTGTGTTTGTTTCAGGTGTAAATTTGCAGAGTGGAGAAGAAGTATCTGCTAAGTTGGAGAGTAAGGTTATCCACTCTCAATATGCTTCTTTTTTAATGAAATGTGTAAGTACCTGAACTTGATTATTGTTTATTTTCTTGAGAGAAATTGTGAAAAAAAAAACTGGATTAAGGGTAGACCATTTTTCCCCTAATGTAGTGTTCTTGCACCAGCAAGCTTAGAACAATGATGTCAAACCAGTAGATTTTCAAAAAGGCTAAATGATGTGTTACCAAAAAAATTGATAGTCATAATAGTGTTTGGTGTAGTATCTACTTTAATGTGATTTTCATGAAGAAACTAAAGTTTATTAGATTATCCGCTATTGTAGAGGATTCTCTGCATTTTCAACTATCTAATATCCAATTACTTTAGTGGAGAGATTATCTACTTCATATTGGCCACTAATGACTAAAGGATTTGATGTTTCAAACTGCACCCGTTTTCTTCCAAATTTGCAAGCAAGCTGCTTTGGCTAGATTCCTTCATATGGTGAGTTGGATTGGTATCTTCTCATATAGAAGTGACAAACTGAATACTAATAAAAGCTTTTCAATTGGAAGACAGTTATGAAGTGTTGTTATGAACATGAGCTTCACCTCTCCTATTTAGGTGGAAATATGTCCTGTACATGCAATTCCACTTCATATATTGCCATATACCTCTATTTCTTATTTTTAATAATCTGAACAGTTTCAAGCAGATATTGGAAGGTGAATCTTAACCGTGTTGTGAAATATGATTTTTATTCTTATTTGTTTGTTCAAAAGACGTTCATACATCTGTTTTGATAAGTTGAAGTAGGGGTGGACAAAATTCCGCTACCGACCGTAATGGGTATCTGAGAGAAAAATCAAGTCATCGGTTGGGTGATGTCGGATTCTCGGGTCTCGAGTTTTGAAATTCAGTTTCAAATGGATAATAGCGGTCGGTTCCAGATTGCACAAATGTTATCCGATAGAAACCGTTGTCGCGCCCGAAAAAGTCCCCGAGGGAGAACCTTCCTCGTTTACAACTTTTCTAAGACAATGAAGCCGCCACCAATACTTATTTAAGGAAAGTATTAGAAAAACCTTTTTGGAAAAGCGGATGGCCTTTGAAAACTGAGAGATTTGGGTTCGGGGGTCAGTTACGCGCGGGGAAGGTATTAGCACCCCACACGTCCTCTCTACTGAGAGGGAACCTTTAATTAAATGCGTGATTTTAGTGTGTTGATTTAAAAATATTTAATTTTGCCTCTCTACTTCTTATTGAAAAAGTCTTAATGAAAATCTCATTTATTATGAAAAAGGAGGAAAAAGGTTTTTAGAAAGAGTGTTTGACGGGATGCGACCCGCCTCCTACGTATCTCCCGGTGCGATGGAGAACTCAAAGCTACGTAGTTCTTCTTTGTCTTTTCTTTGAAAAGGTTTTTGTCTTTTATCTTTTTAGTGAGTTTTCGAAATAAGACGAGCATTTAGTGAATGATTAAACTAACAAAGGTTATGAGTAATCACCGCTAAGTACTCTTGAAAATGAGAGTCACTACCACTAGTCAGACGAACAATGGTTCTGATTGACTATTAGTAGCAACTCATTTTTTATTTTCTCTTTTGAAAGTGGTTTTCGAAAGAGATTGATTGGCACGAATGATCAAACTAACAAAGGTTATGAGTAATCATCGCTTATTGTTCTTTTGGGAAAAAGACATTGCTACCAATGGCTAGACGAACAAAGGTTCTGATTAGCCACTAGCGACAATGGGTTCGAAAATGATTCTTGAAAGGAGAATGTTTTTGTTCTGAAAATGATATTGGTTTGCGAAAGTGATTCTTTTTTGTTATGAAAATAACTCTTTTCTTTTTTGTTATGCAAATGTTAATTTTTATGGTTGCGCTTGACGAGAATGTGGCTTGCTCCTACGTATCCCAAATGGGAATCAAAGCAACGTAGTTCTAACGAACCTTGAAAGTGAAAGTCTTTTTGCTTTGGTTTTGAAAAGTGAAGGGCATTCATAATGATCAAACTAACAAAGGTTGTGGGTGATCATTACTAAAAACTCACTTAAATGCATGTAAAAATCTCTTTTGAAAAATGCAAGCCTTCATGATGACCAAACTAACAAGGGTTATGGGTGGTCATCACTAACAACTTGCCATAACTTTTGATGCTTAGGAAAATATCTTTTGAAATTGAAAGTGTTCATGATAATCAAACTAACAAAGGTTATGGGTGATTATCGCTAGTAGCTTATGCATATGAAAACATCTTTTTTTGAAATTTAGGCTCTCATGACAACCAAACTAACAAAGGTTATGGGTGATTGTCGCTAGTCATCATTTTCATGCTAAGCTATTTAGAAAAGAAAACAATGAATGCAAGAAGATTTGGAGATTCAAGCACGACACAATCATTGAAATCGAATCCTTAGGCAAGCAACAACATGGACATAACTTGCAACTTGTAACACCCCATTTCTATTTACTACTATTTAGTCAATTTTAAAATCAGAGTTTTCAAAAATATTCCACGCACCTCAAAGAGAGTGCTACATTTCTTCAAAAACATAAAACTACGAATTGAATTTTCATAAAACAACTTGTGCGTGATACATAGCACGTCAAAATGGGACGAACCCTCAAAAACACTTATTTAGTTATTTACAACATCCTGGTTATAAATCACCAGCACAACAGAACATCGACCAGTCTCAAAGTATTTAATACAACATCCTAGATCAGACTAAATACATCAAAATAAATTACTAAATATCTAGGACTTCCCACCCGGTGCTACGTATCAGAGCATGACCATCACTAGACTACTTCATTTGCTATCACCTGCAGGTTGCCGACATACGAGGCAACACGACGCAGTAGGGTGAGTCTCTTTACATAAATAATAACAAGTAGGATAAGCATTATAATAGGAAAGCAACTACCAACACCAATCCACAACAATTAAGGCATTTATCATCTATTTGCAACACCAAGAAATAATAGTAATGGATCAATTAAGCATCTCCAAGATTTACCTAAGGAAGCATGAGTATATGCATGTATGCAATATGCATGTGGATCCATCATCATCACTTTGGCCGAAGCCCTCGTCACTTTTGCCGAAGCCCACATCATCGCTGAGTATGCATGATTTATGTACCACCATGACAATGCATCACAACACATTAAATTTATCACAACAATCATTAACTCACCACTTAATCATCTCCACAACACAACTCGTCGCTTTGGCCGAAGCCTACCCGTCGCTTAATCATCACCACAACACAACTCGTCGCTTTGGCCGAAGCCTACCCGTCGCTTAATCATCACCACAACACCCCACACCTCATGTATTAAATTAAATCTCACACCAAGAATTAAATCTCACCTAAGGACTATTTTGGCACCTACTTCGGCGGAGTATTTAAAATAGCAAACGACATCGAAAAATTACAAAAGACCACTCGTCGGAAAGCCACAGATATGTAGTTTCTGGATATATCTTTAGATTTTCAAAAAAGTGAACCAATTAGTACAGTTTTTAGAAACAACCTGAACAGTCCCCAGACTAGACAGATTCTGCCCTCCCACTTCATTTTCCTCTAAAATGACTTAGACTTGACCAAATGGGACAAAACCTTAGCCCGAACAAAAGCAATTTGAGTATAGTTTCTAATGGAAAAAGAATTGTTCAAAACGGAGTTCATTTGAAGGCATAAAACTTGCAAAAACCGCACCTACCCACAGATTGACTCTAGAAATTTGACTCGACTTTGGAGACTCATAACTGGAGCTACACAACTCCGAATTTAACGAAACTAGTGCCAACGCGACCGGCTTTAAGTCTATTTTTGAAAACACTCAGCCACATAATTTTTGACTCAATCAAACAGTACCAGTTTTAAAAATACTAAAACAGTGTCCAGAAAACCACACAAAGACCATAAACAAGTAAAACTCATCATCAATTTAATTCAACAACACTTTTATTCAACAATTCAATTTTCACTTAAACAACACACATCTAGGCATTTAATCAACATCATTAAATCCCACACATTCTCATATTTCTTCACGTTGAGGCATTTAATCAAACACATGGCATGCATATTTCACAACACATTTATTTCCAACATCAAGCATCATAGTATTAACACATTAAACATCAAATACAACAACAAACATATGATTAGCACAAAATTCATACAAACAAACCATCCTAGTGCTATTCCACACATAACACATATCATATAAGTTATTATATAGGTAAAGTAGAGCCCCTAACCTCCAATTGCAATTCCAAGAAAACCCTCTTCCAATGACCCAAGAAAACCCAAGTAACTAGCTTTCTCCAATATTAGAGCTCCAAACCCATCCATGGAAAAGAGAAAATACACAAGATTAGGGTATGAATCTTATACTAAAGGGTAGAGGAAGAAAAATGGAGTTGATTGGTACCAAGAACACTTACCCAAGACAAGAGAATTGAATTTTCCTCTCCTTCCTCCCCTCCTCCCAGCGACGGCAGCGGCTTTCTCTCTCTCTCTCTCTCTCTATTTTTCTGTTTTTTTCTTTCTTTGTTTGGTTCCAAATGAGCACCATCCTAAAGACCCCTTAGGTTAAAGACTAGGAATTGGGCTCACTAATGGACTTGGGTCTTATTTACACCACTCTCATTAATTTAATTCACCTCCTGTAATAAAATAAATCCCATCTTAATTATCCCACTTAAATAAATTAGACTCCTCATTTATTTACTACATCTCACTCCTTAACTAAATTAATTACCTTATTATTATTTAAATATGGCCACTAAAATATTACTTAATTGAATTAGTCAAATAATCACTTAACTAAGTAGATTAAATAATCACCTAATTAAATTCGTTAAATACTCACCTAATTAATTTTGGGGCGTTACAACTCTCCCCACTTAGAATATTTTCGTCCCTCGAAAATGCAAACTCAAACACTCACCATAACGAACAATAGATTTCTAGTAGAGTACCCTAAATGAAACTCGCACCTCTAAAAATAACCATCACTCCTCCGTAGGCTCCGAACCTGCCAGGACAAACACTCTCTCGCTATACTGCTCCTTCTTCGGCTTTGGACACTTGGTACTAATGTGTCCCACTTCCCCACAGTAGCGTCTCCCCCACTTGGCTTCTTGCCCGAACTCTCTCCTCTCCTTTGCCCTTACCACCCGAAACATCATATGGCTTCCTACGAGATTGAGAACTTCTCTTCTCCTTCACTATCTTGTATGAACGATTTCTATCTTCCTCAAAATCTACACTAAACTCATGAAATCAATATCCACCCTTCTTATCTCCTCTAACCGCTACCATCCAAGTCCTATCGTGATACACATATGATCGGACACTCTTCCCTACACTCTTACTCCCCAATTAGGTATTCTAACCTGTAGGTTGTCAAAATCCTACCCGACTACCCCACACAAAAGGCAACAACAATTATGGCCAAAGGCCCAACAACCCTAACCACCGTAATTACACAACAATTACCAATCTCAACAATTTATCATATATCCCACATCATTCACATCAACAATTAACACGATCATAACAACAGAATTCAAGTTCAAACTATTCCACAATTAATCATTTCATTCAACGTTCAAATTAGTCTACCTAAACTCGGGTGCAGAAAATTCTGTAACTTTGCGCCTACTTTGGCGAACTAATTAAAATAGTAAACGACCTCGGATTTCGACAAATAAATACTTGTTGGGAAGCCCTATGGGTATATTTCTTATCCCTAAGTTCAGTTTTTAAAGGGTAGTGTCCAATAGGTACATTTTTCAAAAATACACATACTAGTTTCAAAAGATGTAGTTTTTGTCCTTCAAATTCAAGCAGTCCTATAATGACCAAAACTCAATTAATTTGCATGAAACTTGTGCATAAAATGAGGCAAATTCTGTCAAGTTTTCAAAGAAATTGGATTCGTTCAAAATGAGCTCTTTTGAAAACGCAGAACCAAAACATCGACCCTATGTCCGTTGTTTCCCGAATTTTAACCTAACTTGTTTCACTCATAACTTGAGTTCTACAACTCCGAATCCAACCCAATCAAGTGGCGAATTAACAAGCATTCAATCAAGTTTTCAAATGACAAACCACATAATTTTTCAATTGACCAAACAATACCAGTTTTTAAAAGACTGAAACGGCATCCAATGCGCACGTAAAATCATACACAAGTAAAACTCACCATTATCAACCACCAAAACCAATTACAATCATCACATACTTATGCATTTCATCAAACATCAAATAAGCATAACCAATCATGCAACAACTTAAACACGCAATTTCGAAAGATTAAACATGTAGGCATTTTCTTGATTTCCTTTATTCCTAGGGATTGGTTAACATGCAACTTTTACAACTTCCCTAGAAAATATCATGGGGCATATAATCCTACCAAATTGAGCTGACTCCCTATCACAAAGAATATAACCAACACATGCATCATAAAACAATTGCTTTGATTCAAGACTTGCTATTTGCTTAAACAATGAAATTAAACACTCTTGTCAACATTAGCAATGAAAACAATTTTAAGACATAGGAGTACACAAGGTATTTCGTTGCACCGTTTTCATCATTAGATTTATATTTCACATAAAACAATTTTCAAGAAGTGACAATTAATGCTAGCGATAGCAACAACAATGCCAAAGTTAAATCGTAAATCGGACAATACTTTCACATTTGTAATTCACACTTAGAAGGTACTTAAAATTAGGTATGTTTGTTTCTAAAACCTTGACAACCATTTTTGAACTCACCTCCCCATATCATAAAAATTCTATCTTATCTAACTATGCAATTTAGTGCAAAACTCCATCATTTTTAAACAACATCAAATTATAACTTAATCGATCCAAAGACCGAAGTCGTGTCACATTTTGAAATAGAAATCATAAAACAACTTGGAACGAAATTAACCCTAACTTTTACATTACGCCCATTCCCAATAGCACAATTTTTTTTTTTTTTCGAGTACCGCTTTTTCAAAACCACAAAGATTCACGCTTTTGTCAAAAGGAAATTATATGCGAACTTCAACCTTACTATCACTCAAGCATGCAACCACATAAATAACCACTTATTAGTTCAAAATTTGATTTCCAACATAAACTCAGAAGGTAAGAGAAGTTAATCATTTAGTTT
This sequence comes from Oxytropis ochrocephala, assembly GCA_020916435.1. NCBI lineage: Eukaryota > Viridiplantae > Streptophyta > Magnoliopsida > Fabales > Fabaceae > Oxytropis > Oxytropis ochrocephala. The sequence continues at coordinate 61,015,343 of CM037094.1, read as the reverse complement.
TTTGACAAATCACATTATGCTCACGAAACAAGCCAAATTAAACATCAAAAATGTCAAAACTTCAAGTTATGCAACCTTACTTGAGGAAGTGAAAATTTAGCATTACACATCATTTCGTTTTAGCATACCTAAAAGTACTCTCTATATTCTAATAAGCTAATCAAACACTCCACCGAATTTAAAATTAATGCATGCATCCAAGTTTGATAATAGCCACGAGTTATTGTCGCCTCTTTCAGTGGGGATGAGTGATTGGGGTGATCAGTCCCTCCTACTCATGCAACCAACTAATTAAGGTCACAAAAACTACTGTCTTTCAATTTATACTACTACCTTAAAAGATTTTTAACGCAGTCCGGAGTGCGAAGGCGTCGTCACGACTTTCACTCCTTTGACGTCGTTAGAACTCTTTTAATTACACACATCTCAATGATACTAACAACAGTCACAAACAACCAAAATCAATGCTACAACCAACAGCTACATACTTCAGGCACATATACCTCAATAATGCAATATCACTTCCAATCGTAATCCCACAAATAAGTCACAAGGCACGTCAATGAATGAACAAACCAACAAAGTTAACAGTAATAAACAACAACATAATTATGATTTAGAACGAGTACCAAGACTCGAGGGTTAACAGACTCACGACAACTTGGCGGACGGACCGAATCGCTTCTCGATACCACTAATGTAACACCCCTTTCTATTTACTACTATTTAGTCAATTTTAAAATCAGAGTTTTCAAAAATATTCCACGCACCTCAAAGAGAGTGCTACATTTCTTCAAAAACATAAAACTACGAATTGAATTTTCATAAAACAACCTGTGTGTGATACATAGCACGTCAAAATGGGGCGAACCCTCAAAAACACTTATTTAGTTATTTACAACATCCTCGGTTATAAATCACCAAAGACAAATGAACATCGACTAGGTCTCAAAGTATTTAATACAACATCCTAGATCAGACTAAATACGTCAAAATAAATTACTAAATATCTAGGACTTCCCGCCGGTGCTACGTATCAGAGCATGACCATCACTAGACTACTTCATTTGCTATCACCTGCAGGTTGCCGACATACGAGGCAACACGACGCAGTAGGGTGAGTCTCTTTACATAAATAATAACAAGTAGGATAAGCATTATAATAGGAAAGCAACTACCAACACCAATCCACAACAATTAAGGCATTTATCATCTATTTGCAACACCAAGAAATAATAGTAATGGATCAATTAAGCATCTCCAAGATTTACCTAAGGAAGCATGAGTATATGCATGTATGCAATATGCATGTGGATCCATCATCATCACTTTGGCCGAAGCCCTCGTCACTTTGGCCGAAGCCCACATCGTCGCTGAGTATGCATGATTTATGTGACACCATGACAATGCATCACAACACAATAAATTTATCACAACAATCATTAACTCACCACTTAATCATCTCCACAACACAACTCGTCGCTTTGGCCGAAGCCTACCCGTCGCTTAATCATCACCACAACACAACTCGTCGCTTTGGCCGAAGCCTACCCGTCGCTTAATCATCACCACAACACCCCACACCTCATGTATTAAATTAAATCTCACACCAAGAATTAAATCTCACCTAAGGACTATTTTGGCACCTACTTCGGCGGAGTATTTAAAATAGCAAACGACATCGAAAAATTACAAAAGACCACTCGTCGGAAAGCCACGGATATGTAGTTTCTGGATATATCTTTAGATTTTCAAAACAGTGAACCAATTAGTACAGTTTTTATAAACAACCCGAACAGTCCCCAGATCGACAGATTCTGCCCTCCCACTTCATTTTCCTCTAAAATGACTTAGACTTGACCAAATGGGACAAAACCTTAGCCCGAACAAAAGCAATTTGAGTATAGTTTCTAATGGAAAAGAATCGCTTCAAAACGGAGTTCATTTGAAGGCATAAAACTTGCAAAACCACACCTACCCACATTGACTCTAGAAATTTGACTCGACTTTGGAGACTCATAACCGAGCTACACAACTCCGAATTTAACGAAACTAGTGCCAACGCGACCGGCTTTAAGTCTATTTTCGAAAACACTCAGCCAGTTTTAAAAATACTAAAACAGTGTCCAGAAAACCACACAAAGACCATAAACAAGTAAAACTCATCATCAATTTAATTCAACAACACTTTTATTCAACAATTCAATTTTCACTTAAACAACACACATCTAGGCATTTAATCAACATCATTAAATCCCACACATTCTCATATTTCTTCACTTTGAGGCATTTAATCAAACACATGGCATGCATATTTCACAACATATTTATTTCCAACATCAAGCATCATAGTATTAACACATTAAACATCAAATACAACAACAAACATATGATTAGCACAAAATTCATACAAACAAACCATCCTAGTGCTATTCCACACATAACACATATCATACAAGTTATTATATAGGTAAAGTAGAGCCCCCTAACCTCCAATTGCAATTCCAAGAAAACCCTTCTTCCAATGACCCAAGAAACCCAAGTAACTAGCTTTCTCCAATATTAGAGCTCCAAACCCATCCATGGAAAAGAGAAAAATACACAAGATTAGGGTATGAATCTTATACTAAAGGGTAGAGGAAGAAAAATGGAGTTGATTGGTACCAAGAACACTTACCCAAGACAAGAGAATTGAATTTTCCTCTCCTTCCTCCCTCCTCCTAGCGCGACGGCAGCCTTCTCTCTCTCTCTCTCTCTATTTTTCTGTTTTTCTTTCTTTGTTTGGTTCCAAATGAGCACCATCCTAAAGACCCCTTAGGTTAAAGACTAGGAATTGGGCTCACTAATGGACTTGGGCCTTATTTACACCACTCTCATTAATTTAATTCACCTCCTGTAATAAAATAAATCCCATCTTAATTATCCCACTTAAATAAATTAGACTCCTCATTTATTTACTACATCTCACTCCTTAACTAAATTAATTACCTTATTATTATTTAAATATGGCCACTAAAATATTACTTAATTGAATTAGTCAAATAATCACTTAATTAAGTAGATTAAATAATCACCTAATTAAATTCGTTAAATACTCACCTAATTAATTTTGGGGCGTTACACAACTAATCTCATTTGAATGATCTTGAGCAAATATTAGCCTAGACTACACATATTAGACCACAACACATAAATAGGCAAAGAAGAAACTTGAATTGGGCATTAAGCAAAAATGCAAGAGTAGGCAAGATTGAACCTAAATGCATATCTAATGGAAGATGCTAGGCGAAGACCATACTCAAACATTTCTACAAAACATAAGGGAATCTAAATGCACATCTAGTGGAAGATGCAATGTAAGGAATGGACCTATCTAAGTATTGATGATACCACATGAGAGTAGACAAGGAAGTTGTAGGCACAAATGAATTCAAAAGAGTAAATTTCAAGTATGATCATTGGCAAACCATAAACAAGCAAGTTATCTTAGCAATCAAAGCATCAAAGTATGTTGAATCACTTTGGTCAATCCTCAACACTTAAATTAGAGTGCACAAGTGTGAATCCTCTTGTCAATCATCAACAAAGACAAGTTTATTAAAGCAAGCGCTTAGGAACAAACCCAAACCCTAATTCTTTTGAAATGTGCGAAGCACATGAAGGGGTGAAGACCTTCTTATTATTTCACTAAATAACTTAACAAAACAAGCAAGTTAAAGTAAAAAGTTGGGGCAAAGTTTTGGTAAAAGTTTATGAATGCAAGAGGGAAAAAATGTTTTATGAGGTGAAGTGAAAATGTTTTGGTGAAAACTAAGTGAAATGGTAAAAACCAAAGTGGTAAAATGTTTTTTATGTTTTTTGGTAAAAAGTTAATGAAGTGGTAAAGTAAAATGGTAAAAAGCGAACAAACACAATTGCACAACTTGCATTTACTCAAACACAATCAAAATGACAATTTTCAAGCAATCAAAAGGGGCAAAAACCCTAGTCATGGCCGAATGCAATTGTGCATTGAATCATCAACTTATTTCATGCAAAAATTGACAAATTAACACACAAAACATCACAAGATATAACCCTAATCTACCATGCAAGGTTCTAAGATAAAGCATCAAGCAAATCATGCATTTTATTCACACAAAAATCAAAGGAATCAAAAGAAAACACAAACCCTAATTCTTGAGCTTGAAGGCCACACATACCCACAATCAAGCAATTATTCAACTACAACTCATGAAATAAGCAAGAACACATAAGAACCCTATTTTTCCCTTCTTGGCCGAAGCTAATAAGCATGAAAAATGAGTTTTGTTTGACCAAAATTATGCAAACAAGATGGATATGCAAGGAAATGCAAGAAAACACAAGAACAATTCCTCCAAAGCCAAGGAGCCACCTCAAACCCCCAAGCCTCCCTAGGTGCTTGTCAATAGAGTTGGAAGTGGCTCCTCAAAGCAACAACAATAATATGAAGGAGTTGAGATGAGGAGAAGAGAGATTATGCAAGAATTTAAAGACTAGATGCAAAGATTCAATGCTTACCTCAAAATCTCACAAAGAAATGAAGAAAGATATGAAATGAACTCAAGAACAAACTTGGATCTACTCTTCAACTTCAAAAATAGCTAGATCTTGGAGATTTGATGATGAAACCTTGAAGAGAATAGAATGGTAGAAGATGATCTAGTGTAGGAATCAAAGAAATGGAGGATTTGATGGTGAAAAATTGAAGAATGGAGGAGTAGTGGTGGTGGGTTGTATTCGGCCAAGAGAGTGGGAGAGGAGAGGGAGTGTGTTAGGGTTTATGTGAGTGAGAAATGAGAGGCCAAATATTGTGCGAGATGGGCTTAACAAGGTATTTATAGAATGCAATTAGGGTTGAGGGTGTTTTGGTCCTTGCATTCTAGTTGTGCTTTCTAGATTGACCTTAATTTTGAATCAAAGGCTATGATTGATGATCACATGGATTGAGGGCATTGAGAAAGCACAAATGAGGGAGTGAATGAGTGTATATGTGCAGCTCATGAGGGGAGTGGAGAGGGTGTGAATTTCCAAAAATGTTTCTCCACAATTGCATATTACAAGATTGCCATTAACTATGAATGAATGGTGAAGATTTGCATCTTAATTTGAATGGAGGGTCATGATTGAGATACCCTTTGCAAGTAATGAAAATAAATCAAAAAAGGAGGGATAATGGGCTGTGGGGCACGAAAATGAGAGGGAGAGTGGTGCCTAAGTTTTTGCAAGTTGTCATCTTGTACTATTGTACTATTGTGCACTACCTTATCCTTTCATTTTTTGATTATTCTTTTAGGATAATTCCATAAAATCTTACCACATTGGGCCAAATACTAGGAATATAAATGATTGGGCTTCCCTTTATGAGATCATCAATCCCAAAAATGTTATGGCACCTCACCTTGTAGATTCCCGAAGAATATTCTTTTTTTTGACTTTTTTAAGTTTGACTTTTTGCACAAAATCAACATTACATGCACAACACATGCAATTCGAATAATTTGCCCCACAATGAAATCCTCTAATACTGCCCAATGATTTTTGGTGAAAAATTACCCCTTTTGTGTAAAATGACCAAAATGCCCTTTTGCCCCTAAAAACCCTAATTTGATTTAAAATGCTTTCCTAATCCTAAAATGATTTCTAAAACCCTAAAATGCATGCATGATGCTCTTTACAACATTTGAAGTTAATGCCAAACCTTGATTTATTTATTTTTGGTTTAAAATTAGGGTTTTGATCTGATTTTGACAAAATCGGGGTGTGATAGTAATTTCTCCCCGCATGCAGCACAAAAGTGGCCGACAGGGGATGTCTCCTCGGGGTTCTGCGCAAGCAGTCTGGGATGGTTAAGTAATCATGGCTGTGGTTACCGTGTCTTAAATCATCCATAGTGACGGTGAAGGTGTACTTGCTCGGTTTTTGTGTAAAGTGTCTGCCAATAGAGGGGAAAGAAAGGCACCCCTGCTTCGCCGTCCGGGAAGACCTCGACAATGTCTTTAGCGGCACTGACATCAGGGATGACCCAAAAGTACTGGTTCTTCCATCCGCCCGACAGGGAATCAGAATAGGCCTTAAAGAACTTCCGAGGGAACGATTTCTAGTTCTTAAAGGACACCTACTCCTTGCGCGCCATATTGGTACCATATTCACTGTGCCAGCTCAGCTCGAACAAAGTGAGGAAAAGCTGGGTCGACACCATTCGGCCCAGCTGGTCGCAAAGGTATTCGAAGGACTTCATGAAGCCCCAACCGTTGGGGTGCAGTTGAGATGGGGCGACCCCCAGATGATTTAGGATGTCCCGCTGCAGCGATGTGAAAGGGGGGACGATCTCCATTTTCTCGAAAACGACCCGGTGCATGGTGAGCTTCACGTTGGAAGCAACGGTCGCGATGTTTTCGTTGTCCTGCATACCCTTCACCTTCCATCCCGGTTTGGTGAAAAGGGCCTGCAGGTCCTCCAAAGAATGGTGGTCCGGGCTGATGAAACTTTTAAAGGCCCTCATCTTCTGAGATACCCGAGAAATGTCCACCGGGTCAATGACAGAGACCGGCTCGGCATTATCCTCCGTCTGATCGCCGCCTGCTCGACGGCCTCGCCAGCATCTTCGCTTCGGACGGCCGCTTCCTCATCGACCGCTCTGGTTGCATCTCCACGAATGGGTTCGTGATCACGAGGATTGGAGTCCAAGTCGATCACCTCGTCGTGCAGGTTCCCAAGACCGGGTTGGGAGACGTCGGCCATATCCTCATCACCCTCTATGTCGACCGACCTGTCACTTCCCTCGTCATCTCGAACAGAAGATTGGGGCGGTGGCGGGGGGCACCAAGATTCGGTTGAGGTGGAGAGCGAGATGTTGTTGCTCGTGTCAGAACTGGAAGAGTCGCCCGAAACACTAGAATGCCCGACGGCAAGCGCCTGTGAAGAACGCCTCTGTCAGTATCTCGGAAACTTGGGAGGGCCCGGACGACCTTGACCCGGTTTGCTCCACTTCTTGTGAAGGTTGCGCCATTTGACGCGCAAAGCTTTGTGTGGGGGAACCAACAATCCGGGTGGTTTGCTTCGTTCTTGCCAGGTCCGCCTATGAAAGGAGAACTAGTCAGGTCGACCGAGCCAGCCGGTAGCGCTCGAGAAAAGGGCGGCGTGGTCGTCCCCGACCGACCGACGCCTCCTTTCACGAGGCGTGGAACCGAATTTAAACAAGTAAAGCGAGAAAGCCAGGAAGAGCAGCATACCTGGAAATGCAGTGACTGGAGAAGAAAGAAACGGACGAACAACTTTCGCACAACAACTCTTCAGGTCGCTAGCAGATATCTCGGTCGGCAGTAGAGATGCGATTCTAAGTGTAGAAATCGTGCTGACCGAGTACTCTATTTATAGAGGGGCCCACCATGCGAAGAGACTCTGCACCTGAAGCGACGCGACTGCTCGCGCTCCCTCCCATCCGTTACATGGGGAACCCCAAAAGGTACCTTGGGAAACGTGAAGGTCACCTCATTCATTACGTATTAAATTGCAGGGCCGAAGCCCAAACGCCGCACGCGATCGACCGACCATGGGCGGCAGCGACCGACTCATTACTAATGGAGACGTCTAGATGCGTTAACTCATCGGGGGCATCGATTCAAGCCTCAGCTCGCCCTTAAGCGACCTAGGCTTGGGGGACAACTGTTCCGGGGTGTATTAGCAATACCAGGAGGTGCCATCAGAAATGGGCCAACAGCCTAATCCAACGAAACGGCCCAAGCACTCGGCTTGGTGCGCAATTCTCGGCGACCGACCGAATTTCTCGCAACGGCTAGGGCTCCCCCAGCGGTATAAATACCACCCTCATCTACAGTATCAGGTACGTTTTCCTACCTTGTCATACCTTGCCCGTTAGCACACCTCTGACTCGAGCGTCGAAGTGTCTTTGCAGGTACCACCCGAGGTGCTCTCAAGACCGGTCCAAGTTCACTCACGCCGACCAAGGCGGTGAGGCAACAAACGACATCAACACTTCATTGGTCAAGGTACAATCATACATTAATATAATTTTTTTTGGTTATTAAATTAGTTTGACCACTCTAGGCCAGGGTCCTAGATACGCCACTGCATAGAAGTGATAGGGCTCTTTTAGCCACAATATAACATTAAAAAAATCAAGAGAATAAATTAAAAAAGGCAATTTAATTAACCCGTTACTTGACATGTTTTGCGTATTTATATTTTGGGTTTGTTAAATGATACAATTACAATAATAAAAATTAATTATTAATATCAGTATAATTATTTTTCTTGACAACAAATACAACAAAAAAACTTTAAAAAAGTGAGCAAGACAATTAAGTAGGCGTTTGCTTTTCCCACACCTCTCTCTACTCTTTCACACCTCTTAACTCCAAATATTCCAAAAATACCCTTAAGTAGAGTGCGTGTTTTCACCTATTCGGGGATGGGAAATCGAATATATTCGGTTGAGGTCAACCGAACAGGAAAAAAGTGAATGTGGTGTGAGAGTCCTTTTTGTAATAAAATAGGGTGTTCGAACACCTCATGCGAACTCGCTCGCATGACCTCGCTCGAACAGTGAAATTACGCACAAGAGGGTGTGAAGTCAAGATTTAACACACATGAACGATGTCATTCGAACTGTTCAAGGCCCGTGTTCGAGCAGTGAAATTTCGTGAAAAAAAGAGGTTTTGGTGGCCTTTTGGTCTTTTACACCCTTATGGGGTGTGTTTTGAGTTGGAGGGGTGTGGGAAAAGCAAACACCATTAAGTATACCATAAAAATCTCTACTTCCCATGGCTAGAAGAACTTTTTCTTGGACTCAAACTAAGAAAAATGGGAAAAAAAAGGTTTTGCTTTTCCCACACCCCCTCCTACTCAAAACACACCCCATAAGGGTGTGAAAAGATCAAAAGGCTAGCCAAAACCTCTTTTTTTCACAAAATTTCACCTGTTCGAACACGGGCCTTCGAACAGGTTCGAATGACATCATTCGTGTGTGTTAAATCTTGACTTCACACCCTCTTGTGCGTAATTTCACTTGTTCGCATTGGGTCATGCGAACAAGTTCGCATGAGGGTGTTCGAACACCGTATTTTATTACAAAAAATGGACTCTCACACCACATTCACCTTTTTATTGCGTTCGCATGATGTTGTTCGAACGTGTTTGAACAAGGTCGTTCGAACAGTCATAAAACACGTCCTCACAGCGTTTCACGCGAGGTTATTTTTGGAATAAAATTTGTTAAGGGGTGTGAAAGAGTAGGAGGGGGTGTGGGAAAAGCAAACGTCAAAAAAAACTATAGAAAGATATGTTAAATATTTGGGCCACTGGCCACATAACCCACATTGCGAGGCTTGAAATCACAACCACATGGAATTTCATTAGACATTTTACCACTGCACCAACACATAAGATATATTATTTTTGTGGGTGTTACTTTTACCACACCCCCTCCTACTCCAAACACACACCCTCACCCTACACATTTACCAAACTAACCCCACTTACAATTCTATTTCCCTCTCTATCCTCTCCTCTTCTTCTCCAACACCCAAAAACACTCCTCTCCAACACCCAAACCTCCCTCTCTCCTCCAAAACCCACCCATCCTCACCTTCATCATTCACTCCCATTCAACTACCCATCATTGGCAACTAGCTCAAGGTAATAACCCTACCAAACATTTTTCATTTTGGTTCTGCTTTTGAGTTTTATACGCCATTTTTTTCTCGCAAACGCGCTCGGTTCGAGCAAGTCGTTCGAACATGTTCGCATGAACGTGTTCGAACAAGTGTTAACCTGGGTGTGAATTTGATTTGTTCGAACAGTCTCATTCGAACATGTTCGCATGAGGTGGTAGTTCGAACAGCGTATGATGACAAAGAATCGATAAGTTGCGGCTTCTTGCGCGCGTTTTTTTGGTTTAATGGATGAAAATGAGGTGCATCTGAAGCGATTGAGTTGTCAATCGTAGAAGCCGAGATGTCAATCGTCGCGATTGACATCTCAACTGACGTCGTTGAATCCCAAGACTTTACTAGTTCCTTCCAAACTGATACGGTAAGAATGAATTAGTTGTTTTAATTTTAGCTAACTATTCAAATTATGTAACTGACACATGGTAATTGAATTTCAGTTATTTCCTACTCGTGAGGAGCTTCTGACTTGGGTGCGTGCGGTTGGGAACATGTAGATGACAAATTTGACTCCCCCCAGGGTTCATCTAGTGGATGTTTTGCTCGGTCTCGTAAAACGACCTACTCCCCAAAGCAAGAGTGGGCGTCTACAAACCCATACTGATTCTGGTTCAACTCCTGCTCCTACTTTGTCAACGTGTCCAGCACCTAATCCATCACAAAGCAAAAAGAGAACTCAAGCTGACAGTGCTACTACAATCCCTACTCCTCCACTACATAAGAAACCAACACCCACACCTATTGTTCTGAGGAAGTCGCTATCGCTCTCGCTGTTTCAAAAGCTCTTACTTTGACACCGGCTCCTGTTCTTACAATCAATCCTATTGTTAGATCTTTCTTTTGTTATGGATGTATTTAATACATACATAATAGGGATCTTGCCGCATACATGCGTCCCTATGTTGAAAAACTTGTTAACGTGGTTGGTGATGGTAACTGTGGATTCCGTGTGTATTGCGGCATTTCTTGGAAGGGTGAGGAGGCTTGGCGATCGATCGAATCGATCGATGGAGGAGCTTAACCAATACAATGACTTCTACACTCATCGTATGGTGGTATTGGTAAGGTCACATTTTTGATGAAGTCGTTGTTGAGGGCACATCATGGGAACAATGTTGAAGATAATTGGATGACTATACCGGAAATGGGGTATCGATCGATAATAAGTACAAAGTTGGCCTCGAGTTGTTGGTCACCTAATTGTTGTTACACAATTTTTCCTTCAATGTTGCGCCATTCGAAGTGCCCGACGCTTCAACATCCTATTCGCATGCGAAACACAAACACTTTGTATGCAATTAAAGTGTCTTCTATTTAGATTCGATGTAGTCATTCCAAAACATTACATAACATTATGTTTTTGTTGTCTTTTGAAGATCTTTATGAAGCACGGAAGTCCAATGCCCTCGCGGATTTGATGTGGATGACTAATAGGGCACCCATAGCAAAGGGTTGGGACTCGATTTTTATTAGCCGCATGCAAAAGTGGAAGTGTTTGCTCATACAATCACAACCCCCATCCCCTTCCTTGTGTAGATTTAAGTAAAGATACCGATGGTAGTCAATGTTAAGTTAGATTTATAATTTTGGTACACAACTTTGTATATGACTATTAGTAGGAAACTTTTGAAATGAAAAAACTCGCTTTACGCTTACGGTTTTTAAGTTTACGTCAGATAACATTGGTTCGAATGATACCATTCGAACGCCTGTTCGCACGCCACCCTTCGAACATGTTCGAATAAAGCCATTCGAGGCACCAATAACACACCCTCACACCAACAGTTGGCAATATTCCTTAACACGCATGAGTTTGTTCGAACAGGTTCGAACGATGTCGTTCGAACAACAAAAATTCCTTAACACGGACAAGGTCGTTCGAACCTGTTCGAACAAGGCCGTTCGAACAGTCACTTAAACCACGCTGCACGAGCGTCCCACGCGAGGCCATTTTTGGAAAAAAAATGTTTGGGGGCGTGCGATGAGTAAACGGGGGTGTGGGAAAAGTAAAAGCCATTTTTTTTTAATAAAGATAGCTACCATTGACAGTATAGTAAAAAAAATGTTTTTTTCTTGGTGTCGTGGCTCCCCTCCGCGTTTGAGATAATCTGCCACTAGTTGTGCCTTTCAACCCTGCTTTTATTAAAAGATTGACATTGTTTAAGGTTGTTGGGAACAACGACTTATGTTATAACTATTCGTTTCTGTCTTCAAAAATGAAGCTGGAGTTTGCTCCTTGTGATAAGTATGTGATGCCAATGCCTCCTCCTGCCAAGGATTCTTCTTCTGATGACGATAGTAGTGATTCAAATTATAATGACAGTGATGATGGTATGAGAAGAAGAATCCCCAAACATCATCCGTGAGGTCCAACTCCTTGTCCATCACTACCTCCCCGCGCTCCTTCAGGGTCCTAAACAAGTATTGACCCAAGTATTCTCGCACCTGCAAGCATCCACCCATCAAACTTGGTCTCAACATTGCATGCAAAGTTGTCGACGACACCGCTGGAGTCATAGAACTCGTCGCCAATAATAGCATATGATTCATTCCCGTAGAAGAACATGGATGTGATGAGAAAGGGTTGTAATTCCCTAATCTCTAAATCATAAGAAATTGAATCGTTTTTTCAATATAATGAAAAAGAGAAGGAATGAAAGGTGGGGAGGGGAGAGGAACACTGGACGATCTTCATCCACGAGTTGCTATGGGTGGAGGAGGTGAGTGGGAGAGAGAGGAAAACATAGAATGTGGACAATGACCACCCCAAGATCAAATGGAATATCTTAATCCAATGTTGTATAGGAATGTCAACAAGGCAGGGTAGTATGAGCACGAGTAATAATCCCTCATTACTCGCTTTGCTAGGTAAAAATGTTCGCGTACGCATTCCACACCTTCATCCTTGTGCGCATCTACTGAAATTCTAGTGTTGTAATGAACTACATAATCCGTAATTGTGGATCTTCCTTCAGCTTTAACAGCACAATGGATATCAGAACACTATGGATATCAAAACTAACATAAGGATATCAAAACTAGAATCCCAAATTGGTAGCTCAGTTGGTGAGCTAAAGGATATCGAAGGAGGGCAAGTAGGAGGTCCCAGATTCAAACTCAGAAAACTAATTAACTTTTCCCCCTCCCCTAACTATCAACCACTAACATTTGTCTATTAAAAAAGTTAAAATAGAACTACACTATTCTATGCTTGCCAAAACTAACATAAGTGAGAAGGTTATCAATATAAGTCAAAACAAGACCTTTCAAAACTAACATAAGTGAGAAGGTTATTGATGCATTATATGATACTTAATCAGGAGTTGTCATTATAATGTAATATACACGGTTGAATGTGGGAACAGAACCATAAGCAATACTGAACATAAAAACAATACCATATATGACTAAAAAAGCCGTAACACTTTGGTCTTTGACTTTTATTACTAAATATCAATGGTGCGCTTGATATACACACAAATGTGCAAGTATACACAATCGTATCAAGTAATAAAGTGAAAGTAGAGTATTGTTTCCATAGGGATTGGATTAATTTACAAGTTTAAATTAAATAGTTCACTAGTGAAAGGTAACCACTATCCTACTCACAAATAGGTGATGCTGATAAACAAACAAAATGTAAATAAGCAATAAAAAGATGTAAGAAATCAGTGGAGAATGATAGTTGAGATGTCTTCACCAAATAAGTCACTTTCAAGAGTTTTGTGTTTTTATATGGTGTAGGTGCACTGATGCAGCTGCATTAGTATGTGCCTTTCAGTCACTTTCTTCAGACTTTCATTACAAGCTCTTAAAATTAAACTTTGTCTTGGAGTAAAGATAGAAGTTGTCAATTCCTTTCTCGCCTTCTTACAATTCTTGTCTAAGATGCTAAATAAGTTCACTCTTGTATTTGCATCATCCTAAGGACTATGCTATCCTATGTCTAGGTTTTAGCATGGAATTAACAAAGTTTCCTTTATTAAACACTTATCCCTATTAGTTCTTGAGTTCTAATCATAAACCATGTCTACTGATTTATGATTTGCATTCACTTTTAGTTGGCCAATTCTAAAAATGAATATGAAAGAGTTATCATACAAGAACTAAAATGCAAACATCACATATGAACACAATAACTTACTTAAAAGATCATTATAAGGTTAGAACATCTCAACCAAAAGAGTTTAGTTCATGCTAGACATCACAAGGCTTATATAAATAGAACAAGTCATATTCATATAATTGAAATAACAAAAGGAAACAATAAGATAGGAGTTACACGTACGGTTGGAGTTCCCTTTGCATGAAATTGCCAAGTGATGCAAGTGCACTAACTTCACATGGTTGTTTTTGAAGTAAAGGAAGAAGTCGTCAATTCCTTCCTTGCCTCCTTACAAGAGAAAATAAAACTAACTAACCTAAACTACTCTATGGAATTGAAATACAAGATATGAAATGAAGTGAGAAGTGATTTTGATCTTGAGAGATGATTCTTCAAGTGAGAAGTGAGGGTCTTTATACAGTCTTCGGAGAGGTGATTCCTTCCTTGTAGTTGAAGTAAACTAGAGGTGTAATGAGTATCATTTTTGTCCCCGACATTTACGTGATGTGACAAGTCAAAGTGAAATTAATCACGTCAACTCTGTCAGTATCAACAGAGTTAATTCTTTTAATAGGCAAATTGGTTAACAATTAGTATGTTAGTTGTTAGAGGGGGGAGGAGCGAGGTTTGAACCTCGTACGACTATATTTCCACCAACGCCGTTCGTTTCACTCACAAATAGGATTAATTGATGGTGGTTGACGAAAGGATTAAATTGGTACACGTTTGTAAATGTGAGGGACTAAATAAAAATAAAAAAATTTGAAAAGCCAAAAACCAAATTAATTTTAATTAAATTAAATTAAATTAATTTTTTTTGACAAAGATTAAATTAAATTAAATAGACTATATAACTTTTTGCACAATACAATACACCACCTAGTATCCTTGTGTATTGTAGACAAAGCACTCTCTGCCTCTCAATACTTCTTCCAATCTTTAAACCCTAACTATAACTAACTGCTTCTAAGATTGAGAAACCCCAATCAATTCAATTCGCAATTTCTCATTCTCCTTTCTCTTCGATGTCTCTCGTGCTTGAAGTGGAGATATGAAATTTCAGATCTTCTCACCAACAATTATTTCTGTGTTCAACCTCTTATCCTCTGATTTTCTATGAATCTCCAAATTCCAGGTACGATTCATTTCGTCTCTCTCATTTTTCTCTGCATCTTCTTCTCTCCTTCCTTCTATTTCACCTCTCTCATCGGTTCGTCTTTCGTTCTCATTTACTGTCTCAAACGTATTGAAAACGAAAATTGGCCGGAACACTTCGGTGTAGCGGCCACAACTAAACGCTTCAAGCGTGATTTGCGGCCATAATTGCCGCATCTGAAAACCGCTACGCATTAGCACTTCGCGTCACATTAAGCCTTTGGTATTGGGAATTAGATTTTTTCAAAATTCTGAATTACGGATTTGTTTTTTTTTTTTTTGACACAGAAGTACGAATTTGTTAATTAATATAAATATGGAAGAAAATGGAATTTTATATCAAAATGTCCAAATTGTATAAAGAAGTAAATTTGGGAGCAATGTTGTCAAATTGCCTTCATGGCGGATTCTGTGCGATTTTTGGATGGCCACTATAGTCCGCTATAGGTCGGTAACACTGTTTGGGAGGCAAAGTGATTTGAATTACCTGAATAGGAGATTGGAGACTAGAATTGGTACTGAATTGCTTGATAGATCAGACTCTTAGTCACTTGAATTTATAATAATCTCTATACAAAATAAATTCCTTGATTATAGGGATTGGTTATCTAGTTACTGTTTAGAATCTTTTGTAATTTACTACACTAAATACTTATAGTTATAATATTGTCAAGAAATATATACAGAGAAATTAGAAAAGTGGATATTTACATTGCGGGAAATAGGGAAAGAATCTACAAGGTATCTACAAGGTATTAGATAAAGTATCAACATGGCGGAAACCTAATTTTATAAACTAAATGACAATATTATATTTATCAGACTGGGGCGGGTCTCAAAACAAATCCATATGTACCCAAAATAAGTTTTCATTGTTTTTGAGAAGTATGTTTAGTATGTATTGCGTACCCACAAGTACCCAACAGGTACTAAGTATGAGTACAGATACTAATTTGGGTACGAGTATGACTTTAATTTTGGAGTACCTGTGCTTCATAGTTGCTTGGCGTTAGTGATGTGATCTGAAAAGACTGTAGCATAACCTGAAGGCATGGACATGTAACAGTATATGCGTGTAAATGTAAATTGTAAAGCAGTATATAGGTTGTCGATCATACCAAATTTCAGCAAAAATAAGTAATTGTCTGTGTTGATATTAGGGTTTGGGTGTTGAGTGCCTATTCCCTTCCTTTCCTTCAATGATCATAAGTTCATAATATTTCCCTCTGGTTTGCAGGGGATGTAGGCTCAAAGTTTGCTATAGGTTGAAGAACCACATTAGACTATTTGTCTATTTTTTTCCTCCCTATGTTTAGATACCCGGCTACAATAGAGACACTTGATTTTCACCAAGATCCTCAAATATATAATACCATGAGAAAGTTACTTCCTCAAACAAAATACGGAAAACAATTGAGCAGCAGTTCCACTAGATCTACAACAAGATACTCATTAGAAGAAACAGCTGTGTGAAACTGTGAATATGTTCCCAACATGTCATATATATTATTTTTACGAAGTATCACTTTCACGCTGAGTCCTTTCTTTATTAGGTAAGTCGCATATAAATGGTTGGCTTTTCTAGCACATTGTCTAAAGAATGTCTTGCCGTAGGAGCAGTGTTGTGATACCCACCGACCCAGTTGGTCTTGGTCAGTAGACCGCCTCGAGTCACTCATTGGACCAAACATGCATCAGACCCACTGTAACCTGGTATAACCCGGTGGCTCGGTAGTTTACCAGATCAACCTGTTTTTTGCCAAATTAAATTATGCCAAGATACTTACAAAAATGCAATGGTGGGATTTGAACCCATGACCAACATGTCAAACTAACCAACACCTTACCAAGTTACCACTACACCAATCTTTCTTTTTTGTAAGTTGGCTTACAAATGTTAAATATATACTGTATACTATACTATAGACTATCTTCATTTGAAATAAAAATTATATGTTTTTCATACATTGATAATAAGTTTGTATTTTATACTTATATACATGTGTTATTATGTATTTCATTTATATTCTAATTATTTAACATATAATATTTTGTTTCACATTTCATAGTTATTAGATTAGATTTTATATATTTATTATTTATGAGTAAAAAAAAACATATTTATTATTTAGAATACTAATGAATATGAATAGTATTTGTGAGACCATTGTTGTTTAATGTTTGTTCGTTTAAATAGATACTTATGTTATGATTATGGATTTTAATGTGAACAATGAGTTAGTTAGTTATGTAACTTATGTTAATATTATTTGTGTTTTTTTAGACATTTTTAAGGCATGGCAAAAAAAAATATATAGCTCTGTGATGTATAAATTTATACCGGTCAGTGTTTTAAATCGCGCGCTATAGCGGAGTGGTGGAGCGGCCCCTGGCTGCGATTGCGACGACAAAGCGGAGCAGTTCTGCGTCGCGGTCGTCGCGGGGGTCATAGCGGCGTGTTCGGGTTAAGTTTCAGGTGCAATTTTGGGTTTCTGGATCGAAACAAGTCCGCTAGGTTGAAGATAAAGGCGGAATGACAAAAACACCCTTCTTTCTTTATGACATTAAGTTTTTCATTAAGGGTATTTGTGGTACTTTGTGCGTATAAGTTAAAACGCAGCTTTTCATTAAGGACAACGAAAAAACCTAACGTAAAATTTACTGAATTTAGGAACTTTAAGGTGTGTTTTTATTTGGTTTATGTTATTGTTAGTTTGTTACCATGTTATTGAGACACCGATGACTTCGTTATTGTTAATGTGGTATAGTATGAATTTTGAGTATTTTTTATCATTCTTGAGAATTTATAAGCATATAGTATTGATCCAATATCTTATTGGGATTTTCCCGAAATAGCGGTTGTCCCGCTTTCCCCTATACCCCTATTGCAGTTTTTAGGCTGGCCGCTATGCTCCGCTATCCGGGATTTAAAACACTGATACACGTTATGCCTACTTTTATTAGTTTTCGTAGTTTCACGGGTCATGCCGGCCGACCAATGACCCAACGGTCCAACCATTGACCTGGTGACCTGACCAGATCGATCACCGGGTTGGTTTTAATAACTATGCGTAGGAGTCATTGCAGTGTGTTTGGCTTTATGCTACTAAAGTAATTTATATGCCTTCAATAACATTATATATTTATCCGTAACTATTATGTGGATGCAGATTATTGAAAGGCATAAAGGTACATCAATGCACTGTTAGTTGAAAAAAAAGTAGTTGTGAATTTGTTGGTTGGATAGCATATTTGCTAGTTGGTATTGAAGACTACAGGCAAAGTGAGAAACATAGCATTTTGGAATGATTTGTTATGGCCCAGCAGTCTTCCAGGCTTCAGCGCTTGCTTACTCTCTTGGACAGTATCCTCCATATTTTCCTTATCTGTACATTTACTAAACTTATTGTTTATTTTATCTTGACTTTTCTTTAACCATACCTTTAAAGCTGGCTCAACCCAAGCAACAAGGTTGACTGCTGCACGGCAGATAGGGGACATTGCAAAATCACACCCTCAAGACT
Organism: Oxytropis ochrocephala; assembly: GCA_020916435.1. Taxonomy (NCBI): domain Eukaryota; kingdom Viridiplantae; phylum Streptophyta; class Magnoliopsida; order Fabales; family Fabaceae; genus Oxytropis; species Oxytropis ochrocephala. The sequence continues at coordinate 60,996,846 of CM037094.1, read as the reverse complement.
TAACCAGTCTTCTTAAGAAGGTATCAATTTTTCTAATGTCCTGTTCACCCTCCTTTTATTGCAATATGTTATCATACATATGCACCGTCTTCATTGCATGCCGATTATGCTAACTACTGTTGTGTGAAAACAAAATTGGTAGCAATCTTGTACTCTTTTATCTCTGGGTGCATCTGTGTGTGTAAACATTTTGCTGTGGTTGGTTTTACTGTTAAAATGTTGAGATAAAAATCATTTCTCAGCCTTCCTTTAAATTTGGTCCCCACAAAAACAACCAATTTCTACATGTGCTCGAATTCCCAATGAGCTGAAAAAATCGTAAAATCGCGGAGTGTACGTACTAGTGCGCAATCTTGTGTACCTTTCCTATTCCTTTTATAAGTATATAATTATATTTGAAGTGAAGTTTCATCACGAGGTGGTGAGTGGTGATTGTCTTGACTTTTAAGCTCTTAATATAATTTGTTATTAAGGGTGTGCTAGAGTTTTGCCACATAATATTTTTTAAGCTCTTAATATAATTTGTTATTAACAGAATTTGAAAGTTCAAAGAACATAAAATATTCAGTACTAATGATTGTTTTTTCTCTTCTTATTTTGTTTATGTATATCGATATTGAATAGTGTGGAAATTATTTGTCACGTTAAATTAAGAACTTGTTGTGTTGTAATGTTTAGGTTTCCCAATATCTGCACAGTAAAAAGTGGGATACAAGAGTTGCAGCTGCTCATGCAATTGGGTCTATTGCTGAGAATGTTAAGCACATAAGTTTGAATGAACTTATTGCTTCTGTTGTATCAAAAACGTCTGAGAATGGGATATCTTGTACTGTTGAGGATCTGTGTGCATGGCCTTATCTACAAGCAAAAATTACTGGAAGCTCATTTAGAAGGTTGTACAATCTGTGTTTGTTTGTCTTTTTTTTTTTTGCACAAATGATACATTTCCATTAGAGAAAGAAATAAGTTCAACTTGGAGGAGTAGATAGCTAGATATGTTCCAAAATAGAAATAGAAAAGAAATGATAAAACAAGGAACATAAGGAGATTTCCTCTTCATATAAAAATTGGGAATCTCTTGAAACTGCAGGTTATACAAAATCATATGCCATAACTAGTTCAAGGAAAAAAGAAACTTTAAAAGTTGCAACTTTACGTTTTCAAGCTGAAGCACGAAAGAAATGCATAAACTGAGCACTGCCACAAAGTTTTAGCTCCTTGTTTTTTGCCAAACCTTTACACTGAACCTGAAAAGCTGCTCCAAAGCAAAACACATCCAGCGTTTATTAACTGAAAAATCACAGTTTCATATTGTTTTGAGGATAATTTCCCCCCTCTTTTATTACATCATGTTAATCATTTTTTCCCCTCGACAGCTTCGATATGAATAAGGTGCTTGAATTTGGAGCTTTAGTAGCTTCTGGAGGACAGGTATAGTAATTTTCTGTTACAATCTTAACCTTATGCTGTTTATGATTTTACAAGTCCAAATACACTCAGTCACCCACCCCATTATATTACCACTTGTTGCTGATTTGTTAAGCTTGTAATATTGCATTTGCAAAAAAGTCAAACATTAGTTGTTTTCCTTGATTGGTAAAGAATATTCGTTGCTTAAAAGTTAAAACAGGATGAAGTGCTGCATGGGAGTGAACATTGTATTTGTCAACAAAACGTGTATGCTGCGTAGGAAATTATGATGTCAAAATCACATAGACATAGAAGTTATAAGATCTTTAATCTAATTTCTAGGTCAAAGCAGTGTTGTCAAATATCAACCATTGTGGCAATCGGTGGCGGGATTTATACAGGCTGCCATAGAATGGCAGTGACGTAACAGATTTCTTATGGCAGCCATCATGAAAGTAATGGCGGTGCGCCGTGGCGGAAAAATCCGGAAAAACGGCTTTGCTCTAATCCCCCCCTTTTTTAAAACTGCTGTTTCTGCACTAACTCTTTCTCCCTGTTCTCTATTTTTTTTTATTTAAATTCTGTTCCATTGTTTTGGCTTTTTATTTGTTTCTGCAGCTTTTAATTTGTCCGCCATGCATCCGCCATCCGCCATATGTTATGGTGTTTTTTTTTGGCCCGCCGCCGTAAACGCTGGGTCAAAGATAGAAAGATGGGATGGGATGTACGAAGAAAAATTATAGCTGATAAAAACGTATCTAGATAGAAGTTGGATTGAGACCCTAAACTAGGAATGTGGCTAAGTCCTAATATCCAGTTATCCATATAGTAAAACTTTTATAATACGAAATCGTGTTCTCCCCCTTAATCATTGATCTAGCTAGACTTGTGATCTAGATTGGTTCATCAGAAAATGGCTGAGCACCAAATGGCAAAATACATTGCACAGTACCATAGAGTCCTGCATACTCTTCCCTTCTCCCTCCCCTAAAATTTCCCTTCAATTATTATTTTTAAACATAATTTAGTGTTATAGGGCACTATGAAGTTTGATTTTTTTGGGACAATAGTTTGGTTGCCAATTAAGTTCTAACAAGTCTTTAGAAGGCCTTCGATAGTTCTATGTATTGAACAAATGGAGTTTTTCCATGGGTTTTTCTTGGGTCCTAGTCAATCTAGAATTTTTATATTAGTAAATTTTATCTTGATAGGATGGTAGCTAGTTCTGTTTCTTAAACACCGAAACTTCAAACTTGAATTGATTCGTATTCAAGCTGGATTTGGTCTATACTTGATAATGCGAAGTTGGTATTAGATTTGAATTTGAATTGGGTCAGTTGAACATGTTTTCCATAGAATACATTTTGTCTTCATCATACTTATTATGAAAGAGCCATGGATTCCTTGTGAAGTTTTTCTTGCTTTTGATTGCATATGGATTTATTGAATAGGCATTTTATGTCTTATTCCATTTCAGGAATATGATATTGGAAGTGATAATATAAAGAACCCGAAGGAGCGATTGGTTCGCCAGAAGCAAAATCTTCGACGTCGTTTAGGTCAGTAAGACTGTTTCAAGCTGTAATACCTTATGGCTATGAAATTGGTGATTACTAAACATATGTAAATAAATACTTGCTAAACAACTACAAGGTGCTATGGTGGTAAGAAAGCAAGGCTGTGTTACTAGAAATTCAAATTGACTCTTTGTTATGGGACAGTAAGGTAAAAGGAGAAGCTTCTGTGCAGCTGTGGCATCCTGTTGCTTTGGTGCTTCTTGTACTCTCTGAATCCGAAGGAGTCAAAATTGATTTGTTTTCAGTTCATATGAATGCTCTTATATATGTTCTTTTCTCATTACTTCCAAGGCTGCATGCATTACGTGTATTATCTCTGTACACTTTTTTGTTGTGTTTGTGCTTGGTTATGATGTGAGATGCGTTTTTTTGTCTGGTAAATGTATCTCACTTAAGGGCATATTTCTTTACGCTTATTCAAAGGAAAAACATTTCTTAATTAAAACAATGCTTGAAAAAGTGTTTAATATTTGGGTGTAGCTAAATGAGTAGCTTATGAAAAAAGCCAAAACAAAACAATATTAGAAAATAGTTCCCCCCCCCCCCCCCTTCTAACACACCCATGTTTATGTGTTGCTGATTTGATTAATCCTTTTCTTTCAATCTAGGGTTGGATGTATGTGAACAATTTATGGATATCAATGATGTAATAAGAGATGAAGATCTTTTGGCCCACAGATCAGACTCACATCTCAATGGCATAGATCATAAAGCTTTTACATCTTGTTCTGTACATAACATCCAGAAAATGGTTGCAAATATGGTTCCTAGTGTCAAATCAAAGTGGCTGAGTGCAAGAGAACGGAATCTTTTAAAACGGAAAGCAAAAATAAACTCAAAGGACCAAACAAAGAACTGGTGCGAAGATGTAATTACCGAAGCTTCAGGCCCGCAAAATTTGACTTCGAGAGGCCCATGTCCTGATTCAGTAAATAACAGTAAGGTATATTCCATTTTACTTGCAAATTTTATGCAATTTTGGGCCTTCTCGGGCCATGTTTTTACACAATTATTCTGTTGCACTATTATAGTTGGTATTAGTCATTGCTGGTTGCAGTTCATCTGTTATATTTAATTATTACTCGTTATTGTTGTCGTTGCTGTCTTGTGATTGCAGTTTTTTATAAGAGTAAAGAAGCTTCAGCTATTATTCTGTTAGTTGTGCGTAAGTCCTCTGCGCATGACTAGTTAGGCAGTTAGTGACAGCTCATGCTGAGCTGTCAAGTCTGTTAGTAGTCTCTCCATGTAAAGCGTAGGTTAGCGCTGATGTTAGTGCAGGATAACACATGCTAATGTGTTTCCATCTGCAATCACAAGACATAATTCAGGATGATTTCATTTCATTTCATTGGTATTTTATTTAGGCATTCATGGAAGTTAATCACGATGAAGACGGCTTAGAGCATGATGGAGATGGACTATGGCCTTTCAGTACTTTTGTTGAGCAACTAATTGTCGATATGTTTGATCCTGGTAAACTTTTATCCCTGTTGTCTCATTTTTGTACAATTTGAAGAAGAATGTGGGATATATAATTATTAGTGGGCTTATACATTTATCTTATGATGTTCCTTAATGATTATTTATAAATATAAATGCTTTTTAATGATTATTTATAAATGCTTTTACTAGTTTGGGAGGTACGGCATGGTAGCGTGATGGCATTGAGAGAAATATTAACGCATCAAGGTGCTTCTGCTGGAGTGTTTAAACATGACTCACACTTGGCTGGGACCCCGTTTGTTGAACTAGAAGCCAAAAATACGTCAAATATATTGAAGAGAGAGAGGGACATTGATTTAAATATGCAAGTTTCAGCAGATGAGTCTGTGTTGAACTTGAAGAGGCCAAAACTGGAAAATGTATCATCATCAACCTCTATGGATAGCGTGATGAATTGCACCAATGAATTGGATATTGAGAACAGCATTAATTTAGAAACCCAGGGATGCAATTTACCTTCGGTTTACGGGAATGGAAAATTTGATGGTAGTTCTATTGACATGGATCTGGAATCTCACTCTGTTGGTTTATATGATGCATGCAAGGAATCTGTTAATATAGCAGAGCAGAAGGGTTGTTATGACGACAAATTGATTCCCTCAGGAAACTCTAATGTGCTGAGAAATCTTCCTCAGAATTGTGAGCTCATGAACTTGGTTAAAGTGACTAGAAGTTCCTGGCTTCGAAACTGTGAATTTCATCATGATTGTGTCATACGCTTTTTGTGTGTATTGTCACTGGATCGGTATGATGTTTTGCTCTGTATATCTCCTACTAAATAAACTGGATCCTGCTGAATTTTGGTTCACGCAACTGATTGGCGAAATGCTGTTGTTTTGTTTACTCTCACTGTTAGCTAGGATTGTCAATGTGATACCTTGGGGCTTTCTCTTCATCTACGAGTATTCTTTTTTGATCATTTTTGGTTATTTTATTTCAGCTTTGGAGATTATGTATCTGATCAGGTTGTTGCTCCAGTGCGTGAAACCTGTGCACAGGCATTGGGTGCTGCATTTAAGTATATGCATCCAGCACTAGTAAACGAAACATTGAACATATTGTTGAAGATGCAGGTAAACATAATTTAATGCTGCAATTTCTTTATACATGTGAGCTTGCTTTAATATGCATTTAACTTTCTGATTTTCACTCTTTACCTTCCAATGCAGTAGTTTATTTTATAAAAGGGTTTTGGTTTTTGTTCTGTGATTCAGATTAGTTTTTAATCTTTTTGCTTCTGCTGTTACCTTTTGTTCAGTGTAGGCCAGAATGGGAGATTCGTCATGGCAGTCTTCTGGGTATCAAATATTTGGTTGCTGTGCGGCAGGTGCGTATCTATATGCCGCCACTTCTGTTTTAGATTTTATTATATCTCTGATATTTACTAGTTTAGGCACATACCAATACATTCACTTTGCCCATTGTTTTGTGTAAGATATTCGAGTCATATGCATTGAGACATTGACTGCAAAAACAATGTGGTACAGGTCTCATGAAGTGTTTGTCAGATTTTAATGTGTGCAGTAGTTAATTTTAGGAAATTCTGTGTTTTGTCAAGATGTCCAACTTTTTTATGAGCAATGGTTCTGTGTCTTTTGTGTGTCTGTGTGTATTATTTTCTTTTCCCGTGCTTTTCAACAAGTGATAGAATTTGAGCAGAGAAAATGAAGGAAAGTGATGAAAACCAAGAAAATGAGGAAGATTTGAATTTTGAGAACAAAAGCTTAACTTATATTATTATCAAAGATTTTCTCTAAATAGAGAGCACGTACAAAATATAGCTAGAGGTATTAGTATATAAGAACAGTATTTTTAATCCGGATGGCGGAGCGTAGCGGCCAGCCCAAAAACGCTATAGCGGAAAGCGGGACGACTGCTATTCAAAATGTCACATACAGACACACGATGAAATACTATAGGCATATAAATTCCCAAAAATGATAAAGGAATACAAAAACGGCAACAGAGGGCAGAGGGCAGAGAGCATTAAGATTCTGGTTGAGGTTGAGAGGATGTTGCCATCACTGAAACTGAATCAGAGGACAGAAAGCAAAGCAGCGCATGCAAAATCACAGAGCAGATCACTCAAAGTGCAGAGCAAGTTCTGTGGTGACACTGGAAGACGATAGAAGGTTGTAGACTTCTTGGAACCATGTCCCTTAGGTCTTTGCCTTGATTGATATGCTTTCTCTTTCAAAGGGCGTATTTTAACAAACTTAAACCTTAGTATTTAGCTTGAGAGTGTGTGTGTTAGAATATAAGAATTAAGAAAGTATCTTAAAATTATCTCCTAAAATTAGTTTCCCTCTTAGTAATTATGATCTTTTGTTTTTAGGATTGGAAATAGGAGGTAACTCTCAAAATCCAGGAAAATTTGTTGAATGAATAAGTAGTTATTAAGTGAAACTGACTGCTGTCAGTTGTAACAGAACCTAACAGAAGTTCCAGGTACTATGGTACATGTTCACGACCATCTGCACTCTTCCTGCTTGTAGTTGCTTGCTACTCTATAGAACAATATAGTGTTTCTGTTTGTATGCAGCTTATTGTCTTGTTATTTGGACAACTGATAACTTTTTTGATGGGGGTAATGTTGTATGGACTAGGTTTATAAGTAAATCCTTTTTTGTTTTTTAAAAGTGAATTTTCTTTACCCTAATGAAATGCACAATATGTGGGCAGACAACATGAAGTGGGGTTCGTTGGTGTTGGATTTGGAAAATAACTAGTGTGTTTGTATTGTTCGGTGGGGTGGGATTAAGTGATGCTTCTGTGTTTTATTATCTATGCCTGAGTGCCAAGTGGTACAAAATCCTATATGTTACAGAGAATTGTTGTTCTTCCAACTGCTAACTTATTTGATTTAGTTGTTTCTATGTTATCAATCCCAGCTAGTTCCCGACTCTCGAAACTGCCATAGCGGGATAGCCACTATTTGGAAGTATAGACGTATAAGATAAAATAAATAAATATATACATATCTAAGCAGAAGGCTGTACCAGACCACAAACAAATTATAGTTGAGACTTATGGTTGAGTGGATGAAGCAGCCATGATTGAGGTGAAGAAAACCCGAACCGAGATGTAGAGAAAACAAAACGAGACAACCAAAAGAAAAAAGAAAAGAAGAAAAAAGTACAAGAAAAGAAATTAGAATCGAAACCCAAAGTACCCCCATTTTTTTTTCCTGTTAGGCGCACATTAGGGGAGATGAAACTGGGCTTTTGTCTCGTCTCCACATAGCGCCGCTTTTTGACACTAAACACTATTCAGAACAAAATTGTGGCTTCGTCACTAATGAAAAGTGAGGCGCTACACAAACTTCATAGCACAGAGGAGTGGCTTCGCTTAGCTCCTCCGCTATACTGTGCTTACTACGTAGAGTTGTTTAATGTTATTGACAAATGACAAGTCTATGTAATGATTGAATTTAATGGTTGCTACTTTTGATAGTCCCACATTGGATATTGGCATGACTTGAGTAATAGTTATAAGTGAGGGGTAACTCTCACCTCATGAACTAGCTTGTGGTTGAGTTAGATCCAAACCCAAACTTTAAGATGGCATCAGAGCCATGGTTCTATTCTGGAATCTGTGGGTTATGGGCCCCTCACGCTTCCGTTCAGTTTTATTGGTAAAACCCAACTCCCACATTGAGCTAGCTTTGGGGGTTTAGTTTGGTTCAAATCCATATATGTCTGATGTTGCAAACTTCACGTTCCAGATGTTCAGTCTTAGGTGCGATGGCTTGTGTGGATAGTCTCACGTTGGATAGTGTTACAATCTGAATAGTGGTTAGTTATTAGTTTGGTTAAAATGAAGTCTCTTAAGGATATAAATATAATAGCTCAATGGAACAGTAGGGAAAAGTCTCCCTTCCAAGATCAATGGTGTTAGTTCTTGAGTGCCTATTGCCTACGACATTCCAATGACTTCCTAAACTCCCAGAAGAAATGCCTATTTCAAGTAGAGGATTGTTAGAAGCTAATTAAGATTGTATCGTGGTCATTTTCAATTTGATAGTGGTTAGTGATATGTGAAGCACCTGATTATCATTCTTTTTATTCTGGAGTTTTCCTATTTTAGTATTCTGTTATGGGTTAGTCGCTTAGTGTGAGTCTGTTACGGATTATGAATCATTCTAGAGTATTCTCTGATGTGTATAAAATACCCAAATTTAATAGTGATTATCAGTCTTATCATTCTAGAGTCTTCCTAGTTTAGCATTTTGTGATGATAGTCTCTTTAGTGTGAGTATGTTTCAGATTATGACACCTTCTATAAAATTCTCTGAAGTGTTGACACCCAATCATTTATATCAGAATACAGCTATTAAATATGCAGATTCAATTTAATTTCCCTCTCTTTAATTTTCTCTTTCTATAACTTCTTTAGTTAGTTCTTACCCAGTTAAGTACATTGAAATAAGCTGATCACTCCACAACAAGAAATTCTTCGGACCGAATCCCATTTGATTCTTATTTTGCCCTTTGTCCAAGTACAAAGGTTGATGACAGTATCAGGCATTGGAAAACAGAGACTGAATCTAGCTAGTGTATGATTGATAGTACCATATATGAAAACCTAGTCTTTTCCTAATGAATGTGTTGCTTGATTGATTTATTTCTTTACTTCGAGTATATGAAAACCTAGTCTTTTCCTAATGAATGTGTTGCTTGGTTGATTTACTTATAATGTGTCTTTTATTAGGAGATGCTTTCTGGTTTGCTTGGACGTGTTCTTCCGGCATGCAAATCTGGGTTGGAGGACCCGGATGATGATGTCCGAGCAGTTGCTGCTGATGCTTTAATACCGGCTGCAGCTGCAATTGTTTCTTTGCAGGGTCAAACACTGCATTCAATTGTGATGCTGTTGTGGGACATATTGCTTGATTTGGATGATTTAAGTCCTTCCACTAGCAGGTATTTTACTGGATAAAAATTTGGTAATTTTTACGACCTTTAATTACATGTATTATGCCCTTTTTTATGTAATCAAAACAAAATGATAAGGAATATGTGTGTCTGCGTAGTTTTCTACACTTCATCATATGTTGATGAGCCTTTGCTTACATACCTCAGTCTATGATAAATAATATGTGTGTCTGCTTAGTTTTCTACACTTCATCATATGTTGATGAGCCCCTGCTTAGTTTATACCTCAGTCTATTTATTGTAATAATGTTAATTAATGGGTGTTAAATTTTTAGTGTTATATTTTTGGTCATAGTTCAATGAAATAATGTCAGCATTGTGCTCGTCCACTCAATTTGTTGTCAAATGTCCTACATTAATTATTAATTATTAGATTTTAATTTTTGTCATATTATACTTTATGATTAAACTAAATCCAGCATTATAAATAACGAAATAGATTATTTGGTTTCCCCAGACATCATATGGCAAGTATTGCTAATAAATAAAATTAGACAAACTATACCTAACAGGTCTGATTAATGGGCTAATATAAAGAATGCTAATATTGACAAAATAACTACATATCTACAAACAACAACACACCGCTGATTGTGTCACACACACAAACATGTCTGCATAGGGGTTATTTGATTTTCTACAGTTTTTTAACTAAGGAATTAACTTGTATAAAGAGTCGGTTGGGTGCAAACTTCGACACAAGGGTATAAACGGTAAACAAAGTTTGTTAGCTTTATGGTTAGCATCTCCCTTGTAATTTGATGGCCTTCATACATTCGAGCCCCTGGCGTCCTTACAGTTCTAAGAAACTTCATGGAAATGAAGTTATATTCTTGCCATCGGGTATAGCATTTGGCCTAGTGGTAAACACTTGATCCAATTTTGATTAGTAGTTTAAGAGCAAGGTCATGGATATAAATCCTCTGGGTCAAACTTTTCCCCCAACAGTGTTGTCATATTGCAGGTATAGCAGCACTATAGGGCATAGGCATAGAGGAAATATATTTGCACCCTTGCCACCAGTCATAACTTTTAGCCTAGTGGTAGCCACTTGATCACTAGAAGGGTCGCTATGTAACTCTCTTCTACATCTCCCAGGCCCTTGAAATTTGTAAAGTTCTTGTTCTTTGTGATTATGCTTCTATTCTCTCTAAAAATATGTAAAGTTCTTGTTCTTTGTGAGCATCTCCGTATCCCTTTCTTCCAATCAATTTGTTATCCGAAATTTCTATTTGACTAGGATTGCAATTTTGCTATAATTTCTCTCTTTTTTTTTTTATAGTGAAACTTAATCTTAGAGAAATTTCTTTATTTCAATCCTAATAGCTCTTGCTAGATTGTTTTGGCAATCTTCCTCTAAACAAATCACAAATCTTATTTGCTGGTTAAATGACACGATTATAATGTTTTATAATAGCAGTTCAGCCATGTCATCTTTTTCTAATATATACTTTGCTGTAACTGAATCTTGGTGATTTATTTTAGTTTTTAGAGAATATTCAGTGAATGGAGGGTTTTTATAATTTCAAACAATTTTCCCCGGTATTGTAAAAAAGACAATTTTCCTGGTTATTGGGTATGGTTTGTATTTTGCAGAGAAATGTTGAACTCCTACATTGGCTAGAGATATGGCCTAAATAACCCTTATAAGACTTGGTCGGTCCTCACCTTACATGTCGGTTTTGTGGGGATGATTTAGGCCCTAAGTCCAAATTTAAAATGGTATCAGAGCCTATGCTAGATTTGTTATTGGGCTAAGTATCTGTTATTCCACCCGCTTGTCCATGCTCCAGTTGTCCAGTCTTGAGCATGAGGGGCTGTGTTAAGGTCCCTGTTATTCCACCCGCATTAGTCCATGCTTCAAATGTCCAGTCCTGAGCGTGAGGGGGTGTGTTGAAGCCCCATATTGATTAGAAATATGGCCTAGGTAATTCTTTTAATAAGACTTGGACAGTCCTCACCCTAAAGCCCTTATACTCCAAAGTTGCAAAAGTATCAGTATCTGACACTGTATTCGGTATCAATACGTGTCTGATATGCCGAGATATGTATTCTGGGAGTATCTGGTATTTTTTATTTTAAAATAAAAATTTCGATACGACACAAATACAACTTCAATACAACTTGTTGACAAGTGACATGGCTAGAACTCAGTAACGGTAAAAATTTCGTATCGTAGCGGCCGCTATAGCGGCGTAGGATTGCGTAGCGGTCCCTAGCCGCTACGCAATTTGCCGTTGCATTGCAGTTTTGAGTAGCGGCCGTAGCGTCGCAAATAGCGACCGCTATGGCTGCTAAAGCGGCCAAATAGTGCTTGTAGCGGCCGCTACGGTGAAATTTCATTCAAAATTCAGTTTTTCCCCCACTCATTCCATCTTTTACTTAGGTTTTTTGGTCAATTATAACTAACTAAAGCAATGTAGCTTTGTGCCTCTATTCCTTTTACCAATTTATTTTTTTGCATTGTTTCTCGTCTTCATTCACTATTTTGCATGTTTCCCCTATTTATGCTGCAATTTGTGTTGTTTTCACGTTTTTTTCATTGCTATGACATCAACCCAATCACGAAAACTACTTTGTTTTCAATGTTTGAGTATTAATTTTGTGCATTCTTCAATTTTTGAACTTTTATGTGTAAGGTATAAATTGCTTGTAAAATTTCCGTAGACTTCGACGTAGCGGCCATACCGCTACCCTTCTTCTTAGGTCCTCACCTTACATGTCGGTTTTGTGGGGATGAGTTAGGCTCTAAGCCCATATTTAAAAAGAGCAAAATCACCAAATGTTTGCAATGTTATATTAGTCAAATTAACAAGAAATTTATCTGTTTACAGTGTAATGAATCTGCTGGCAGAAATCTATTCTCAAGAAGAGATGGTCCCGAAGATGTATAAAGTTTTTAATTTGGAAGACAAGGAAATAGTAAATGGAGCTGGTAGTTGTGATGTTGATGGAGAAGAAAATCCTTATGTACTTTCAACTTTGGCACCACGTTTGTGGCCCTTTATGAGGCATAGTATCACATCTGTCCGTTATTCAGCAATACGGACTTTGGTAATTCTCGTCATTTCTCAAAATTTGGTCAAGACTTAAGAGTTTGAATATGATATAACTTTCGTCGTAACACATTTATTATACAGTTGATTTTTGACAAAATGTGGTTTACGTAGGAGTGGTCACCGAAAATTTTCCATTTTCAGGAAAGGCTACTTGAAGCTGGATATAAGAGAAGCATATCTGAGATGTCTAGTGCATCGTTTTGGCCGTCTTCTATATTCGGAGATACCCTTAGAATTGTCTTTCAGAATTTGCTATTAGAAACAAATGAGGATATTTTGCAATGTTCTGAGAGAGTTTGGAATCTCCTTGTTCAGGTATATCATCTGAAAAGAAATTAATTTGAAATGTTTTTGACTGAATGTTATTACACTTTTTATCAGTTAAAGCATGGTGCACACCAGCCCTATATTATGTGATGTTCTAATCAAAATTGTGGGTTAAAAAAAATCAAATCTCTAGGACTAATTATTATTTTACAGAGGCCTAAAGAAGATTTGTCTCACTGTTTCACTTGCTGTCAGCTCATGTAATGTAGGGATAAACATTGACCATATTGTCAAGGACTGTATATATTTGGAGAAGCTAATTTTCAAATTGACATAAATTCTGTTTGGTACTGTATGTTAGAATATCTCATTTTGTGCATAAACCTTGCGGTAAATTCATAATTTTGATAGTTATCAATGTGTTATCAATTTAATATTTGAGTTTTTCCATCTCAAAGAAGTGGTAAATGCTATTGGAAAACCACAGTTGGACTAGTTTGTGGGTGGCTTTACAAAGACCAAATGGTATTTATGTTGGTTTTTATTTTAACACTGTAACAACTTAGTGTTTTATATTTGTATTTTAGCTTTTTTTGGTTTTGCAAATAGCTAATATATCACATGATTCGTGGCCCAGAGGTGTGTTTGTTTCAAGGAATAAAATGACATTACTGGGAATGATATTCCTCGGAATATCATTAGCAGGAGTTTTATTACTGTGTGTAACTCGTAGTGTTTGTGGTAGTATTTATTATTTAATATTCGTAAGATATTTTTTGACTTTAGTTAATTTAAAAATTAAAAAAAATTAAAAATAGAAAATGACGTGGTAAAATTAAGTAGGAGTGTGAAGTTGTGGGTAGTTTTGAGTGAACTTTTATTCTCATAGGAATATAAGATTTCCACCTCATGGGAATAAAATGGGGAAGGCACGGGTACATAAAATTCCTCGGATAAAAAATATCTAGGAACATTTTTTTGAATCTTGAAACAAACTTGCAAATATTGCATTCCCATCCTCACTTTCTTGGGAATCATTTGACATATACAAACACCCTCTTGATGTCATAGTTGATAATATTGTGCTATAGCAGATGAGCGGCCTCTGGTCACTACAAGACCAACATGGTGCATGTTTTTTCCCCGATAGCAGTAGTTGAGGATGCTATTGTGGGAAAGTCACAGCTATTGTGGCCGCTATTCTTCACATGGGCAAAATGTATATTTGCCTCCTTGTTGCGAGTCATTGAACCTTTTTTTTTTATTTACTTTTTCTTGATTTTACCTTGCAGCTCCATACGTTTTCAGAGTATTAACTATGATAGGGTTGAATATATTGATTGGTCCCTATAAAATTATGACCATTCAAGCTTAGTCCATTCAGAATCTTCGTTCCTTTTTAAAAGGACTAAAGTTAAATGGTCGTGGTTTTATAGGGACTAGATAGCATATTTAACCCACTATGATAAGTCTGCAATATTGGGTAATTTGATATTTTGAAAGTTATGCATTATCAGACAAATCATTTATCTTGTAAATATAGATACAGAGGTTAACATGCTACCTGCAATTCTACTATTGCATTTTTGGGGTAGGCCACACCAAACTGCAATCCAGGATTGATAGCTATGCTATATGTAAAATAGCTGGGGAACACCCCTAATTGATAGGCTAATATGTTAGCATGTTACACCGTGTATTCTAGTTATACAAAGAAAGGAGGATGCATGAAGCATATGCACTGTGTTACCCACTGGTAGATATCAAATTACCTATAAATGGGACAGCTACGATTTAGATATTATTGCTACAGATCCTCTGAAGCTGGAGCGCATATGGAACATGCTTGTTACAACTGTAATTAATCAAGAACCTCTACGGGGATTTGTAAATAAGTCTGCTAGTGGTCATTCAAGTTCATGAAGCCAGTAGCAAGGCGCCTTGACACTATCTTCTCTTGGATGGAGCTAGAATTGTTTGGTCCTGATAATATATAGACTTTGTTTATTGTTTATTTTTTACGTTTGTATCAAGATGTGTTTTAATTGGGTTGAAGTTTAATCTGCCATTTAATCTTCAGATTGCTGTATGTCTAACCAATTGTTTTTCTCAATGTTGATATAAATGTCGACATTTTGAAAATGCTTGTATTGGTCTACCTCCTCTGTCTCGGTTGTTTAACTTCTACATTTTTCTATTTTCTGGCTATTGATGGCAGTGTTCTGTTGAGGAGCTGGAGACAGCTGCGAGGTCTTACATGACTTCCTGGGTAGAACTTGCATCTACGCCTTTTGGTTCCGCATTAGATGCCTCTAAGATGTATTGGCCTGTTGCTTTTCCACGAAAAAGTCAATTTAGAGCAGCAGCTAAAATGAGAGCTGCGAAGATTGAAAATGAATATGGTGGGAATCTTGGTCTTGAATCTACAATATCAACTATTCCACAGGATAGAAATGGAGATGTTTCTCACGAATTCTATTAAGATAGTTGTTGGTGCTGACATGGACACGTCTGTAACTCGTACTCGGGTAGTTACAGCAACTGCTTTGGGTATTTTTGCTTCTAAGCTTCCAGAGGGTTGTTTAAACTATGTTATTGATCCACTGTGGAGCTCGTTAACTTCTTTGTCTGGTGTCCAACGCCAGGTATGAATTTCGGACTTGCATATGAATATCCTGCAGTGGGCTGATTTTCTGCCTTCATTTTCAGCCCTTAATATTTTCTATTGTATGTAGATTGCATCTATGGTACTTATTTCTTGGTTCAAGGAGATTAAGACAAGAAATTCGTTTAATAGCCTTAATGGCATTCCTGCTTCCCTCAAAGATTGGTTGCTGGACTTATTAGCATGTTCTGACGCTGCATTTCCAACAAAAGGTTCGCCTCTTCCATATTCTGAGCTTTCAAGAACTTATTCAAAGATGCGAAGTGAGGCTGGACAATTGCTAAATGCAGTCAAGTCTACTGGTATGTTTGATGAGTTATTAACAACAACCAAAATTGAATTGGATAACTTGAGTGTAGATGATGCCATTGGTTTTGCATCGAAAATTCCAGCATTGTCTAATGATAGTTGTACAAATGAATCTTTGGGAAAGAACACTATGGATGATATTGAATCCTCAAAACAGAGGCTTTTGACAACTTCTGGATATTTGAAATGTGTTCAGGTATGCTTCAAACAATCATTATTATTATTATTGTTATTTAAAACTTCTTGAACTGGTTTGGTATTATTTGGTTTTTACATCACGGGCGTTTGAAGTTATTCTCAGTAGATGTTCTGATATGCTTATTTCTGGTCTATGGATGATTTGCAGAGTAATTTGCACGTTACTGTCACATCTGCAGTTGCGGCTGCAGTTGTCTGGATGTTGTCTGACTTTCCTACCCGGCTCAATCCTATCATTTTGCCTTTGATGACTTCGATCAAACGAGAGCAGGTGCTTCAGAAATCGAACTGTTCCTCTCATGTACATATGCATGTTTAATTTACTGATAAAATATCTGTCTTATCTTTCAGGAGGAAATACTACAAATAAAGTCAGCTGAGGCTCTTGCGGAGCTAATGTATCATTGTGTTGCACGTAGCCCTGGCCCCAATGATAAATTAATTAAGAGAATATGTACTTATTCTTGCTTGGATCCCTCTGAGACCCCTCAAGCAAAATCCATTTCTTCCATAGAGAGTATTGATGAACAAGGTCTTCTGTCTTTCAGAACTCCTGTGAGCAAACAGAAGTCAAAGGTGCATGCGCTGACTGGTGAAGATCGATCAAAGGTGGAAGGATTTATAAGTAGACGTGGATCTGAGCTATCATTGAGGCTTCTGTGTGAGAAATTTGGTGTTTTGTTATTTGATAAGCTTCCTAAGCTGTGGGATTGCCTTACTGAGGTGCTTGAGCCAAGCTCCACTGAATCTCTACAGGATACTAATGAAAAGCAAGTTTCTGAGGCAATTGAGTCTGTTAGTGATCCTCAGACCTTGATTAACAATATCCAGGTTGGTGCCATCAATTTCTTCCTGTGAACTTGGCTCTTTACGTATAAGATAATACTTTTGCATCATTTGCTGTGAATTGGTAGGATTGATACTGTTGTATCATAAAATGAGATGAACATGTTAAGGAGATACCACTTTCTGACGCTTTGGTTATTGTTTCTTTTTTTTTTTTTTTTTGATGAAGAAAACTGCATTCGAAAATAATACTAAACTCATGTGGATTTTCCTGCTCTTCACAAATCTGTTTTATTTTTTCCTTTTAAACTAAAGTGCAGGTCAATAGTTTCAAGTTTGGTATATGTGTATTGTTTAGTTATATATCTTGGCCTGACGTCATATTTTTATATTGCTTTTTGGTTCAATTGATTCAAATTTAGCCACGTTCCTTTGGACCGGTTTCAGTGATTGCATAAAATATTCTGTTTAATACGCATCATGGTTTTCATATAGGTGGTGCGGTCTGTTGCCCCCGTGTTAAATGAGGAGTTGAAGCCAAAACTTTTGACACTTCTCCCATGCATTTTTAAATGTGTTCAGTATTCTCACGTTGCAGTTAGATTAGCTGCTTCACGCTGCATCACTTCCATGGCCCAGTCAATGACTGTGAAGGTTATGGGAGCTGTGGTTGAAAATGCTATCCCTATGTTGGAAGATGCATCATCAGTTCATGCTCGGCAAGGAGCAGGCATGTTGATTAGCTTTCTTGTTCAGGGGCTAGGTGTAGAGTTGGTTCCTTATGCTCCTCTGTTGGTGGTTCCACTTCTAAGATGCATGAGTGATTGTGATCAGTCTGTCAGACAGAGTGTGACCCATAGCTTTGCTGCTCTTGTACCTTTACTTCCTTTAGCACGGGGCATTCCTCAACCAATTGGATTAGGGAAGGTATATCTAGAAATGCAGAAGATCTAAATTTTCTGGAGCAACTACTTGACAACTCTCATATTGAAGATTACAAGTTATGCACTGAATTGAAAGTAACATTGAGAAGGTAAATTGCATTGCAGTTATAATGGAATGTTGCATGGTTGTTTAATGATAGAATTCAGTTTGTAGATCTTCTTGTAGTTCCTGCTGTTGTTTCCATAATATTTTTCTGGGAAGTGCTCACAATGAAGATGATAGATCTCCAATAGTGCTCAGTCCTTGAATATTCTGGCTTGCTCTTCTTTGTTCAACACTGTTTTGATCTCATATGAGACGACTATTCACCCCTCTCTTTTCTTTTTTGCTTCCATGACTTGTTTTGTCAATAATCTTCATTAATGTTATTAGATTTGTCAATTATTTTAACCTTCTGTATTATTATCATTTCAATCCTTCTAGGTATCAACAAGAAGGAATAAATTGGTTAGCTTTTTTGAAACGTTTCAAGC
Source organism: Oxytropis ochrocephala (assembly GCA_020916435.1). NCBI lineage: Eukaryota > Viridiplantae > Streptophyta > Magnoliopsida > Fabales > Fabaceae > Oxytropis > Oxytropis ochrocephala. The sequence continues at coordinate 60,978,720 of CM037094.1, read as the reverse complement.
TTCATGGAATTTTATGTGATGACATGGGACTTGGTAAGACACTTCAAGCATCAGCTATTGTGGCCTCTGATTTAGCCGAACATCAAACTCAAATTGGGAGTGAGGATCTTCTCCCATCTTTAATTATTTGCCCATCGACACTAGTTGGACACTGGGCCTTTGAGATAGAAAAGTATATTGATGTGTCAGTTATATCTAGTCTTCAGTACGTTGGTTCTGTTCAGGAGCGAATGCTTCTTGAGATAATTTTTGCAAGCATAATGTCATTATAACATCATATGATGTTGTCCGTAAAGATATTGATTATTTGGGACAACTGCTATGGAATTACTGCATTTTAGATGAAGGACATATAATAAAAAATGCCAAGTCTAAAGTTACTCTTGCTGTAAAGCAGTTGAAAGCACAACATCGCTTGATATTGAGTGGGACACCAATACAGGTTAGTGATGACTGGTGATTATACATTAATTTAAGGTAAAACCTATCACAGCTAATCTGATAAACGTGTTGTTACCTTTTCTTGTAGAATAACATAATGGACTTGTGGTCCCTTTTTGATTTTCTGATGCCTGGATTTCTTGGAACAGAGAGACAGGTATATTTTTGCTGGCTATCATTATAATTGATGTTGTTACAAAAATTTAACTGCAAGCCATATTGGTATTTGCTATGATTTGGAAAAAACAATGCGTTGGGGAAGAGGTCTGATTTGTATTACATGGTAGAAGTAAGCCTGTTCATTGTCCACACTTAAATCCCAAAAGGCTCTTGCATGAGGGTGCTAGAGATATAAAACCATTCTTAGGTCCTAGCAAACAGTTTAGTCTGGATGATTCATGCCTGACGTTGGCTTTTGCCCTTGTTTCTTCTGTCCCTGGCACAAACAGTCCTTCCTCACCAGCAATACATTTTGGCATTCTTTCTATTGTTGTTCCTATTGGCATTCATTATTGCTGCTTTTAACAGTTTCAAGGCACATATGGAAAACCACTTTTAGCTGCCAGAGATCCAAAGTGCTCTGCTAAGGATGCCGAAGGTGGAGCACTCGCTATGGAAGCATTGCATAAGCAGGTGATATTTTCTTTCTCCTTATTGCACCGCAAAATTGTGTGTTTTATCTTCTAACTGGCTGTACTTTTGTCCTCTAGGTCATGCCTTTCCTCCTTCGCAGGACAAAGGATGAAGTCTTGTCTGATCTGCCAGAGAAAATAATTCAAGACAGATACTGTGATTTGAGCCCTGTGCAACTTGCACTTTATGAACAGTTTTCTGGTTCTCGTGCAAAACAAGAAATGTCATCTATTGTAACAACAAATGAGTCAGCTGCAGCAGAAGGAAGTAGCAGTTCTACTAAAGCGTCTTCACATGTTTTCCAGGCAATATGATTTGTCTTATTATCTGTTAGTTATTGCTCCACTAGTCTGTTATTTGACGGCCAAAAATCCTTCTATGCTTTAGGCACTCCAATACTTGCTGAAACTCTGTAGTCATCCATTGCTTGTAATGCGTGAGAAGATTCCAGATTCAATCTCTACCATCCTCTCGGGACTGTTTCCTGCTGGGTCTGATGTCGTTTCAGAACTTCACAAACTCCATCACTCTCCTAAATTAGTTGCTCTTCTTGAGATTCTTGAAGAGTGTGGAATTGGAGTTGATGCTTCAGGTTCTGAGCATGCTGTTAGCATTGGGCAGCATAGGGTCTTGATATTTGCTCAACATAAGGTAGTAGTTACCCGTATCTCTGGGCCCAATTTATTTCTGAAGATTAATAAATAGTTTGCTTAATTTTCTTTTACAAAAATGGTTTGTTTACAGGCGTTCTTGGATATAATTGAAAGAGATTTGTTTCAGACACACATGAAAAAGTAAGATTCTTGGATATAATTGAAAGAGATTTGCTTCTCATGCTTCTTTCATAGCATTTATTGCTTTTAGCTGAAAGCTCATTTTGTTACTGAACAGACGCGGCTTGTTTTTGCATGGAGTTATGGTTCTCAAATGGGTAGACTATGATTCCAATTGATACTAACAACTTTCTTTTTTTTTTCCTTTTTTCAATTAAGCGTCACATATTTGCGATTGGATGGATCAGTTGACCCAGAGAAGCGTTTTGACATTGTAAAAGCTTTCAATTCAGACCCTACTATTGATGTCTTGCTGCTTACGACACACGGTAATAAAATTTCACCTCCTTGTCTTGGTTGATCTACCAATTATTTATTTCTCTTGTAATTGTTGCTTAAATTATAAAATTCTCCATTTGCAGTGGGTGGGCTTGGTTTGAATCTGACATCTGCGGATACCCTTGTTTTTGTGGAGCATGACTGGAATCCTATGCGCGATCATCAGGTAATTTATGACCCATTCATTGCTTTCTGTTTATTTTCTTTTCCAGTTCAGGACTAGTCTGGTTTTGGGAACTGAGAATGTTAGGCACCTAGCCTAACGTTTACCGGAAATATGCAATTGAAAGACTTGGAATTTGATTAAAGAAAGAAAAATGGAAAGGAAGTGGAATATTATTGATATGGTATGAATGGATACAATTGGAGAGATAAGGCTCCCCGCCCTCCGGCCTCACTCGGTCATGACTAAACTTTAGGAATGAAAGATATGATCCAAAGGGGGGTGGAAGGCTTTATTTATAAGCTTCCAATACATAGGGATAGAGGGGAATAGGCTAACCAATTAATAACTACCCCACAAATATAACAAACTATCATAACTTCCCTAATAACCCAAACAAACTATACAACTTCCTTAACAACCTAACTAACTCACTTAGAATCACCCACTAACACTAGGTCTAGCAGAGAATTCAAAATTAGCCTTGGGAATAAGTTGTCCAACAAATCTAGTCAGATTTTTCAGACCAAACTCTAGTTGTTTATTTTCAGCCTGGTTTTGATGGTGAGCGGATTTGCTGCTGTCTTGCATGCTCCCTTACCTTCTTAAATTCGCAACAGCATGAACCTTTTCTTCTTATCTTGCTTTTAAAGGAATCAATTTATTTTTCTAACTAGTGTTTCTTATATTAATAACCTGCAGGCTATGGATAGAGCGCACAGGTTAGGTCAGAAAAAAGTAGTTAATGTCCACCGTCTAATAATGCGTGGTACTTTGGAAGAGAAAGTTATGAGTCTACAGAGGTTCAAAGTGTCAGTGGCTAATGCTGTCATTAATTCGGAGAATGCTAGTTTGAAAACAATGAATACAGATCAGTTGCTTGATTTATTTGCATCAGCAGATAACTCCAAGAAGGTATGGATACATGTTTATATCTGGTATAATTGTTTTTTCTTTAAAGCAAGTGATATTATTACATGAACATGACCGGGGCACTAGTTATGTGAATGGCTTATTTTCGTAATGTTTTGGGCATTATCATTTGTACAGGGGTCTTCTGTCACGAAGAGTTCAGAGGACAACTACGAGGGAGACGCTAAATTAGCAGGCAATGGAAAGGGGTTGAAAGCAATACTTGGGGGAATGGAGGAGCTATGGGACCAATCACAATATACAGAAGAGTACAATCTGAGTCAATTCTTGGCGAAGCTTAATGGCTAATATTCCAGATTCATTTAAGAGTCGGAGTGTACATATCCCAAGACTACAAATTTTGACATCGTAACATCTCAATTTTTTTCCCTATGCCCCATCATCCATATTTTTGTCGTCACTTTTTGAATACCCCGATAGAGGCATCTTCTCGTGTCATCAATATGTATATGCAAAGTAAATCAGTGTCTGTATTTTACAGGGCATTGAGGAGAGTGAGGTTTGACCGATTGTTGGAAGCCCTTGGTGGTGGTGTGATATCTAGAGAAATGAACTAGTAGTGACGGCTTTGTGAGAGGATGGCGTAATATTATTTTTTTTGTTTCTTTTCGAATTTTGTATATATACATTCAATTCAATTCTAATTATAGAAATAGTTGTTGCTAACGCGAAATGCCTTGCATTTTGCAATGTTCTTTGGAGAGCTACAAATAAATGCAAATCGACCTCTTAATCGTAAGTAAGCGTTTAAATATTGCAAGATGATGTTTTCCCAGTAGCTAAGCAGATTGATGGATGTTATATACACCTTACATTTTGAGTTCAGATCCTCTCCATTTTGAGAAAGGATGGACATCTCCAGTATTGTAAATGATGGTCAAACATGTGGAAAAATAATAATCAATAGCTGAATAATCATAATTATAATCAATAATCAATGCCATTAGCACCAAGAGGAGCCGCCAACGCCATGGCAGATGAGGGTGCATCGTGGGAATGATTAAACTGCATATTAAGGTGTCTACCCATCCCTTGGAACCTCAACCTCATATATCACCTATATCGTGAGAATGACTAAACTGCTATGAATTCACCAACATCCATTGCAATGAATCGAGATTGAAATTGTTGAACTGCTTCAAGCAACCTAGCAAGACCAAATTCTCGCATCATGAAACAAAGATTATAATTACCAACTATGGACAAACGAAAAAATAACCTATTTTGGGAAATGGAGTAGTGACTAAGTGACTTAATGGGTTTTCTTGTTTAAAAAAATATGGAAACTGTGGTGAACATCTTGAAGGTAGGAAGGTGGGAAAGGGCTTCTTAACAGTTTGGCTTTGTTAAATGCCAGTCACCTTTTTTATGGCGTTTGCTTTTCCCACACCCCCCTACTCTAAACACACCCCACAAGGGTGTGAAAAGACCAAAAGCCCAAGCGGTAAAACCTCTTTTTTTCACGAAATTTCACTGTTCGAACACGGGCCTTGAATGTAGTTCGAATGACATCGTTCGTGTGTGTTAAATCTTGACTTCACACTCTCTTTGAGTGTTTTTCACTGTTCGAGCGAGTCATTCGAACGTGTTCGCATGACCTGTTGAACCCGTTCGAACGACATCGCTCGAGTGTGTTAAATATTGACTTCACACCTCTTGCGCGTAATTTCACCGCTTGAACGAGGTCATTCGAACGTGTTCGAACAAGGTCGTTCGAACAATCTTTAAACACGTGAACTCAGCGTTTCACGCGAGGTTATTTTTGGAATAAAATTTGTTAAGGGGTGTGAAAGAGTAGGAGGGGGTGTGGGAAAAGCAATAGCCTTTTTTATTCTTTAAAATTAGATCATTTAAAGTGAAGGGTGATACTATTCAGTGGTGATGATGCACTTACTAAAATACCATGGAAGAATAACTTTTTCCTTGTTTTTTCAGAAAAATTGGAAAGCTTCTTGCTTCTCAATCTCAATTGTGCTTCCTCATTTCAAAAACAAAAATGAGTATGCACCTCTCTCTCTCTCTCTCTCTCTCTCTCTCTCTCTCTCTCCTTTTGAAAATCACTATTGTGGGTTGTTTTTGAAGCACAATTTTCTAGACGCCCATAAAGTCTCTACCGATGAATTAACCGCTTCATTGATGTTCTCTTTTTTTGTTGACAATTCTTCATTGATGTTATTGTTCTCCTCTACCAAAAGCCCTGACGTAGTTCTCAAAAACAAGCATATCTATATGTCCAATTGTGGGTTGTTTTTGAAGCACAATTTTCTAGACGCCCATAAAGTCTCTACCGATGAATTAACCGCTTCATTGATGTTTTTTTTGTTGACAATTCTTCATTGATGTTATTGTTCTCCTCTACCAAAAGCCCTGACGTAGTTCTCAAAAACAAGCATATCTGTACGTCCAAGATGCCATATTTTCGGTTCGATTCCGCTCACTTATTCTTGCTCTCCAATTTATAAAGTAGAATGAACTTGATAGCCTGTTTTTCTTTCCCTTACATCAATGCAACCATCCTATAAAAATCATTTATTGGATTTTCTAAATTAATAGCATATTTACATTGTAGTAAGTTACTCTTTTGTTGGTCCAAACAATCAATTCATTGAACGACAGAGGGAAAGCCGGAGGTTACCTAGAGAAGGCCCAACATACAAAATGAACAACCCGTAGAGGCACTGAGCCTGCCTAAGGCTTCACATTCACAAAAAAGAGGTAGGAAGTCACTCAGCCACTCACTCAAAGTGGTACTGAACACAACACAACTAGAGAAAAAGCTAGAACAGTAGTAGGAAAGCGAAATGATGACAAAGAATGAGCCCTAACCTAATCTAACCTAACCTATCCCTACCTTACGAGAGAGATGAATAATCATATGGAGCAGGATCCATGCGTGTTTCTTGAAAAGTTCTCTCGCATTTTCACCTCACAGAACCAACTTCTCGACAATAAGCCCTTTATAGGTGAAGCTCCAAACAATGACTCCCTGTTGGTCACCATCTCCCCCACCGCCACTCTCTCGCTCCCTCATGGTAGGGAGACGGGGCAGAGCTTCACAACAATTTTGCAATTCAATTCCAACAACCTTTTTTATTTTCAAAAATTAAATCGTTTAAAGTGAAGGGTGATAGTGTTCGGTGGTGGTGACGCACCTACCAGAATACCACTGAAGAATTCTTCCTTGTTTTTTTAGAAGAACAAGGCAAAGCCTCTTGTTTCTAAATCTTTTATGGAATTCCTTGTTTCAAAAACAAAAATGAGTATGCACATCTCTCTCCTTTTGAAAATCACTATCGCGGGTTGCTTTTGAAGCATAATTTTCTGGCAACCCATAAACTCCCCCCGCATGAACCAATCACTTCATTAATTTTCTTGTTCTCCTCTACCAAATCCCTGACCTAGTTCAAGAAAATAGCATATCTATAAACCCAAGATGCAATTTTTTCGGCGCGATTCTGTCAACCTATTCTTGCTCTTCCATGTATAAAAAAGAATGGACCGGATAACCTACTTTTCTTTCCTATACGTCAATGCACCCATTCTGTAAACAACATTTATTGGATTTTCTAAATTAATAGCATTTTTACATTACGATAAGTTTCTTTTTTGTTGGTCTAAACTATCAACCCATAAAGGGCATAGGGAAAGCCGAAGGACACCTACAAAAGGCACAACACATAGATCAATAGTCCAGTGAGGTAGCCCAAGCTCAAGGCTTTTCACATTCACATAAAGAGGCAGGAAGTCATTCAGTCACTCACTCACTCAAAGTAGAACTAGACACAACACAAGTAGAGAAAAAGTTAGAACAGTAGTAGGAAAGGGAAAAGACAACAAAGAATGAGCCCTAACCTAGCCTAACCTAATCGTTTCTTACCTTTGAGCTAAAATGTGAATTTGAGCATGCTACTAGCTTTACCCGCACTATTCATAATTAGAAAACATGCCCATGAGGTTTAATAAACTACTTTTTAGTGCCACACAATAAGATTAAGATGCAGTCAGCATATAAGATATGACTGGGAAACTTAATGCTTTTTGGCCTACACATAAGAAGCTTTTTCTCACCCACCAACTTACTAAAGCTTTCTTTTTATCAAACACCTCCCACTACTCTCCCACCCCCTAACTTTTCAAAAACCCAAAAATACCCTTAACCCTTCCGCACTCCCAATGCAACCCCACTCTGCATTTTAATCTACCCGGTACCTTAATACTGTCTGGTTCGGTACTTTCATGCTGAGTATACAACTATACAGTACAATACCAAAGTATCAAACCCGTCCGATACTAAGTATCAGGTGTGTGGTTTCATTCTCTGCATACGTGCGGTACCAAAGTATCAAACCAATCTTGTACTAAGGTACTGCACCTTACTGAGTCACTGTTTCTTAGTTTTTCTACTAATATTGTAGTTTTCCTAAATGTATTGAACTAACAATAATGACGTGAAAATATTCTGTTATATAATATCAAACAACATAGAAAATATTCAGGTAGCAATAAACACATGGTAAATATTTAATTGACAATAACAACATAGAAAATATAATCAATCCTCTTTGATGTCAGTTAAGTCTACAAAATTAGTCGATTATTGTTTGTGCAGCCAATGAACTCCATTGTTGTTGCGACGAACATATGGCTTCTCCCAATCACGTGTTATGCCCGACCTATGAACATGCCATATCTTACCGGTCGGGGCCGGGGGTAGTGGACTAGCATCCTTCATAAATCCCTATTGAGACAACATAATAATGTTACGCATACCTGTACAATGTGACCTATATACTGTACATAGCATACGTTGAGCAAATAGGCACTCTTGAATGGTCCACATTGAAAGGGGAACGTGTGTAATACCCACGAACAGATCGACATACAAGAACGACCTGGTATCTGCTAGCGATCAAGTACCCTGCACGACATCTTGTATTTTTCAAATCCACCAAACAAATGAGTATAGTAGTTAGTGTCTCACCTAAGCTCGCTGATCATATCTTGTCTCGCAGTAGGCCAACCATCCTCATTCGTACCAAGTAATGTAGAAATCCACCAAAATCCATAGTTACCGTCAACTTTAACATCAATTATATCTTCAACATAAGGATGAGCTATTAATGAAATACAGCTGATGAATGCACAATGACCTTCCCCTAGGGAGGAACTTGTAGTTGGAGTGGGAGTGGGAGTAGGAGTAGGATTAGGAGTTGGAGTGGGAGTAGGAGTCAGAGTTGGAGTGGGAATTGACTTCTTTGGTGGTGGTGGTGGTGGTGGGGTTGGAGTGGGACTTGGCTTCTTTGGTAGTGGTGGTGTAAGAGTTGTACTTCTACTTGGATGTGGAGTTGGCTTCTTTGACACTGGTAGGGTAGGAATTGTACTTATACTTAGGGTAGGAGTTGGTTCTTTGATACTGGTGGGGCAGGTCATTTACAAGGCTGAGAGAAGAGAAAGTGCTATCACCCTGGGATGCCCAAAATTCATCTACGTGTTCCCAGTATGACTTTTCTCGCTTTGTTGAGATTTCTTCTTTCCATTTGTTTCCCTTTTTAGGTGCTCCTTTTGTGTTGAAATTATCTTGAGGTGGACACATGGAAGTAGTGTCTGAAAATGCCAACTCACGTACTTTTTCTTTCAACACTAGTATATCCGCGCATAACCTGACTCTTGAAACCTTCACACCAATACTTCAAATTCAATCTTCAAACTCAACTCATCACTTGGGTTCCCATAACTTTGTTCACCAGCGTCACTGCCTATTTTGAAACTTAGTCTCTTCTAGTGAACATGAATCTTGGACAACAGAATTGGGATGTAATTGGACGTGTATACCTACAAAAAATATAATATTTTTTTTTTAAAATTTAAAGAGACTGAGTTGAAGGCTAAATGGGATCAAGTAGAATATTTACCTAGCAAGCTCACAAGCAATGGCAGACCATGCGTGTATCTATTGTGCATCTGCATGCCGATAACTCTATTTTATATAGAGTTATTAATGAATTTAAACTTAGATAAATTGCTTAAATTCAAGTATAATATGTGTTAAATATAGTATTATGAATAAGATAACAACATTTGCGGTTTTAGATGAATGACATTCATAACTTAGCATTTTGTATGTATATTGGTATGTTTGATGTGTTTGTTCAGTGCATCTGCAGTTAGTGCTTTTGCACCAGGAAAACAACAGTGCTTCTACACTAAAAGAATTTACACAAAGGCAAGCGCACTAAGTACTTTTGCACCTTCCTCGCACTTTTGAGACAGATTGGCCAACATTGGAAGCACCTCAATTCATGCCAAAGCTTTAGCACCTCTATGACATCATGCTTAGTCAATCTTCACAAGGAGGCACATGGCCACTTGCAAAATGCGGCGCCTACAATAGAAGACCATCATGAAGGGTCATTCATAAGGAGCACATGGCTCTCTTTCATTGGACCTACATTTGAGATGAAGTGTTGAGCTCAATTTCCTTCATCATATTCTGAAAAGTAAACATAGTTAGCCTCTCTAGGATAACTTGATCTCCAAGGAAAACCTCACTTGAAGGAAAGCTCCAAGGCTATATAAAGGCTTCACTTCTCACTTGAAAATCATGATCTCCACTTCAAATTTACTCTTCTCTTGTAATTTCTTTCTCTAGTTTAAGTTAGTTGTAGTATTGTAATAAGGTAAGGAAGAAATTGACGACTTCTCCCTTCACTTCTTCATAGAGTTAGTTAAGTAGAAGGAATCAGTGCATCTGCGCCACTTGGAATCTCATGCAAAGAACCTCAATTTGTGTAACTTCAACCTTATTGATTTCTTTTGTATTATGCATTTTAATATGTTCTTTGTAGATTCTCTCTATTATATCATGTCTAATATGAGCTAAACTTATTTAGTTGAGATGTTCTAACTTTATAATGAGCTTTTGAGAAAGTTATTGTGTTTTCAAGTGGTGTAAGCATTTTTGGTTCTTGTGTTATACTACATCCATCTTTTTTAAGGTTGATCGCTTAAAATGAGTAGAGTTATATTCACAGACATGGTTTATAACTAGAAATCAAGAACTGTTAAGGGTGAGTGTTTAATGAAGGCTTTGTTAACTTGTTTTAATAAAGAACACTTTGTTAATTACTTGTTAAGTCCTAGACATAGGATAACATAGTCCTTAGGGTGATACAGTGGGTACTTCAAAGGTAGGAGTGAACTTATTTAGCACGCCTAGACATAGGAAGCTTGTAATGACACTTTGAAGAAAGTCACTGAAAGGCACATACTGGTGCAACTGCACCACAGAAAACACAATACTCTTGAAAGCAAGTTATTTAGTGAAGACATCTCAACTATCTTTCTCAACTGATTTCCTCTACATTTTATTGTTTATTTACATTCTGTTTACTTCAACTCCAACACCCCAAAATTGTGAGTAGTGTAGCTGCACTAGTTTATGCTTTCTAGACATACAAAGTTTTAATCAATCCTTGTGGGTTCGACATTTTCTCATCACTATATTACTTGTTGTACCGTGTACACTTGCACATTTTTCCACACACCGCATGCAGATGAATAAACACTGATCGTGTTATCGTGCGACTACTCCCCTACTTTATAGTCTATCGTGTTGCTAGACACTACTCTACTAAGTAATTTATATACCTGGAGCATGTGATTATATTTGACTCTGTTGAGGCTATACTTGAAGGACAACTTAAGCTCAATATGTTATAGCCTAATCTTCTGTTTCATCGCGTCCCATCAGTTACACAAGTCTCCCCTACTATCGTGCATCAATCTCTTTAGCTGCTAGTGTGCAGACTCAACTCTACTGGTGATAGTATTTCTGAGGTGCATAAGATATCCAACAAGAAAAAAATCTCTCTTGAGGGGTGAAACAAGTTTTTTTCCACATAACCAATGAAGTTGCCATATGGTGCTGACACATCGAAGTGTTGTAAGTGTTGCTCATAATCATCAGTTGTGGATGCATTAACGACTAAGTCAAATGCATCCATTACCTCCCCAACACTATCTTGTGAATGCACGTAGATCTTGCATTTGGCTCTCACATTCTAGCAAGTGTGATATGGGCACAACAAGTTGGGCAACGTTGAAAATATTGTAGTCACAATATTAATCTTATCAAAGTCCTTGTCAGTCAGTATAATCCACTGGCATAGCATCTGGTCTCATTAATAAACCCTTAATCTTTTCAAGAATGAACACGAAGTTGTTCAGTTTCGCCACTCGACTAAGGAAATGCAACAGAGAAAATCTTCTTAGTTGACATTATACCAACGATCTCAACCAATGACAACCTATACTGATTGGTCATATAAGTGGAATCAATCAACAATACCGTGTTGAATGTATTTAGAAGCTCATTGGAGTCCAGATGTGCCCAAAAGATATCTCTGACAATAACAGTACCTTCTGTAACTCTTTGCCAATTCACATAGCGATCACGTTACAAAAGATTCATCAAATATTGTACCTTCGTCCTACCGTGACGTAGACTAGACCAAATCATGGAACGTACATTGTAGATTTTTTTGATAGTAGTGTGGTTATCAGGTTCTTACTTGTGATTGTTTCTAGGACGCGATTAGGCTGATTAGATTCTTTGTCATATCCATCACTACGACCTTCTCTTCTGTTGTTAGTCTAGAAGTAAACGAATGACATTCATCGTACCTTTTTAATTTGTGATTATGAGTTCCACACGTAACCCTCATTACTCATCCTCCAAGACTCTTAATGAAGTGTCCTTTCAATCTAAATTTGCAGTGTCATTTTCTATTGCCAGAAGGATTCAATCCAATACTGTATGAATCGCCTTTTTCACATGTCAACATGACATAAATCTTCCTTGTCTTCCGCCCGTTGTCAGATCTAGATATGGCAACCACCATATACAAGGACATTGCGACAGTACGTACTCATGTCAATAGTTCATCATGAGTAGGAAATATCTGAGTAAAAGTAATGAGTTAGTTACTAATAATTAAATGAAGCCGAAAGAAAAAATACAAAAAAATTTACCTGATGAGTTGTGAACGAACTAGTATAGTCAACAACCAATGTGTCATTTGGTACACTATCCATTGGCCCACTTGGAGAATTTTGTTCCGTCTTATACCCTAAACCCATTAAAAACATAAAAAGCTGTTAAAACAGGATTCTGCCAAGTGTAATAAATTGCCAGCACCTAAGTACTGAACCGATTCGGTATCAATGTACCGGATATTGTAGGGCATGTGTTTCCAAATTGAAAGACATGATATCTTGGTACCGTACATGTTTGGTACATTGGAATTGAACTTGTATTCTAACTTTCAAAATACAAGTTCAGTACCTTAACACCGAACAGGTCCGATACCAAGGAACCGCGTCTTATAAATTAGAAGTGCCCAAACTAACAAGTTTAATAGATACAGTACTTTGGTACCGCCCTGGTTCGATACTAAGGTACCAAATCAAGCTAAATCGCAAGAAAACAAGGAACGAGAACACAATGCTCTCGTTAAAAAATAAAGGAAAGTGTGTAGAAATCATACTTGTGTGGAGAATGTTGTGTTGATGAGAAGTAGGAGAATGAGGTGGATGAGGAGAAGAGGATTTGGAGGTGGGAGGTATGTGGTTTGGAGTGGGGAGTGTCGAGGAGGGGGAAGGAAAAAGAAAGATCATAGGAGTGTGAGGGATTTTTTTTTAATGTTAGAGGTGTTTTGGTTTTTCACATATTAACAGGGTGGAGAGTAGTAAGAGGAGCGAGATGAAAAAAATCCATTTACTAATGCCTCTACTTAAGACCTCTTTAGCAAAAATAACAAAGGAGAAAGGGGATCACCTTGCAGGACCTCTAGTGCAAATGAAAATGACTCTACTGAATCCTTGAGATTATTGTTATGGCTTTACTCCAATTTTTTTTTATTATAATTAAATCATAGATTATTATATTTTGATGATGTTTTAGATCTAAAATAAACAATAAAAAATTCTAAAATGTAATCACTACTATTCTTAAAAAAAGTGATTCTTTTGTAAATTAATCAAAAGAACCGAGCTCTTAATTTTGTTTAAATTATAATATTTTAAAAATTTAGTCAAGTACTGAAAAGTTTAAAATTTTTTAAGAAAATAAAAAGTGTTTTTTTTTTAAAAAAAAAATCAAAGTGAAGGGTCCATTAACATCTACTCCCCTTTGTATGACATTCTTATTTGGAATCATAAGAACTTTTTCTTGGGTTATTTTTGAAAGCATATTATAACTAATGTCATTTTTTTTTTAAAACTACAAAGATAATTTTTCAAGCATATAATATTTTGAACAAAATCCTTAATTTAATTAATAAATAAAGTATCATTTTTTTCTTCTGAAATTTAGTTTTTAAGCTAATTTTTTTTAACATATAGTCCTTTAGGTTTATCGTCGTTCATCAACTTAATTTATACTTAAGAACTAAATTGAAAGACGAAAATAAATTTTAGAGAATATTTGATAGATTTTTATATTTTAAATACTATAGAGAGAGAGAGAGAGAGAGAGAGAGAGAGAGAGAGAGAGAGAGAGAGAGAGAGAGAGAGAGAGAGAGAGAGAGAGAGAGAGAGAGAGAGAGAGAGAGAGAGAGAGAGAGAGAGAGAGAGAGAGAGAGAGAGAGAGAGAGAGAGAGAGAGAGAGAGAGAGAGTAATGCTTTATGGCATAAATTAAAGTTTTATTTGATTATAAAAAATTATATAATTCTTTATTGTGAAAAGTATTATATACTTTTTTATAGTGTATTTTTCTTTTCTGTATGGCAAAAATGAATGAATTTAATTTATATATAATGTAATAAATTTGACACATCATTAAAAATATTTAATTTTAATTATAATTAAATAAACGTCACACTTAAGATGAAAATTAAAATTTGGCAAAAAAAAATGAAAATAAAAAACACAGTTAACATATTTTGTGTTTTTTTTGTATAAATCGGATCCTCTCATGCAAGAATCAGAGAGACTAATCCTCGAGGCGGGTAGGACCACAATGGGCAAAAGAAAGCTCTCCTCAAGAGATTTAACACCTTTGCATGCCCAAGCGCAGAATTCGATCCGATCAAGATCTTGATTAAATTTGGAAAATACCATTACCATCTCATTCAAGTGCTATTGGGTAACATGTTTTGTGTTTGGTTAAGTCAAAAACATTTTTTTACACCAAAAAAGAAAATGTTTTTTATCAAAAAAAGAAAAAAAAAATGGTTTTTTTTACCCCCCACACCCTCCCTCCCACCCCCATAACCCATTTTATTCCAAAATTACCCTTCAGTTTTTTTTAAAAAAAAACATTTTAGAAAAATTTCCGGAAATACCTCACAAAATGGTATTGTGAACCGGATTTACCTCATAGGTAGGTAAATCCGGTTCATAAATTGTGAACCGGATTTACCTACCAATGAGGTAAATCCGGGAAACACCCTTTTTTTTTTAAAAATTATTTTTAAAAAGATACGCGTCTGGTACAAATTAGAATACGATACGAACTTGTTACAATATACAAATAAAGATACGTCTAAATACAAACTAATATACGTCAAAATAGACGGGCAGTCACGCCAGGCGAGTGATCCTCATAGAGCGGTTGCTACACAAGATCATAGAGCCGGTTCTTTGCCTTATCTGTCAGCCGTAGCGGATTTTTCTGAGCGATGAGACGGGAAGTCACGAGGAGTAGTAGGATCATAGGTGTGATTGTCCGTCTATTTTGATGTATTTTAGATCGTATTTAGACGTATCTTTACTCGTATATATCGTAACGCAGCGTTAAGTATCGTATTTTAAATCGTAACGTAGCATATATTTTTAAAAATAAAATTAAAAAGGGGTTCTCGGATTTACCTCATAGGTAGGTAAATCCGGTTCACAATTAATGAACCTGATTTACCTACCTATGAGGTAAATCTAGGAAACCCCACGAAACAGATTTTTCCAGATTTATGAATCGGATTTACCAATATTTGAGGTAAATCCGGAAAAGTTAATTTTTTTTTTAAAAAACAAAGGACATTTTTGCCCGTTTTGGTATTTTGGGGGGTGTGAGAGAGAAGGAGGGAGTGAAAAAAAAACCCAAAAAGAATATGTTTTGTGTTTGGTTAAGTCAAAAACATTTTTGGCTTGTTTTTTTTGGACCCCCACCCTCTCCCCTTAAACCCCCACCCACTCTGTGAAAAGACCAAAATACCCCTGCGCTTTTACAAAATCACAATTTCTTCACATTATTGGTCATACCTACGATTGACCACCTTCACTCGCATATACGCCACAGAGACGTATATATGATCAGCCCAAAAATCAACCACTCGCATATACCCCACACCAACCCTATATACAACGAGCAATTTGTTACTCATCGCATATACCCCTTTTCAGGCGTATATGCGATTAGACAGAATTCATCCACTCGCATATACGCCCGTAAGACCAGATATCGACGAGTTAAAAAGTATGCATCGTATATACCCCCTTTTTTATGTAAATACGATGAGCAATTTTTTTTTTTACTAATTTTTTTTCCTTTGCTTGCAGTGCCTGGTAGGCATCGTAGAGGGACATGGGAGGTATCTCCTTTCGGAGAGAGAGGAGTCATCTCATCGCTCGAGTCACGAGGACTCGGAGGCATAATCACTCCATGCTTGAATGAGAGACAGAGACAGTGACCACCGAGTATCACCTCAACCACCGAGCACCATGACGCACCTCGATGATCGGGACTGGAGATTTCTATCACGGGGATTTCTTACAGCAGAGTCAGCATGAGGATTGGTATCGTGGGAGGCTGGTTCCTCAGTACCATTCACAGCCTCATCCTCAGTACCATCCACAGTATTCATTACCATCCCCGCCTCCCGAGTATCAGCCTCAGACTGATTCGTCGTTCTCAGATGAGTCTATGTCTGAGCAGCCTCATCAATATCAGGAGGAGCCTCAGGAGGAGCATCAGGAGGAGCCTCAACCCTCTCTCTTCACAGACATGGCAGATCATGTCTGTAGTTCTATACTCGCTGACCCGATAAGTTTTGATTTTTTTGCTTAAATAATTCATTTAACGCACATAGTCTGCACTTTTTGCTTACATCATTTATTTATTTTTAATTCAGGAGTATCAGCGTGTTGTCAAAGTATGGGCTCATGGCAACAAAGTCCATACTAGACTCCATATTCATTACCCGACCCTACTTGAACACCACCGTGGTCGGGGACTTGATTGGCCCCACTTCTCCGGTCGCCACGCCACGATGAGACCATGAGTTCTTTGTCGGCTTTTATCGAGAGATGGCACTCGGATACTTCGTCATTTCACTTGCCATTTGGTGAAATGACGATCACTCGATGACATCTCCCGCTCACTTGCACCTTCCCATCCAGGGGAACTATGCCACACCTCCCACCATCACCGTGAGCTCGTGAGTATGCCACACACGACTTGCCGAGACATATCCGGGTGTGTCACGGGTTGAGGCTCGCTAACAACACCCGTGGGGTCCGTGATCTGACTTCAAATGGCTGGAGCGAGTTTATGAGAGTAATTTGGAGGAGGGGTGACATCACGATTCTTTGTGAGGGCTTATCCGCTTCGCTTCGACCTCAGATATCTTCACTACGAAGACTAGAGATAGAGCTGAGGCTAAGTGGCTGATCTACTTGGATGATCTGAGTCCAGAGGTTCTTGGAGGCTATGCATGGGGTGCAGATGCACTAGCTGCCATGTATGAGTCCTTGAACACTGCGTCTTTGAGGGTCACGCAGCAGTGTGGAGGGTATGCCAACCTATTTCAGGTACACATTTTAACTTCATTTTTTTTGTTAAATCACACTGACTTTGGGTAAATTTTTGTGAATTAAATATGTTGTTTATTTTTGCATTTCAGGCTTGGATTATGTGGTATTTCCCTCGGATGGCGGAGAGGTTGCCCGGTCATATCCAGGGTGCGGAGCCACTGGCTGGGCGCTACAGGAAGAAGAAGTCAGACCACCTGAAACTGAGCCACTACAGGAGGATGATTGACGAGCTGAGGCCGGAGGATGTCTGCTGGCGACCATTTGAGGAGGACAGGGCTGGTAGACCCTTTGATCAGATCTCCCTCTACAGAGGCGTCATCAGCTGGGCTGACTTCAGAGTTCCCTACATGCCTGATAGGTGCCTGCGATAGTTTGGGTACGCTCAGATCATCCCGCGTGACCCTCTCAGAGGTCGTCCGAGTCATACTGACTGCGTCTTTCAGATCGTCCACTTCATGGCATTTGTGGATGACATCATGCGCACTACTCGGGTTGCTCGGCGGCCGGATGAGACTGTACGTATGTACTTAGAGTGGTACGTCTGGGCTTCTATCCCCAGACTATTACTGGCTCCACCATCACCAGTACATGAGGCCTGGACACCCTCCCCAGAGCTACAATACGACGATCTTTGAGTGGGTGAGGAGGTTGTGGATCGCCAGTAGGGAGGGGATTCGTGATGGCGAGATCACGCATGGCAGTCGGGCGTATCGGACACTCCATAGGCTGGTGGGGATGGCAGCATCAGATGACATTGCTGGGGAGCTTAGACGACGAGGACGAGGGCGATGGGGAGGGCGTTAGGGATTTTTTTATCACTTTTTTGATGTATTTGATGTTGGCACTTCATTATTAATTTTTTTCGGATGTTTTATTTTACGAGTTTCCATAAATTTTTGATTTCATTGATTCGATAAAACAAAGTTACACAAGCGATACAACATAAACAACTAGAATAAAAATAGATAGATAAAATGAAAATACAATAGAAACTACTGAGCTGGTGGAGTTAATCGACGAAGGGATCTCGTGACGGTCCCTTCGGTTTCGACGTCTGGATGAATGTAATTCTTCCATTTAAACGAGAATATGATTGGACATCATCTGTCGGAGGTCATCCTCAGTGTTGACATCCACGACAGAAAAGTAAAGACCTCCATCAGTCCATTCCGGTTTCCGATAAACGATACGAATTATCTCATGCTCATCGTTCTCTAGTTGAACCATCCGCAGTAGTTTCTGCTTAAGAGCATCAAATGATATGCAGTGTTTTAACCTACACGATACAATATCTCTCCCATCGAAACTTATACCATCATCTTTCAAGATGATGCCCTCATGATCAACAAATCCATATTAGAATGAACGAGAGTGAGGGAAGAAGACTCGTAGTATGACATTAGCGAAGCCTGCATCATCTTCACTTGTGTTGTGTGAGAGAAGGAGGAAGTTGAATTTTTGGTGTGAAAATAGTGATGGTGGGAGTGAGTATTTATAGATGAGGTAAAAGATTATCAACCGTTGATCAACTTTGAAAGTGAAATCATGACCGTTAAAATTTTTTTGAATGCAAAAAAAAAAAAATTTAAGGCTCATCGTATATATGTCATTTGGGACATATATACGATGCGTATTTTTAACACATCGTATATATGCCCTGAAGAAGTATATACGATTGATCGTGTAACGGCCAATCGTATATACTTTTTCAGGGCATATATACGATGCGTTAAAACTACGCATCGTATATATGTCCCAAATGACATATATACGATGAACCTTTTTTAAAAAAAAATAGATTACAAAGGGCATTTTAGGGATTTCAGTGTGGGTGGGGGTTTAAGAGGAGAGGGTGGGGGTCAAAAAAAAAAAAACCAACATTTTTTTTCACACCCAAAAAGAATATGTTTTTTTTTAGATAATTAAAGAAAATGTTTTGTGATTGGTAGATGATGTAAAAAATGGTTATATCGTCGTCTGTGGATGAAAATTATTCTCAAAGGTCGATGATTTTGAAGTGTTGAAGGGAAGCAAGAAATATACTTTGGGGGTCACGTTTTATGGAATTATTACGACGATTCATAGGTAGTGAAGGTTTGGTTGGTAGAAATATAAAAGGAAAAAGGAAAGAGGGTATATATCATCATCTTATATGGATATGATTCTATGAATCCAGTAGAGGCAGTGTATTGAATGATAGTGAGAAAAAAATGGGTTGCAACACCATCAATTTCGCTACTTCACCATCTTGGTCTATTGGCATTCCCAATCAGAGTAACCGTAAAGCGCAAGCGCGTGGATCTTCTCCCGTTTCCGTTTCGGTTACGCGCCGCCAACTGCATCTTCCTTCCGCTTCCACCTTTCCTCTCCGTTTCTTACGCGATGACTCCTCCGCCGCTTCTACTCGATCCAATTCATATTTCCGTTCTCATTCTTCGGTATCTTATCAATCATATCATATCATATCATCCATTCAATTCCATTTCCTTGTTCAATTTCATTAATGATTGATTAATTTAATTCGTGATTTTAGATTGTTAAGGCGGAGGCGCAGACGGAGCCGCTTCGTATTATGATTTCCGGTGCTCCTGCTTCTGGTAAAGGAACTCAATGCCAGCTTATTACCAGCAAAGTAAGCTTATCACATTTAATCAATAATTAATAATGATGTTCATTCGTTACTTTATTGAATAACTTGACCTAACTTTTTTCAATGATTAGGAATCAAGTTTTCATGATTTTACTTTCACGTTGCTAAGGACTCGTGTATTGATTAGATTAAATTATATAAGCACTAAATAGCCAACTATGGCACAATTTGGGGGATTTGCGTGTTTGGATATGCGATGCCACGACACTTCATCATGGAAGCTACTCCACGCAACACTTTTCAATTGCCGCACTGTCTATGAGTTCAACACTGTGATTCCAAACACTCGTGAAATTCCTAACTATGAATTTGTTTGGATAAATAGTTTAATTAAATGCTTATAGCAGCTTAAGCGGTAATGTAAAAATTATTTATTGAATAAAAGATAAATTAAAACAAAATTGCTTTCATATAAGCTATACTGGGTTACCAAAAAAAATATAAGCTATATTGCGTTTCTGTCAAAAAAAAAAGCTATATTGTGTTTTCATAAATTATACCGGAGAGCTTATGAAAAAAAGTTGAAAGCAGTTTATCTACATTTCATAAGTTGTTTTTATAAGCTCTCCCAAATAAGCTAACAAATACTTATGCCAGTAAATAGGCTCAAATAAGCCAATCCGATCAGAGATGATACTCGTGACTTTTGGGACAAGTTACTCGTTAACTGTAGATGAGGTTCTTATTTTTGTTTTTTCTTTAAGTAAAACAGATTGATTCATGTACCTGATGTCATATGTGCAGTATGGTTTGGTGCATGTTTCTGCTGGAGATTTGCTTAGGGCAGAAATTTCAACGGGAAGTGAAAATGGAAAGCAGGCAAAAGAATATATGGAGAAGGGACAGTTGGTTCCCGATGAAATAGTTGTCATGGTATGGTAGGGGAATTGGAAGAAGCCAAACAATTGCCGTTCAATTATTTTTCCTCTTGATTGGTAATATCCTTATTATTGTATAGATGGTCAAGGAGCGTCTCTTGAAGCCAGATTCTGTTGAGAATGGTTGGCTTTTGGATGGATATCCCAGGAGCTTATCACAGGCTACCGCACTTAAGGAAATTGGGTTTGTACCTGATATTTTTATTCTTCTAGAGGTAAATATCATTGTTAATTTAGCTACCAATGTATCGAATCTTTCCACCTTGGTTTGCCGTCATTATCATCAGTCAATGATTAGTTAAAGTAGTTGGATAATGTTTAAAAAAAGAAAGAAATTAATGTCAAATAGGAATACTCAGTGAAGTATCATACACAATGACAGAGATCTGATGTTGGAACCTCTCTAGGAAACCTTGCATCTGAAGTTCTTGACAGAGACCCTACACAAAATTCGTCATATATCTAACAGTAACACATCCATCAATGATATGTACAACTATGCTGTGACCTTGAAGTTGCAGGAGACACTGCTGCTTTTATTTAACACTGAAAGCCATTTACTCTTAATTGCAAAAAAGGTCAAAGTAGCTTTTATTATAACTTACAGATAAATTTTCAGGTCTCTGAAGATATTCTTGTGGAGAGAGTAGTTGGAAGGAGATTGGATCCTGTTACTGGGCAGATATATCACTTGAAGTATTCTCCTCCAGAGACGAAAGAAATTGCGGAAAGGCTTACCCAACGTTTTGATGATACTGAAGAGAAGGTATGAATGAATATGTCCCTATAAGAAACTAATGTATTATCGTTAATCAGGAAATGGTCAATTCTCTCTGTTGACAACTTTAGGACTGTGTGCGTGTGTGTAAAACATGCTTATATAATTAAGTGCAACTGAAGGTTTTTTTCCATTGTTGTTTGCTCTTAACAGGTAAAGTTACGATTGAACACCCATCATCAAAATGTGGAGGCAGTCCTTTCCATGTATAAAGATATAACTGTTAGGGTATACTCTATAACCTTTCTTTATCTTTCTCTCACCCTGATACAGATGTCATACATGTCTGCATGCACAAGTAATCTTTCCAATGTCTTGTGGAGTAGACATCATTAATAAATAAATAAATAAATAAATAATAAACTATGTGCCATGCATGTCAGTACTAATATGCTACCATTTTGGCGTAGACAATCCTTGACACCACAGTAGAAAGCATGCATATCCGCAATCTCAAGGTGTTCATATATTGTTCTTATGGACATGATGCTAAGGGTGTGTTTGATGAACAGTATAGGATAAACACTTGAGACATCGTACAACTTTGTCCTATATATTCTTCAGAGCGAATTCTAGCCATTAGATTGATCTATTCCTTGTGGTTCGGCTAGATCTAATCTAATGGCAGCTCCTCAACATCAAATTTTTCCCATCCTTCCTCACTGCTAAACCCTAACTATCCCCCTAACCATCGACATCCATTGCCTATGTTGGATTGTTGGTTCAATTGGCCTCGAATTGAAGGTGAAGGTCACTATAGTCGGTATGCACATGGCTCTTGGTGACAACACTTATGGAAGAAGCGCATCCAAGCGACAATGCGACGGGTAGTTTGATAAGCAGGAGGCCTGACTTGAGACAATGCTTTCTTAAACTCACCGTTTCCGCAAGGACAGAGTGTGAAGGGCTAGCTGTTCGTTTGTGGGTGCCTAAGGGAGGATGCAATGGTTAGCCAAAGGATGGTATGAAGAGGCCTCATGGTAGCAAAAATGCTGTAGGTGAACACCCATTCTCGATTGTGATATTGTAGATTCGTGGGTGGCATAATAGAGTCACAAGTCACAACTCACACGGGGTTTGTAGCGACCTTTTTCTCGAGTAGCAAGGGACTGCTTGGCGGAGGCTGCCTGATATGGTTGTCATGCAGAATAGCTGCAGCTTCGATCAAACAGAATCCTATAAGCGCCTATAAAAAAACAGAATCTTTTAAGCATGTAAGCGATCATAGACAATTGAGCCAATGCCCATAGAGTACCCGCAAAAATTACTCACAAACGGGCGGGTAATTACCCGCACACATGGATGCGGGTATAGACACTATGGTGCCCAGCCCGCCCTAGGCCCATACCCGCATATATATATATATATATATATATATGTATGTATGCCTGAGCATGGGCTAGAGGAGCAACCGCCCAACCCAGTGCCCCATTTTGTTAAGGGCACCAAAAATTCTTTTACTCGGCAATATATTGATATATTTAAAATAAAGATTTTATGTTATTAAAATTATAATTATATATTTGAAAAATTGGAAATCATTAGAGAGATATTTTAACAACAAAATAAAAATCAAGTTATATTTACTGAATTATTTAAAAACAATTAATGGTTTCCTAATGGTTGCAGATATATAGCATGATGTTAACTATTCTTGTTACAAAAAAAAAATCTAAATTGAAATTGTTAAAAAACTTATTTGCAACCTGTACTATCACAAATTAGATTAAGTAGTCTCACTTTAGTTTCTGTTGAAAATAATTTCTTAAAAAAACTTTAATTATGAATGAATTATTAATGGTTTTCAACAAAAATGCAATGAGAATATTATTCAAATAACTACAAAGGGTATCATTTTATTGGTTCGTCCAGGATTGCCAAAATCCTAGGATCAGTGAGAGAGCAGCAAAATGCATAAGAATATGCAACTTAGTGTTAAGTTCCCTATGCCGTAACAAAAGTTTGGTAAATTGTTTTTGACTTATCAATGTACTTTTTTATTAATACTTATCAATGTATCTTTTAATAGGCTAGTAAAAAAAAGGTAAACAAATTGTGTTAATTAAAATGTTATACAAGTCACATTATGTCTTTATTTATTTTTTTTCTTTAAAAACTACCACATTAGACTTGTATGCCTTTTTGCAAATAGAACTGCATGTTTATATTTGGTCAAAAATAAAAGAATTGCATGTTTATATGAAACCTATTAACAACTTTTACACATAAAACACAATAGTGTTGCTTGATAGACAACATGATTGTTACGTGATACTCATACATGATAATAAACCACACTACTTTGTAAAGTATTATTCTGTCGCCTCTTCTCTCTCTTTAACTTTCTTAGTATCTCTTTTCATTTTATTCTCACTATCTTCCATTCTATATTAAAATAAGTGTGACTCGTGTATTGCCGGTTTATGAAATGTTATTTTCTATTTTATTGAGAAAAAATTATTTTTGAGTAACAATGATAAGTAGTTAATTTGAAAAGCAAAATTCTAAAAATAGATATTTTTGTACATTAAAATATTTAAACTTAATTTTTTTATGAGATACATTTAGAGAAAATAGAATAAGATTGAACAAAGTTGATTAATGTTACCACATAGACACTAACAAATTATTTCACATATTATTATGACATTTAATAATAATAGCACTAATAAACTTTAAACTAAACTATATTTTTGGTCTCGTGTTTTCAAAAATCCAAACTTTTAGTTTTCATATTTTAAAATTTAGACATTTAATCTCGTGTTTTACGACTATGACGTCATTTTGTTAGTTCACCCAGGGTCTCCAAAATATCCGGACCGACCCTGTATATATATTAATAATATTACAACTTTACTTATAAAATGATTTTTTTTCATAAAACACTAAATTAAACTATTAAATAATAATATTTTGGATATTTTGAATTCAGTAAATGCAATTGTGTGTAAGATTTTAATTACTAGATATGAAAAAAATAATGACTTTTTAAATGGAATTGTTATACTTTTTATGTTATTTATTATTTTTTGTTGTTAAGTGTGGGTAATGGTAGGGCCCGTGGGCACTTAGAATCCATAGGGTACGGGGACGGGCTCTATAGTACCCGCCCATACATGTGCGGACTCGGGTATAGACACTATAGTACCCTGCCCATAGGTACCCATTGCCATCCCTACTGCAAGTTGATCGTTCACAACAAAAAATCACCGCAGGTTGAGCATAGCAACAGGTAATCATCTATAATCATCTATAGCACACATCTTCAGTCAGCATTATAGATCTATCACCTGCAGTACCTAAACCCTAGATTGGTACTACCCCACTGTCGATGCCAATTGAGCTAGGTGTTGTTGGTTACTCAACCACTAGTTGGGTTTAAGGTTCCCTACCCATGTTAGAAGTTCTATTCTACTCTTGTCTCGCCGATGATTGAAGTTTCTTCTTCACCTTAAAAACAAGTACATTTATGCTTCTAAACTACAAACAACCTTGGACCCTCGAACCTCATACACTCAGACATCACAATCAATGGTCAAGAATTTGATATGCCATGAACGAAATCAACATCTCTTCAACTTCAAATTCCGTTCACATCGCCAGTCTCAAATTTACATTGACAACCCTAATATGGATGAACACATTTTTGAATGAGAATCAATGAGGAACAAAAAATCTCAACATGGAAACAATAATGAAGATGAAAGCATATGCTAACGGCCTCTACGTGTTATGTAATTCTTTGTTTCAAATCGAAAAATTTCAACTTGTTTGGAGATTGTAACGTTATCGGGAAGGATACCTAGAATTATATCAAAATAAGATCAAAACAAAGAATCGATGAACACCAAAGCAAAACTTGGTCAACAACAAAAATAAAGCTCATCGGCATTTCGGCATTACTTCGACAAAATCTCCGAACAAACGCGACAATTGGAAGTTGACGTTTCTAGGAGTCGTAACATGAAAATATTACATGAATAGAGCTTTAGAGGTTTGTCAATGTCTACTGAGGTGTTTTGGTCATGTCTTAGCAAAATGAAAATATTACACATGTTGTCCTTAGGAGAGAGCTCCAGCATGCAGCTGCCTACCGCTTCAGCGTGCTAGCACTCTGGGGTTCTGATGTTCCACGCTTCAACGCGCCCTTCCTTTGTTGCGAAGATACCTCCTTTTCATACATAGGTGGTTGATTCACATCTCTCCATGCGTAAGTCTTCACGCTCGGATGTCCACCAACCCATACTGATGATTCACGTCTCTCCATGCGTGCAAGTCTTCACGCTCGGATGTCTTCCAACCCACACTGAAACATTGGCACGCTTGAGAGTTGAACTACTCATCATTGAAGTGTTGCATGCTTAAGTTGCCAAATAACAAAGCTTACTCCCCATAACTTACTCTTTCTTTCGTCTTTCTCCACATCCTGCAGCATTTGAAAGACCTATTCAACGCCCATATTACCCACACACTTATAGAGACTCAGCTGTTGACATGGATACTAATATTGGAGTGAATCAGCCTAGAGAATGGAAGGTCTACGTGAGAAGAAATAAGAAACAAGCACTCTGAGGTGGCAGGGAAAGAGAAAAAGAAATAGTGTGGGCCCTTTTCTGTTATTTTTCCTTAGTCTTAGCTAAATATGTTTAGGATCTAAAGATAACACTAATTAACTTCTGTGCATTTAAACTGGTCATAATATATATATATATATATATATATATATATATATATATATATATATATATTATAATAAACCATGGATTGTCCACCTAGGCATCCATGTCAATAAAGACATCAAGACAATTTTAATCCACCTCATCAATCCAAACCGCGTGTCACGCAATGCTTTTATTCAACATCACGTGGTTTTGGCTCAAGTTAAATCGCTAAAATATATACAAAAATGTCAAAGTCGAGAATTGAACCCATCCTCTTGAATTCAAAGGCAATTCTTAACCAAGTTAATTACCTAGCTCTGTTGTTTCATAAAGCGTAACACATTATGGTTAAACCATTCTTCATTATTATTTTAAATAAAAATCTTGGTACATTATTTTATATTTTTGAGAATGTTATCACTTGAAAATTGCATCTATGAATAAGACTAGATTTTTCATATTCTAATAATCTCCTAAAGTGTTAGTTTGATTTTTCCCGTTTATAGTTTCGTTATAGTAATATACAAAATACATAAGGGTTCTTTCACAATATGTAAAATACATATATTAAATCGAAATTAACATTTAAATAGTCAAATAATATGAAAAATTCTCACTATATTGGCAAAAGTAGGATGATAATTTATAGATAAAAATACTCACTATAAAAAAATTCTTTAAGAACCCATGTAATAAAATTCTTTAGGACGAGATTATAAAAAAATACTCACTATATATATAAAAATAAATAAATGTATAAACATATATATATTTAACACACGAAAACATACAACTGCATTTTTAAAGGTGCCAAAAAATAATTTAAAAATTTATGATAAAATGTGATGTATACCCGTGTTGCTTATAACAATAAAATCGAATTCCCACAAGTCGCTTTGCGAAAACAAATTATGAAGAATATATTACAAAATAGATGAAACATTCTATTATCGTATATCCTTTTCCTTCCGGCATTAGTAATAGTAATGTGATTTTCTATATACTTATTCAGAATACATTAGATGATTTTCTTCAAAAAAAAATACATTAGATGATAATCATATTTTCATCGGTTTCAATTTTCGTTTTAGTACTTTGTTTGAATACTTTTATATTTATTTTCCTTCATTTAATTATTACAAAATATTATAAGACAGGAAACAAAATCATTTCCTGGACAAAACCCCACATCCCATTTGAAATTATAATATATAATTATATTATATATATATATATATATATATATATATATTCTAATTTTAATTTCCTACTATTATATACATATTTAAAATAGTTGAAGTAATTACCTTACGGTTGTCTAAACAAATGAATTTAGACCACGTCTTTGTACGGGTAAATTATACTAGTAAATATATATATATATATATATATATATATATATATATATATATATATATAAAAATTTTATGTATTGGAACACAGCTGGTGCAGAATCAAAGACACGGAAATATTTAGTTCAGCAGGTTCCGCTTCATATATTTGGGTGAACGTGACCCACGTCTAACACTCTTTAACTGTCTACAGGTTGATGGAAATGCCTCTAAGGAGGAAGTATTTGCTCAAATTGATGGTGCACTTACAACTCTTCTAGAGCAGAGGAAAGCTGCTTCAAAATCTATTGTAGCATAGAAGAGCATCATTTTACATTTTGATCTTCCATGGTGCCTTGCTGCAGGTATAGGATTGTAAGCGATACTTACTTTTTGAGTTTAGTTCCATTCTCAACAAACTAAGTTCCATTTTTTTGCGAAGATTGATCCATTGAAATTGAAATAGCCTTACAGATTTACATCCCTTTTGGAAAGCAATGTGATTAACTTGGCCCATGCATGAGGACTTATGATAGTAAATTCCGCTGAATACATTATAAATTCATTTTATTTTAATTAGAAAATGATTACTTTAAATTCGTTTGTAGCAATAACTAGCTTGTAAAGGGAGGATTTAGCATCGTTCGTTAGTTCCTCTTGTTACTGCTTGGTTAGTATGTTGTGTTCTTTTTTAATTATTTATTGCATATTAATAAACAATGATTGAAATTTATGTATTCGTTTTAGCAAAGAGAATAAACAAAAATTACAGTAATTGTCTCAAAATTATCTTTTTTTTTGTACTTATTATTCTCCACTATTCTTCCTTTCAACATAGTGTTATCTCATGATATATATATATATATTGTGCAAGATTTATTATTTCAAATAAATCACGACCATCACGATTTCTATAATGTCTGGTTTGGACAAATTCTTTACTGTTAAATTATTCCTTTGTCACGCAATTTTCTTCTCAGGGCCATGCATCCTCTTCATTGTTCACCAGTTACCTTGTTTTATTTCAAATTTCAAATCGTTTGTTTGTGGGTAGTGGTAAGAGTCGTTAAGCATCTTAAATTAAAAACTTACTAAAATGCAGATACTTTCCACCAACTTTAACAACTAATGTCAAAAATTTCAAAATGGAGAATAGATTAGAAGGATTTTATCGTTCGATAAATCTTTGACTTCATGGACAATACTAATGGCACCGACCTCTCTACTCTTACTTTCAGACATCAGTTGCAGTTCTATTAATATAATAGGCATTTGCATTTTGAATAACTCTGTATCTTAGCCAATCATTTGTGTAATCTCTCTAGTTGCTAGTCAGTTCTGTGTATTCATGTTAGCTTTGTTGACTCTCCTACAAATTTGGGAAATCGAAGTTGAGAGGTCAGCGATAGTAGTTTTTTGTGAATAGCGATAGTAGTTATTATAGTATCATATAAAACGCACTTAATCAAGCATTCAGGTCGTCATAAGTTATAGCACAATTGGTCAACATTGTTAGGCTTAACATCTTTTGTGGTTGACCTAGTTCAAGTATAGAATTCCCACTTAGTGTGTGTAAGTTTTTTTTTGAGATTAAACGGGGCAAAGACCCAAAAAGAAACTACACGAGAATCATTCGAGGGGTAGAGACCCCAATAACATCAGCATCTACAAGGTACTTAATAGTGGGAGGAGGACAAGCAAAGTTAATGACATCCTCAACACGACAACCCAAGGAAGCAAGCGCATCAGCAACCTTATTTCCTTCCCGATAGACATGAATGATACTAACATGCTGAAAGCAAGCAAGCATTTGTCTAATCCTGGTGAGGATGTGCCTGCCAGCAATGCCACCTGGAGTATTCCGGTTAATACAAGAAACAATAATTAAGGAATCCATTTGGAGTTCAATTGCTGTGAAGCCTCTACTTAAAGCAAGCTTAATTCCTTCGAAATCCCCCCACAACTCTGCCAAATAAGCAGAGCTAACAAATAGCCGCTTCGCAAATCCACAGAGCCAACGACCATGAGAGTCACGCGCTACTCCACCACAGCCAGCTATCCCATGCGCGACTTTAGCAGCACCATTTGTATTAATAGCAACGAAACCATGTGCTGGGGGACGCCACCTAACCTCCAATTGCTGCTTGGTGATTGATGAAAGCTTAGCTTGCTTCCCTCTACCATCTTCATAGTTGTACACCTGCTGCATAACTATCCGAGAGGGGTGAACCGGGAAGACAAAATCATCACCATGAACAAATTTATTGCGCCAAAACCACAGATAGTAACACCCAGTTGCCCAAACATTACACCAAATCAAAGAATCATTCAAAACCGTGGTGTTAGATAAGTTTTGAGCGAGCCAACCATCCTCATCAGCTCCATAAAAATCTGATCGTAAACTTGGAGGAATAAAGGAATTCCAGAGAGACACCGCAACAGTGCAATCACGCAGCACATGCATAATGTCTTCGACCATATTCCGACACTGATGGCAATAAACGTCACCGTTGCTCCATCTACCACAATAAGCTTTGGTTTCCAGCTTACCATGAAAAACCTGCCAGATAAAACACCTTATGCGCTCCGACACCCGATTAACAATAATCTTAGTAACAACTTTGTAAGAAACATTACATAGAGATATTGGTCGAAACTGAGAAACAAACTCCGGCTTATCAACCTTTGGAATGAGACAAATATCAGTGGAGTTAACACTAGCAAGTCTGGCCGGGTCTTGCCAAATATTCCTGACGAAGGTGTAGAAGTCCAGAGCAATAAGGTGCCAATTTGCATGATAAAATCCAGCAGGATAACCATCCAGCCCAGGAGCCTTCCAAGCCTTCATGGAAAAAAGCGCAGACTCAATTTCTTCATTCTCAACAGTCCTGCCAATTGTCAGAATAGTCTCTGCATTAAGCTTGTTAAAGCCATATTGATAGGAACACTGCTCATCATTAGTACCTGTCTCCAAAAACAAACTATGGAAAAATTTATTAACATGTACTTTCGTGGCTTCTTCATCGGCCAGCCATGCACCAAGATCATCACGGAGCAAATGAATGCGGTTCTTTCTTTTTCTGTTCGCCGCTTTGATCTGATAATATTTAGTGTTCCTATCTCCATCTTGCAACCATTGAGTTCTAGAGCGCTGGTACCACATAAGCTCTTCCTTTTGTAATATATCATTTAGGTCCTTTTGTAACGATTTCTCAAGATTGACCAGAAAGATATTCCCTTTGCCACTTTGAAATTGTTTCTGGATGCCCCCCAGTCTAACAAGGAGGGAGCGCTTTTTGGCATAAATACAACCAAAGGTGGTTTGCTTCCAAACCAACAAATCATTTTCAAGGGAAGACAGCTTTTGCTCAAGATCACTTTCAGCCTGCCACCAACCTTTCATGTCATCTTTGAAGCTATCATGCGTCAGCCAGGCACTCTCAAAACGGAAAGGTCTTGCCCTGCGATCCTGCACATTACCATGAAGACATAACAAAATTGGGTGATGATCAGAAAATTCAACCCGAGGAAGAACCTTAACTAGCGCATTAGGGAAAGCAACACGCCATCTATCATTGCACAACGCCCTATCAAGTCTGGAAAACATACGATTGTTGCACCCCGAAAAATCCGGTTTGGTTTTCTCAGTGTACAACGTGGAAAAATTATGAAGCCGCCACCAATATTTTAATTTTAAGACCAAAACATTGAAAAAAGGTCTTTTGAAATAAGGCGGATGGTCTTTCGAAAACTAGAGATATGGGTTCGGGGTCGGTTACGTGCGGGGGGAAGGTGTTAGCACTCCACGCGCCCTCTCTCTTGAGAGGAACCTTTAATTAAGTGTGTGGTTTTGAGTGTTGATTTGGAAAATACTTAAATTTGCCTCTTTATTGAAAAAGGGATGAAAAGACTTAATGAAAATTTTTATTTTTGGCGCTTGACGAGAGTTAGCCTCTCGCTCCTACGTATCTCCTAGTGCGATGGAGAATTCAAAGCTACGTAGTTCTTGTTTGTCTGAAAAAAGGTTTTGTTTTTAATCTTTTTAGAGTTTTTTGCAAAGGGGTTGAGCGTTCGCGATGACCAAACAACAACGGTTTAGAGTGGCCACGCTATTAACTCTTTTGAAAATGAAATTATCATTAACAACCAAACGGCAACGGCGCGAGTGATGATTAATGATAACCGGTTTTATTTTGATTATTGGAGAGGTTTTCGCAATCAGGGGCGCGCGTGAAGACCAAACAACAACGGTTTAGAGTGGTCGCCTTACTAACTCCCACGGAATGAAATCATCATCCACCAATCAAACGGCTCGAGTGATCATTGATGATAATCGGTTTTGCTTTTGAATCGAGTGTTCGCGACGACCAAACAACAACGGTTTAGAGTGGTCACCACTAATGACTCATTTGAAAACTAAAGTTGTTACTAACGATCAAACGAATATAACCCGGAGCGACCATTAGCAAGAAACTATTTTTGTGGAGAGTTTGGTTATTCGAAAAGGAATTGTTTGAAGGGGGAGATTAGTAAAAATGGGGTGTTATTTAGCTGTTGGGTGTTATATTAATAAACAGCAGTGTAGTTAGTTGTGAGCCTATTCCATGTCTTTGGGCCCAGAATGCGAGTTGGGCTTAAACTAGAGAGGGGGGTGTGCGAATGGAATCAAGGGTGTAAGATATAGGACTCATATTGACCCAAAAACATGCAATTAAATCAGATGCTAAAAAAAAAGGGATAAATAAAAACACAGCAGTGTAAAAAAAACGAGTTAATCCCTGAATCCCTAAATCAATTGATCTTCACATTATTTCCTTATTTTCCAGAGAGAGAGAGTCGATCTTCATGAGAGACAAAACGTTGAGAGAGAGAGAGAGAGAGAGAGTACCGCGACGGTGAGAGGGAGCGACCAAGAAGGAGATCGAGGCGGTGAGAGAGACAAGGGTGGTGGAGCGCGAACCTGAGGGGGAAAGGAAGAGAGTCTGCTAAGCTGGCGGTGTTGGCGCGGTGATGTTCACTGTGGGGCGTTTGCCGGAGATGGAGGTGGAGCGCGACAGAGGTTTCGTCGGGGACGTCGGCGGTGATGGTGAGAATGGTGTCGCGCGACGGTGCTTCATCGGAGGAGAACACGAACGTATCCACACTCTCAGTTTCTGGCTCCTTTCGTTCTTTATGGTTCTGTACCCTTCTTCTCTCCTACTCTCCAATTTATTTTCTTAAAAGTCTGTGAATGGATGAATAAAGGTGAGTTTGAGGAACGAAGGTGAGAAATTTGAGATGGCGGTGGTTCGCGATGGCTTGCGGTGGTAGTGGCGCGCGTAGTGGCGCGTGCGCGTTGTGTTTGTGGTGGTTGTGGTGTTGGTGTTGGAGGAGGTAGTGTTGGAGAGATGAATGTGGAGTTAGAAAACAAAATGTGGTGTTTTTCCTCCTCCATTCCCTCTCTTTTCTCTTCTCCCGGTATATGTTATTGTTTTTCATTATATAAGCCTTTTGGTTATTTTTTGGCCATGGACAGCAATGAACTACTGAGATGTCCCTCTCAGCTTCTCAATTCATGATATTGATCTTTCTGCTTTTTCTCCTCAGCTGTTGTTGGTCCCTTCATTGTACCTTAAATCTTGATTAAAAGCTCTGAGAGAGGACAAACATTAACGTTGGATCCCTTGGTATTGCGGAGCGTGTTTGATGTTGGTGATGCGCTTTCCTTCCTTGTGAAACATCTCATGAAGTGGATAAAAGAAGTCCTAAACCTTAACCAAAACAAAACGCCCTGATGCCTCCTTTTATATTTTTTTAAACTATTTGTATTTGAGATTTTGTATTATTTTTGTAAAAAGAAAGAATAATAAGAAAGAAAAAAAAAACTATCTTATTATTAATAATAATGAGCATCAAAATAAACACGTGTACACAATTAGAACGAACACACGTGCGTGAGAACAAAACGGAGTGAGATCGTTAAAAGTAACACATGTTTGCGGTTAAAAATAACACGCGCTCACAACAAGAATAAAAATAGTGCAAGATCATTAAAAACTAACACGCGTACGCGATTAGAAATAATGTGCGAGCAAAATGTAACATATTTTTTAGCCTTTTTTGAAAACGAGGAAAATACCCATTAAAATTGGGTGTTTACAAAATATATTTTTTTGTTTTTTTATAAACTAGTCGGACAAAATTGGGGTATTACAACGATCAACCAAACCACATCGAGGACCACACCAAGTAAACCGAGGTCCCACCGAACCTAGGTCCATTAACTTGCACAAGTGAATACGATCTTTAAAAAGCTGGTACTTTCGGTAATTTGGGTTGCCACCTCCTTTCCTCTCACTGGCATCACCAATATCATTCAAGTCTCCTGCTATCAACCACTGACTCGTCATAATCCTACTAATGCTTTGAAAGGACCTCCAAAGATCACTCCGCAACTCATCATTGGGGCTAGCATAAGTTGGGGAGAAGTACCATTTCCAACCATCTTGCATTACCACTTCAAAATGGATAAATTGGAAATCATTTGTAATTTCCAAAAGCTCCACTAATTAGTTTTCCAACTTGTAACAATACCTCCAGCAAACCCTCTATTCTTCGAATACGAGAAACCGTCAAAACCAAGCAAACAGAAAGTTTTCTGCAGCCTAACAGGATTGCATCTTGTCTCCATAATAACAAAAATTCAGGTTTGTGACTATCAATATATTGCTTACAATTCCGGAACAGCTCAGAACTGGCGGCGCCACGACAATTCCAAATCAGAATTTTGTTTAAATTCATTAAAACTAATTAAGGAAAGATGACCAAACCTTAGCTCAGAACTGGCGGCGCCACGACAATTCCAAATCCTGACTAGCGTTGACTGACTGGACAACAATAGGGGGGACAGTAACTGTAACCTCTGCAACGATTTTCTTCTTGTTTATTCCACGTGGGCCCTCAGTCAACACATTCTCCACGCGTTTCTCATTAATCTTCACGTGGGGCCTGGACATGCCTGCATTTGATTGGCTAGCAACCTTATTCTTGTGGGCAGGCTCATGATTGGTAACAATTTGATCCGAATTATTCTCCCAATACAAAGGCACATCTCTCTCCTCATTCACAGCTTGTAACGTTTCCTCATTATTTTTTATTAACGCATTAAATCGGGACCCACTGTTGCTGGGATTGGCATTCAACGTCGCCGGCAAGACACGACCCCCTGCTGCTGCCGGACCACCTCGTTCCTTAGTTTTCCGCTGCCATCTCTGTTTTTGAACCACAGTCCACGGACCCTCTTCCTGGGCGCTGTTAGTTCCATTACTGGTCCCTTTCCCATGGTTAACCACCGGTCCATTTCCCCCAGGACTTCCTGCGCTTCCTTGAAAACACATTGGTCCTTATGATGCCCAAAACGACCACACACCATGCACAACAAGTGTAGCCCTTCATACTCAATTTTATAAATGTGACCTTTTAGCTCAAACATGGCGAGCAGAGGAGCATCGAGATCAATCTCCACACATAGTCTAGCATATTTCCCACGAGACAGCAGCTGAGTTGTTTCATCCACTTTGACTGTTCTTCCTATCCTATCCCCTAAGAAAAACAAGAAATCTGAATGGTAGTATTCAACTGGGAGCTCCGGTAATCTCACCAACACTGCAACCCTGTTAATCTCCTCCTTCTCAGGTCTAAAGTTTGGCCTCCATTCGCGAACTGTAAGGTAGTGGTCATAGATCAACCAGGGTCCCTCTGTAAGAGCACGAGCATGATCATCAGGACTTGACAGGTATACCAAGAAGAATTCACACCCCAGATCAATGATATTCATAGTTCCTTTCTGAACCCACATCTGATTCAACCGGTGTTCAAGAGCCTTGAAACCAATTCTTCTTCCTAGCAGTTTGACTAGCAACCCTTGCTTCCAAGGCCTACATAGGCGCTCCTCAGCAGAGGGGGGTACGACAATCTCAGGGCACTCATGACCTCCATGTTTCTTCTCAACAATTTGAAGATTCATATCTCCAAACATGTAATCACTACCATCACTATCACCTCCAGTAGCACTACCATCACTATGAGTAGCTTGATACTTAGCACCACATCCACTCTCCCCGGCTTTAATACCCAAGACGGTTTCCTTGTATGACCTTATTACCGCGCTGACCTCCTCCCGTGGCTCCACAAGGTCATCGTAGGTGACAGGTGCCGTAGAGACGTTGGAGAACTCATGCTCTCCACCTTTGACTTTCTTGGTATTCCGTTCACGCAGATCCTCTTCCTTCTTCGAAAGTTCCTGTTCGCCATTGGTCATCATGAGGACTCCGGCGAGGGAGACGACGGCTGGTTAATTCCGTGAAAAAACCCTAGCAGAGCGCTCTATGCCTTAGTTGGTATTAGTTGATACTCAAAGAGATTTTAACTTTTTTAGTGTGTGTAAGTTTATATGTGATACTTGTCACTCTTTTTCTAGTTTAGTTTAATGACCGGCAAAATCGATAAATAATGCACAACAATAACACGATAAGAAATTATTGTAAAAAAAGTGACTACAATAGTGTCATTTCCTTTTCAGTTAATATGATTTTTTTTGTTTAATTGTTTTTCTTTATTTATAGGCTTAAATATGTTTTAGGTCCCTGCAAATATGGGGTGTTTTAGTTTAAGCCCTTGCAAATTTTTATGGCTTTTACTTTTCCCACACCCCCGTTTACTCATCGCACGCCCCCAAACATTTTTTTTCCAAAAATGGCCTCGCGTGGGACGCTCGTGCAGCGTGGTTTAAGTGACTGTTCGAACGGCCTTGTGCGAACAGGTTCGAACGACCTTGTCCGTGTTAAGGAATTTTTGTTGTTCGAACGACATCGTTCGAACCTGTTCGAACAAACTCATGTGTGTTATTCTATTGCCAACTGTTGGTGTGAGGGTGTGTTATTGGTGCCTCGCATGGCTTTATTCGAACATGTTCGAAGGGTGGCGTTCGAACAGGAGTTCGAATGGTATCATTCGAACCAATGTTATACAGAAGCAGAAACTTAAAAACCAGAAACAGAAATAGAGTTTTTTCATTTCAAAAGTTTCCTACTAATAGTCATATACAAAGTTGTGTACCAAAATTATAAATCTAACTTAACATTGACTACCATCAGTATCTTTACTTAAATCTACACAAGGAAGGGGATGGGGGGGTTGTGATTGTATGAGCAAACACTTCCACTTTTGCATGCGGCTAATAAAAAGCGAGTCCCAACCCTTTGCTATGGGTGCCCTATTAGTCATCCACATCAAATCCGGCAGGGGCATTGGACTTCCAGGCTTCATAAAGATCTTCAAAAAGACAACAAAAAACATAATGTTATGTAATGTTTTCGAATGACTACACTGAATCTAAATAGAAGACACGTTACCTGTACAAAGTGTTTGTGTTCTGGTACGAAAAGGATGTTGAACTGTCGGGCACTTCTGAATGGCGCAACATTGAAGGGAAAAATTGTGTAACAACAATTAGGTGACCAACAACTCGGACAACTTTGTACTTGTTAATGATCGATACCCCATTTCCTGTGATAGTCATCCAATTATCTTCAACATTGTTCCCATGATGTGCCCTCAACAACGACTTCATCAAAAATGTGACCTTACCAATACCACCATACAGTCGAGTGTAGAAGTCATTGTATTGGTTAAGCTCCTCCATCGGATCGATTCGATCGATCGCCAAGCCTCCTCACCCTTCCAAGAAATCTTTGCAATACACCGAATCCACGATTACCATCACCAACCACGTTAACAAGTTTTTCAACATAGGGGCGCATGTATGCGGCATCCCTATTATGTATGTATTAAATACATCCATAACAAAGAACATCTCAGAACAATAGGATTCTTGTGTAAGAACAGAGTCGTGTCAAAGTAAGAGCTTTTGAAACAAAGATGTGATGGCGACTTTCGTAACAATAGGTGTGGGTGTTGGTTTCTTATGTAGTGGAGGAGTAAGGATTGTAGTAGCACTGCCGACTTGAGTTCTCTTTTTGCTTTGTGATGGATTAGGTCTTTGGACACGTTGACAAAGTAGGAGCAGGAGTTGAACCGAGCGTCAGATGGGTTTGTAGACGTTCCACTCTTGCTTTGGGGGGGAGTAGGTCGTTTACGAGACTGAGCAAAACATCCACTAGATGAACCCTGGGGGGAGTCAAATTTGTCATCTACATGTTCCCAAAATGACTTGTCTCGCTTTGTTGAGTAATCAACATTCCCTTTCTATCTTTTTCGGTGCTCCTTTGTAATGATCGTATCCGAGGTGGACACATAGAAGTCGTGTATGCGGGAATGCCAATTCACGTGCTTTTGCCTTAATCATAACTCTACCGCGTGATCGGATGCCTCAAACCTTCTTCTGATAGCTTCAAGTTCAATGTCTACACTCAACTCATCATCCATTGCCTCTGTTTGTATTTTGAAATTCAACCTTTGCCAATGTTGGTGAATCATGCTCAACGGAATTGGAGTGCAGTCCATCATGACCCTACAAAAAAAGCGACATTGATTTAGTGACAACCCATCAAAACGGATCCAGTTTATAGACAAAATAACAGTTGTATAAGTGTACATCATACCTTGAAAGCTCACATGCACATGGTAGTCCGTGTGTAGTCCTGAGCGTGCATCGACATAATGATGGGTTAACTGAAACGGATCCAGTCTGCTGCAACTCACTCAAAATATGGTCTATAGCATTAGATGAAACTAAACCCTTAATTTCATCAAAAATCTTCTTCTTCAAGTGTTGAACTTTCACTCTACTCAAACTATGCTCGAAGTGCATTTTAAGGTCAGAATGATGTATCCTAAGCATGGTCTGCATTCCATCCCAGCACTTGCACAAATCTCCCCTACTGTCTCGTAATATTTGCTTCAAGTGAGAGTGTGCAGACTCAACTCTGTTGGTGGTAGTGTTGCCAAGGTGCATATGCTTATTTATCCATGCATCAATAAACTTTTCCTTGAAGGGGTCTAGCCGTGGTCTTCACATACTTGTATGAAATCGGGATAAGGTCTTTGCCAAGTCGTTAAACGCACCCAACTCATAATCATACTCTTCCGTAGTCTTCACATGGACAACGGATAGAAATGCACCCATAATGTCATTAACAACGGCTTGGTCTTTCACAATGAGCCTTGCTTTGGCCTCACATTTTTCTTAATGTGAAATTGGCACAACAAGTTTGCGGATGTTGGAAATATTGTTTGCAGAGCATTCATCATACCTGTGTCTCTCACGATAGTAGTATGACTTGCGGAAGTTCATCCTGTTTCCTAAATAAACCTCTCAATTTCTCAAGAACCCATGCAAAGTTATCCATCCTCTCCCAATTGACATAAGCAAATGCAACGAGTAAGTCTTCTCGGTTGAGGTCACACTAACGATCTCAACCAACGGATACTGTGCACTGGTTGGTTTTATATGTGGAATCAATCAACAAAACAATTGGGAACGTGTTTAGAAGCTCAATAGAATCTGGATGGGCCCAAAAGATGTCTTTCACAACCGTAGTTCCTTCGCAAGTCGAGTCCAATGAAACATAATTATCGCGTTGCAAATAAAACATGAGTTGTTGGAGCTCGATCCTACCTCACGCATAGCCGATCGCTGCTGCCTTTGACGACGGTTGTATATTTGTTTCACAACCGTATATAGTTATCATCGAGCTTCATCAATTTCACTCATTAAGGATCAATTTAGGCCGAGTATGATTCCTAGTCATTCTAGCCACTAGTTCCTTCTCTTCTGAACTTAACCTACCAATGTACGGACGTCCATCATGATAAGTAACCATCCCATGGTTATGAGTTCCATTCATAACCCTCAAAATCCATCCTCCAAGCTTCTTAATAAATTTCCTTTCACCGATGCGAAGGACAACAACATTTTCTAGTGTTTGTGCCTTCCTCAACATTTGTCTTATATGATCCAGCTTTATCACAAATCAACATGCAGTATTGTTTACCTGATCGTCGTCCGGTGTCAGATCTTCCTATAACAATCACCATCCCAAGAGATTTTCCAACCGCACACACCCAAGTCAGAAGCTCCTCACGAGTAGGAAATAACTGAAATTCAATTACCATGTGTCAGTTACATAATTTGAATACTTAGCTAAAATTAAAACAACTAATTCATTCTTACGGTATCAGTTTGGAAGGAACTAGTAAAGTCTTGGGATTCAACGACGTCAGTTGAGATGTCAACTGCGACAGTTGACATCTCAGCTTCTACAGTTGACAACTCAACTGCTCCAGATGCACCCTCATTTTCATCCATTTAACCAAAAAAACCTGCACAGAAGCTGCAACTTATCAGTTGCTGTCATACGCATGTTCGAACGCCCTCATGCGAACATGATCGAATGAGACTGTTCGAACAAATCAAATTCACACCCCAGTTAACACTTGTTCGAACACGTTCATGCGAACATGTTCGAACGACCCTGTTCGAACTGAGCGCGTTTGCAGAAGAAAAAAAATGGCGTATAAAACTCAAAACAGAACCAAAATGAAAAATGTTTGGTAGGGTTATTACCTTGAGCTAGTTGCCAATGATGGGTAGTTGAATGGGAGTGAATGATGAAGGTGAGGATGGGTGGGTTTTGGAGTGGAGAGAGGGGAGGTTTGGGTGTTGGAGAGGGAGTGTTTTTGGGTGTTGGAGAAGAAGAGGGAGAGGGATAGAGAGGGAAATAGAATTGTAAGTGGGGTTAGTTTGGTAAATGTGTAGGGTGAGGGGGTGTGTTTGGAGTAGGAGGGGGTGTGGTAAAAGTAACACCCATTTTTATTTATTTATAAGCCCTTGCAAAATGACACGTTTTGTTTTAAGCCATTCTGTTAGGAAAATGTTAGTGAGGGTTAAAAATCTCTTCCACGTGCATATTTGTAGGGGCTTAAACAATATATATATATATATATATTTTGCAAGGGTCTAATAAAAATTATTTTTGTAGGGGCTTAGAATAAAATAAAAAAACACACATGAGAGAGATTTTTAACGTCTAACTAATAGTTTGCTAACAGAAGAGCTTAAAACAAAACGTGTCATTTTGCAAGGGCTTATAAATAAATAAATAAATTGCAGGGGCTTAAACCAAAACACCCCATATTTGCAGGGGCCTAACACATATTTAAGCCTTATTTATATTTGCTAGCTAGAATATCATTTCACTTTTACTTGATTTTGTTTTAAAGATTTTAGGAGCTGAAAGGATAAATTAATTTTTGTTTCCTTTTTTTATTGTTTCTCTTAAACAAATTTAAAAACGAGAATATAAATAAAATGACACATTCGTAATTGTGAATCAATGGAAATAAATTACTCGAATAGCCCATAATTTCAAGCGCCTATTACCTTCTTAAACATGAATTATTTCTTAGTTCGTAAGATTTAGTTCAAGCGGTAAGTCAACGTTGTTAGATTGAATATTTTTTGTGATTACCTAATTTTGAACCTTAAATTAAATCTCCACTTCACCTAATTTTGAACTAAAAAACATTATAATTACGTATACTTGATGGAAGCATGCAGAAGAAGTGCTATGTTATTTTACTTATAAAATGATTGGGATTAAAACACAAGCAAGCGTGATGCACGAGCACGTACAATTAAAGTATGAGAAAGAAAAAGTCCATACAAAGATTTTCTGTTTTGTCTTGTAAATTGACCCAAATTTTCTTTATCGTTTTCTTTTTTAAAAAGCAACCACGACTTAGCTTTTGCGTGATTCTTTTGGCACATATTATATTGTGCATTATAATTAGTTGATGATCAAGAAGAAAGTTTCTCAAGATATATGTCAAAAGAAGAATATCTGGTTTTTGTTAGGGTTCATTACATACATAGTATGTGTGTGTATATGTCAGCGTACACCTTCATGACAACAAAATGCATGCAAATATTTTTGTTTGACCAAACATGTAAAAAATTATAAATTACATAACATAATTAAGATTTTAATAAAGGGGATTCAAAAAATAACTGTCCATTTTGGTGTCAGATTTTTCTGACAAAAATGTCCTTACTATAATAAATACAAGTTTTAATAATGTTAAATTTTTTTATATAAAAATAAAAATAGAATATTTGTTTTCAAAGGGTTGAAGTGAACCCCTCTCACCAGGTTCGCCATTGATCCCAAAAATTGACGTACCAACGCATCGAGCAAGGTTGGATGACTTGGATGAAATATAATGTCGTTGTGAATCACGTTCCGGGCAAATAATACGATGAAATTAATTTAGACGTTAGAAATCAAATCCGAGAAAATAAACATCATTTTAAATAATATATGCAGTTTGTTTCACCTGTTTTATAATGTGAACATTCATGTGTTTATTTATTTTTTTGACAAGAAAAAATGAATGTTCACATTATAAAACAAGTGGAACAGATTGCATATTTTATTTAGAATGATGTTTATTTTCATGTTTTTATTTATTTTTATATATTATGGTTTTAAAATTAAAATTTTATTAAGTTTAACTTTTGTCTCAGGGTGGATACACCTAGGGGTGTTCAATGATTTGGATAAATTCGAACCAACCTGTTGCTCGATCCAAACTGAGGCGTTTGGTTTGGACAATTTTCGTAATCGGATTAAATCCGAACCAATCCGCAAAGACCTGTACTTCTTCCGTTTCTTTTCTTTTGATGTTTTAGCCTCTAAATTTTGTTCCAAAACTTTTGATGTTTTGCAATCTCCAATGCTATTTTAACTATTTTTTCCAACAATACCATTAATAAATCAATAAACAATTACAATTAAGTTTTTAATAAACACTTATACCAAAACTAATTATCTCTCCTAAGTATTAATGCATTGTTGAGTTTTCAAGAGGAATCACACTATCCTAGAACAAGATGATAAATATACTCTCCTAATGCACTTCCATATGCATATCATTATAGTTAAATTAATTGTTGAGTATGTATTTACCAAAGTAAAATTGTGAAAAACAATATGATAAATAAGGGTATTTTAGTCTATATTTTATCTACTTATTATTTTCTTATTCCTTA
This sequence comes from Oxytropis ochrocephala, assembly GCA_020916435.1. Lineage (NCBI taxonomy): Eukaryota > Viridiplantae > Streptophyta > Magnoliopsida > Fabales > Fabaceae > Oxytropis > Oxytropis ochrocephala. Next base: position 60,936,281 of record CM037094.1, on the reverse strand, counting down.
TGCCATATGCTAAAACATCAAAAGAAAAAGAACGGATGGAGTACTAGTTTGGTTCGAATGACTGATTTTAAAAATTAAAACCGATCCATCTACAATTCTACTCCTCTTCTATGTTGCCCACTCAACTTTCACACTCATAAACCGTTCCATCCTTCAAAGTCCGCAGCACGTATTTTCTAGGTAGAAATTCACTGCACTAATCCCAAATTCTTATTCACAATGGCTGCTCATTTATTTATCATATTTACTCATCATTTTTTCAAAGTCACTCATGTTCAATTGCAAGCCACCGCTTCACATTTCACTCATTGATCATGATTCACAACAGCTGCAATATAATCCACCTCTTTACTCATCAAATTTCCTAAGTTCAACCCTCGAATATTTGGAGCAAAGTTTGTCAAACGGCAGACTTAGTTGTGTTCTCTTCTATTGTTGGCTGTTATAAAAAAAGGTAAAATTTTCTGTTTTAAAAATTTGATATTAGCACACAATCTGTGAGCCCAATCCGAACCAACCCATTTAATATCGGATTAGTTCGGTTCAGATTTTATAAGAAAACACAAAAAATCCAAACCAATTAAATGAATTTAGTTAAAATCCATCCAAACCAACTCGTGAACACCCCTAAATACACCACTGAATTTTCTTTTTTGGTAATAGACACACCACTGAATTTGTCAACGCAGCAAAATAAAATATAATTATATTTGTTTTTATTTGATTTACTTTTAAATTATAGTTATTGTTAAGTTGAAATGGATGTTTCTTGTGTGTCTCTTTATTTATATTCTGAATATAATTTTTGATCAAATATATTTCTGAATATAATTTAGGTCTAGCACTACAACAGATCTAGTAGATGGGCATCGCTTTTTTTATCCATGGCGCGCTTTTGGCGCTGGCTTCTTGAACGCATGTTGTACCGCTATTCCACTCCAACAATGGGCGCGCTCTCTAAAAAGTCACCCATTCCCAAACACGCCCTCCCAGATACGCAGCGCTTTTTAAAAAGCGAATATTGCCTGCGTTCTCCCAGATCTGCAGCGCTTTTAAAAAGCGCTGAATATTGCCCCATATATACGCAGCGCTTCATTAAAAGCGCTGAATATTGCCTATTTGTGTTACTTAAATACCCATCGCTTCATTAAAAGCGCTTGAATATTGCCTATTTGTGTTACTAAATACCCAAATAACTTCATTAAAAGCGTTTGAATATTGCCTAAATTTTTTTTTAATTTTTTTTGTTTTGTGTGTTTTCCTTTTTATATTTACAAGTTACTTGCATGACAAACCAATCCAATCCAATACATAACAGAATCAAATTGCTAAGAGGAACCAAATTACATATAACAGAAACAAATTACATAAGAGGAACCAAAACAAAATAGCTAAGAAGTTTCATTATCTAATTCATATGTATCCAAAACAAGCTATCAATTGCAAGTTACAATATTATGAACCAAAAACTAGCTAGCTAACTTATATGTATCCAAATGAAACTTTAAAAAAAACGGGAGACATAACTGCACCATTCTCCCCTAAGCTCAGCAATCTGCTCAACAGAGTATGTTTGGCTTTGACAATCGCTAAAATACTGAGATTATATAAATAAATAAAATTAGAATTGAAATGGTTAAATATTGGAAAAAACCACTATTAAATCGAAATCACATAAAAATATATTATAAGTAGATACCTGACGGGGGATAGTCGTTTTCTTTTGGGTAATAATATCCTTCATATATTTCATGACGTAATACCCACAATCAATGTTATTGAATTGTTTAGGACACTACAAAACATAAGATTAGTTAATTGTTAAATTGAGTTGAATACAGTTTTTTGACAAAATAACGTAATGTATAAGTTAGAAACTTACAATTATTGGTAACCATTTGACCGTTAATTTATCCACTCCCCAATATGTGCTTAAAGCGTAATAATAGAATGTCATATAACTATATTAATAACAATATATACATATATAAGTAAAAGTAAGAAATATGCAGAATGACACAAAATAAACACACCTGTTAAAAAGCTCCACAAACTCCATGTGGTTTTTGTAATGATTTTGAAGTGAGTCAAGGTAATACACGGTTTTTTTGCTAGGATTAATTGCAAACAAAACCCAATGTCTCCTACAAATAAATTTACGAATAAGTAATTGACTACTATTAAAAAATGCATGTTATATAAGAATGAGTAAAATTTCTCACCCTAGATTAATCGGTGCTAGAAGTAAGGCATCATGACTTCTATTTTGAGCTTCATTGAAGCGCTCATTGACATAAGTTTGAACAGCAGCCCGGTTTTGTTCCACAAGTGATTGATAATTTGCCAGGCTGCGATTCACTTGATGAAAGGTTGTACTTTCCGGACACAAGAACAAAAATCTATGTGTCTGTTCGGAAGGGATCACAATGTCCTCGTACAAGTACCTACATTTAGATATATAAATATATATATATATATATATATATATATATATATAAAAATTAAATTAACGATATAATAAAATAAAATCGACAATGTCAAATAATAAATTACATAGTACCTGACATATATATTCATAACAATACCGGTTGCCTCATCCGAATCACATACAACACGGATATCCTCACGTCCGACTATTTGAGGACCGCTAGCTCCAAAAACTTCTTCATCAAAATTTATGATAAGGTCTTTCTCCTTCATCATGTATTTCTCGTACGCGTCGGCCTGGCCAATTAACCTATAAGCTTCATTAATGGAAGAGGAAGAGGCGGGTGAGACACAATTGGAGAAGGGGATGGATGAGTCACTTAGGCGAGAAGAGAGGGTTGATCACCACTTTTGGAGGAGAGGCGGTGAGAAACTTCTACATAAGGGGTGGACTGAGACACTTTTGTAGAAGGGGTGGATCGAGACACTTTCTTGCCAATAGATTTTTCCTTGCCAACACTTTTCAAAGGAGACCTTTTCTTGCCGGTAGACACTTTATTAGATTTTGCATTTTGGCGCATCTATGTATAAACAAAAATAATTACTTAGTTAGCACAAATTATATGACAAAAACTATAATTAGTTAGTTACAAATATATTGTCACTTACAACGACAAGGTCTGATGGCCATGCCACAAAGGTACCAACTGCTTGTGACACCGTCAATATATCAATACTGTCAATCGGAACAGGCAATGGGTGCATCCTCCCTAATTGGTACGGCAACTCTGACTCTAACATGATTTGGAGGTAGGGGTAAATTGTGCATCAAGGGACCCAATTCGTTACATGTGAAGCCAATTGCAACCATTTCATGTGGGTTTGAGATATACAATTCACACTCACACTCATTGTTGTCCTAAATCAATTATAAACCACAAAATAATAAAGACATTATTTGATGTTATATATATATATATATATATATATATATATATATATATATGTACAATAAATCAATTATAAACCACAAAATAATAAAAACAATTAATACCTTAGTTGACGGCATGGTGCAGCTATCTCGTGCACTGCTATGTGTAGCAGGGGATGGTGCTGGTGGCATAACATGGCCATAAAGCGATCAGATATCATTAAGTTGAGCTTGCAAACTTTCATACAATGCCATCATCTTTCTCAGTGGTGGACACTCATGATTCTCATCATAGACTTTCTGCTTTGGGCCAAAGTACTCGGTTGGTGCTACTCCAAATCCAAAGACCCTCAGGCGACCGAGTATTCTTCTTTACCTAAGGCACGTGTAAGGATTTCCTTTTCGAGCAATCGCGAGCTCTCCCGTGACAATCGATCGTGATATGGTTTGCAACATCATGATCACTGCCCTCACCGGTGTCATGCCCACTATCACTATGATCTGCCATCTTACCTGCAATAAAACATAATCATTGTTTGTTATATTTATCCAATTAAAAAAACATCCAACAAAAAATAAATAATCACCAAAAGAAGATGAAAATAAGATCCATGTCTATAAAATAATATCTATGTCGGTTACCTTTTCCTTTTCTTCGATACAATTTTTTTTTTGCAATTCACTCCTTGGTACTTTGTTTTTGACGAATCGTAATTCCATCAGTATGATCCTTTCTAACATACACAACATCCTCTCTATAAGTACTTTCCTCTTCTAGTGATGTCCCCAAGAAAGGGTCGTCCTCGATACCATCATCATTGGTTTCTTGATCATAAATGTAATTCACTAATTTTTTTTGTGTCAGTAAAACAATAGACTAATTGATATCAATTGGATCAGTGACATAAAACACTTGTTGAGCTTGGGATGCCAAAATAAAAGGCTCATCTTTATATCCCAACTTCTTGAAATTCACCCGCATGAACCCCGACTCATCAATCAGAAACCATTATTATTGTCAACCCACTTACATTGGAACACGGACTCACGAAACATGGTGTAATCCAACTCCCATATTTGTTCAATGACCCCAAGTATGACATATTCGCGTATCACGGGATTTCTCTTTGGCACTTGATGTATGCATAGCTTGAGCAACAAGAGTCACCCCACTATTTTGCATTTTACTCGATCATCATGGGTTTTTGTATAGAACGTGTAAATCAGATTAATTAGATAGTCGGTGTAAGAGAAAACATGCATATTTGGACCTTTTGCTAACCATCTCAATCTTTTTGAAATCGAAGTAGGATTCATAGCAAACTCGAAATCAATGTGGTCTTTTAACCACACTATGAAACTCCGATTGTGTTCCTTTGTTAACCAAACTTCACTCTTATATGGGTAATCACTCTTAAGTATGTCCATGTGCTTGGCAACATATGAATCAACCTCACTATCATTGTGCAAAACATATAAGTGTGCTTGATGTAGTTCTTCCCTTGACACCATAACTATTTTATATCCTGACATCCCTTTACTAATGCTTCCTAAGTGACGAGACCTTGGAAGTCCCGCAGAATATTCAAGACTAGATAGATAGGCGGTGCAGAACTCAACAGCTTCTTCAACTATGTAGCGCTCAACAATACAACCCTCGGGTCGTGATCGGTTTTTCACATATCCTTTTAATACTTCATGTAACGCTCAAACAGATACATCCATCTCATGTAACATGGGCCACACAATTGTGTCTCTCTAATAAAATGAACTGTTAGATGAATCATTATGTCAAAAAATGAAGGTGGGAAATACATCTCAAGCTCACACAAAGTGACAGTAATTTCTCTTTGCAATGATGGCAACTTTCTAGGGTCAATCACTCTACTACAAATCGCCTTAAAGAAGTAACAAAGTTTGGTTAGCGTCTGACGCACTTTCTTAGGCAAAATGGATCGTATACCAATGGGGAGCAAATTCTCCATTAGAACATGACAATCATGGGACTTTAAAGACTTTAACTTGAGGTCTTTCATGGATACAAGGTTTGTAACATTTGAAGAATACCGCTCTGGAACTTTTACTCCATGAAGAAACTTACAAAACACTATCTTCTCCTTTTTAGATAGAGTATGAGTTGCGGAGGTAGATATGTACGTGTACCCTTCTTTATCGGACCCACCTGGTCTCAACCCCATACTAAGCAAGTCCAACCTCGAGTTGATGGTATCTTTAGTCTTTCCGGCATATTGAGTAAGGTACCAATGACACTTTCAAAGACATTTTTTCAACATGCATCACATCAATGAAGTGTCTTACATATAATGACTTCCAAGATGGCAAGTCAAAGAAAATCGACTTTTTCTTCCACCCCGTTTGGCAACCTCTCCTGCAAAGGCTTCCCAAATTTAATGTTCAAATCTTTCACCTTTTCAAACAGATTGTTCACCACCACAAAGCCGTGGGAGCTTTACGGGTTTCGGTATTCCCATTGAATGCCTTTTTCAACAATCGATCTTGATGAGTAGATGGCAAAAATCTACGATGACCGGGTAGATATTCTTCCTACCATGTTCCAACCACATCCCATCGGTGTTATCTTCACATATAGGGCATGCACACCGACCTTTCGTCTTCGCACCTGGATAGATTGCCGTATCTTTGGAAAGTCATTAATTGTGCCAAAAATCATAGCCCTCAAGTTGAAACTTTCTTCTCTCAACCCATCATACACCTCTACTCCATTCTCCCACATTAGCTTCAAGTCTTCAATTAAAGGAGCCAAGTATACATCAATATCATTTCCGGTTGCTTGGGCCTAAATTAACAAAGACAACATCATATATTTGCGTTTCATGCAAAGCCATGGAGGTAAGTTATAAATCGCCAATATCACAAGCCATGTACTGTGGGAGCTACTCTGAATACCGTCCGGGTTAAAACCATCGGCGACAATGCAAGTCGTAGGTTTCTTGGATCCAACCCAAATCGGGATAATCAATATCAAATTTTTTCCATTGCGGAGAATCCGGCGGTGTCATAACATGCCATCTTTAATCCTTTCATCCTCATGCCATGTCAAGTGTTTTGCATCTTCCGAACTACGGTACATACGCCTAAATCGAGGAATTATGGGAAAATACCACAACACCTTTTCGGAGCGAGAATCTTTCTTTTTATACCGCGATGCATTACATTTAGGACACGACTTTAAAAATGCATGTTCATTCCGAAATAGAATGCAATCATTGGGACAAGCGTGTATCTTCTCATAGTTCAAGCCAATGGACCCTAACATTTGTTTTGCATCATACGTCCGAGAAGGGAGCACATTATCCTTCGCAACATTTCTTTCAATAGTGTGAGTAATTCAAGAAAGCTCTTATCCGTCCATCCGTGGCAAGTTTTCAAGTTATACAACTTTATCACAACCAATAATTTTGTGAATTCAGTACAACCTCATACAACGCGGCGTCTCGCATCCGTTATCAACTTCTCAAACATTTGAGGACGATCATTAAGATCGTCTTCAAAAGCCTTTGCCATCTCTTCAAATTCGTCCCAACAAACGTAGGTATTTCGGTGTCAACCGTGCACATCTCTCGATACTATTACCCATATTCGAAGATTCAACTCTTTCCTCACCATGCATTGTCCAACAAGTGTAAGTTTGATCAATTCCATTACCCTTTAAATGTCCTCACAACTCGCTCGCTCGCATTAACCGATTTTACATAGCAACAACGTAAAATGTGGACATATCATATTACTAGATCTCCTAAACATTGAACAACACAGTTCACAAAATAATCCACTCCATCTCTATATTCCTTGGACAAACGATTGGCAGACATCCACTTTCTATCCATAATGTCCCAATATCTATAATAAATTCGGATAAGAGAATTTACAATTTTATTGAAGCTAAGACATTCAATCAACTAGCTAATAGTTTCAACTAAACAAATCAAGGACTTTGATGTCTTCTATAT